>JAOTOM010005148.1:122500-405000 GCA_034440615.1 Ashinkailepas kermadecensis | reverse complement strand
CCGAGTAGGCTTCCTGCAATATCCTTAGATGTTGAGCGAAAAGAAGTATGTGCCGACGGTTCCATTTAAGCCAACAAAGGCGCGTTCGTCACATTAGCTCGTTCGTCACATGGACATGTCACGAAAAAGTGAGCAAACAATTTCTCCGTCTGGCACATGCAGAGGCAGCGGAATCACCCAGCAAAATGAGACCTATCGCAGAAATGGCTCGTGAAGAGGGTTGGCACAGATTATGTGACTCAGCGCCATAGATCGCCACAGCAGCCGAGACAGTGAGCCACACAGCGACTCGGGTGCGCCCGGGCCACTCGTAACATGTCAGAGGTGTGCGCCACACGCACAATTCTGTCCGACAGGTCCATTTATTGACGAACGCCCGCGGGCGATCTGGGTCATGGGGCCATCGCCAGGACGCAAAAAGGTGGCCTCAGGCGGGTGCAGGCCGACGCACAGTTGGCGGCCCACTCTGGATACGCACACGCACCGCTGGCGGGTCGCCAGCGACAGTTTCGGGTCAGCTGGGTCAGTGGGGTCAGTGGGGCTCCAGGCGCTACACCTCACGCACCATCCAGCAGATGGGGGGATGGGAGAGGAATGCAATGCGTGTCTGGCTGCCACCGTATTGATACTGGGTCGAGAGCGAAGCGATGACGCGGCATGCACTGGTTTTTGTGGATCGTGCCAGGCTCTCAATCGCTCTCATGCGACGACGGAACAGACACATTAGCGGGAAGGCAAATACTTCCGAGTTCCCTGGACCCACAGCCTGGCTCATGGTGTATTTGTATGCGGCACTGATCAAGGCTCCGGCGAGATATTTGAATATTTATTTTGATGTGTTTGTGCTGGAGTATGCCAAATGTTCCCAGCTGTGCGTTTTTAGCTGTCAAACGCTTTCAGATGTGATATGTTAGCTTGCCTTTAGAGACGAGCTGACATCTAACATGCATGTCTTCACCTCCGGAAAGGTGCAGCCAGGCCAAGAATACCGGGAGTAAGAGCACCAACTCACCCTGGTAAAGGTGTTTGAATTTGAGAAGAAACCTCATCTTTCAAGGCATAGGAATTTACTCCAGGCCCTCAAATAACTGGCATTGCATTCGTGAACATATTTAGGGTTAACATGTAATGCAGAAAAAAATTGTATGTGTGTAATTTTAAAGCTCAAATTCCCATAAACATGTGACATCACACGTGTCCCCGCAATGGAAAGTTACGTTACTGCCTATCTAACGCGGTATAAGAAACAAATCGTTTCTCCAAAACGTTTGATGTGGAACTCCATATACCATGCACATATTTGCTTTGGAGCAAAACAAGACTATGTAAATATATGATATGCATATATTATAATGCAGATACTTATAAGATGTGATATAAGTATAATCAAAAATGTACACACAGACACAGACACATATGTGTGTGTATATATATATATATATATATATATATATATATATATATATATATATATATATATATATATATATATATATATATATATATATATATATATATATATATATATATATATATATATATATATATATATATATATATATATATATATATATATATGGTCTGCGTGTGTGTGTGTGTGTGTTTGTGTGTGTGTGTTTTTGTGTGTATATACACATCTAAGGAGAAATAGTGCTTCTTTTGACTCTGGTGAAGAAAATGTGAGGATATTTGTTCCTTAGCGTAATTGCGAGAGATGCATGTTATGGAACCAAGACAGTATGGTTACGGTGGTAACCTCAGAGTTGGAGAAAGACCATATTTTAACACCATTGTTAGCTACTCTTCCATTGCCATTCCACTAAACTAGTGTCATTGAGTTATTAGGAAATATCTGGAGTTAATGAATGCTTCATCAGCTAAATAGCTTCATTAATATGCATTAGTCAATATACTATTGACTTAAAAGCTTCATTCGGTCCATGTTGCATATGCCGCTCAAGTGGTTTTGAGCTGCCTACTTTCCTACTGTGCACTTTTTCGAGTCGTCGTTTTTCAGTTTTGACTGTGTAATCCAGCGATGGCAATCATCGAGGAATATGGATACCTTTCGGGATGTTTTACTGGCAATTCATCTGGGACGACATGTGATGCAGCAAGAATGTATTAATTATTGAGGATGCTAAAAGCATGGACTGTACCATTTCACTGTCAACGTTATTTCAGTGAGTCAATGCAAAGACTGTAATGGTTGCGAAATGTCACAAGGCAAATTAAGTGCACAAATGTAAATTTCGAACCCTTCCAGATCTGAAGATGTGCACCGTACCTCGCTGGAGGTCCGCCTGACGAAGCGCATGACTGATGTAGGTAGCTTTTAAATCCATCAGTGAAGACGAGCAAACTGTTCCATCTGTGCAGTATTAACCCTCGCCTGCGGAGGGGTGGGGGGGGCTGGTGCACATTGCAACGCCTTGGGTTTCATTCACGACCATATGAAGCGGCGCGCGTTACAGCGCAACCACTTCGCATAGCTGACGGCGCATAGGCAGCCCACCTTGTGGCACAAAACATTGGATTTAGCTGATGACAGCTGATGACATGGCTGATGACATGACATAGCTGATGGGGCATCTGTTGCCCACCGTGTGGCAGAAAACACTGAAGGAGCTGTGTCCGGCCCTGACTTGTGGCGTTGTACATCGTAGCATTAAAATAATATGTCGCCGAAACCTGCCGATATCGGCAAGCGACCTCCCTTAATGGCCCCGCGTGGCTATGTTTGGGTCGTGGGAAAGTGAGCAGCAGGTCAGCTAGTAGGCTATTGACCTCCCAATATCATCTCGGACCCAGCTTGACTTCCGATGACCTTTCTGAGCTCACGGGCCACTCTAGGATTGGCCATTATGCTGGGACTGAACGTAGCGTGCAGTACGAAACAAAAGTGTTTTGGTCACTGTTTCGAAAATTTGCAAACCGGGGTGAACACTTGGACTAAAGCTGACCCTTGCCTAGGGGTCGAGATGCAATAAGTCGCACATTTGCTCTATCTCAAGATATTGAGGAATATTATTAGGAGCAGTTTAAGCACGTATCTGTCATTGTTCTTACACAGGTAACAATTTATTCTGAAGTTTCTCGATTTTGACGAACATTAATCTGTAATCTGACCTGAGAGTCCAACCGTTAATTTCAAGCAGCAAACTCTGGTATCGATCACAACTCGTCACGTATATCGCGCTGACATTGTTTCACGTAGCAAACATTCTCCATTTTGCAATGCTGTGGAGGTAGCAACAACCAACAACAACTGGAGAAGGTGGAAAAATGACAAATATTGCACAGGCACGAAGCATTACACCCACACGCGTGAAACACATTTTAAAACGACATGCTTTGCCGACTTCCCCAGTGTATGTTTCAGGTGATCTCGGGTGTCATTCACTTGGCTGTAGTACCGTGTGTCGATGTAAGTCACAGCTCTCGGTGCGGCAGCATCATGCTTTTTATGACTCGCCTAATGATTCATGCATGATCAGACTTCCATTCCCGGGCATGGAAAAACATAACTGACCATCTCTAGTAGTTACCACCCCTCTGGATGAGATCCGTCTCGTTCATCTACACACATGCTCGCGTCGGATGTAAAGCTCTGTTGAATAGCGCAACGTTTGACGGCTCAATTTTGGCGTCTGCGTCGATGTAACGATCTGAAAGGCGACAAACAGCTCGCATCTAACAGACTGAGCAGCAGAATATCGTGGCGACGTTGCAGAAGTGATATGTGTGACAGACGCGACAGGGCTGGTAGACGGAACAGGCGCCAGAAAGTTGCAGACGCGAGCACATGGCTGCACGCAACGCGTGCGACGCTGGATCTCAGAATCACGGGGAAGAGTCTTCCAGTGCTGAGGACTAACACGACGTGAAATTGATGCCACAATTCGATAGAGATGGAGGTAACAAATAAATATGTAAATAGAGACAAAATATAGAGACCAAACATACACAGATATAGAGCGAGAAACAACTATGGAGATATATAGAAATAGAGAAATGACAGAGGTAGACATAGAGCAGAGCCAAAGATAGAGATAGAGATAGATGAGCTATATAGAGAGAGACAGAAGGGAGGGAGGAAGACGGAGAGGGAGAGGGAGAGGGAGAGGGAGAGGAAAACGGAGACGGAGACGGAGAGGGATATGGAGACGGAAACGGAGACGGAGACGGATACGGATACGGATATGGATATGGAGACGGAGACGGAGACGGAGACGGAGACGGAGAGGCGGAGGGAGTGGCGGAGGGAGAGGCGGAGGGAGAGGCGGAGGGAGAGGGAGAGGGAGAGGGAGAGGGAGAGGGAGAGGGAGAGGGAGAGGGAGAGGGAGAGGGAGAGGGAGAGGGAGAGGGAGAGGGAGAGGGAGAGGGAGAGGGAGGGAGAGGGAGAGGGAGAGGGAGAGGGAGGGGAGGGGAGAGGGAGAGGGAGAGGGAGAGGGAGAGGGAGAGGGAGAGGGAGAGTGAGAGGGAGAGGAGAGTGAAAGAGGGAGACAGTGAGGATGGGAAGTGGAGTATGTCTGTGGGGCGACTTCAAGGCCGACAGGCACCGCCAGTGAGGATTGTCCGCAGAGCGGGCCGTTCGTGCGGCCGACTCTGGTTTCGTAAATCGTACGGCTCGGCGGCACAGCCCTGACACAGTTGCGTCGATGACGTCACCGGGGCGGCCGCTTCCTGCGCCGGCCTGCGGCTCAGCGGCGGCCGCCAGGACAGCGACTGGTCTGTACCGCGACAAGGTCTCGCAGCTCAGGAAACCCGGCAGCACCAGGCAGGCTACCGGCTGCCGCCGCAGCCGCCGTCGCTGGAGCAGACGGGCGGTCGGGGCTTGTCCCAATAATTGTCCCACCCGTGCAATTTAATTATGTTACGTTCAGAATATAACTGCCATGAGGAATTCGGCCAAATTATTCAGTTATTTAGGTCTAAGTGAAGGAAGTAGCGTTTGAACCTGGCTTTAGTTACACATACAACACATGCATGCGATATAACAAATGTTAAATGTAGCTATGCGCATATAATTAGTGCAAGGAACTGCCGAAGGACAGGTAAATGCTTGAATTATTGGCTAGATAGCGCTCAAGTGCAACTTTATGAATGCAAGTGTCAATTTTACATGGAACTGCCCAAGTGATATGCCCGTACCTTCAGCGATTATTAGAAATGACCTCCATAACAAATAATTAATATGAATCGATCCAGTGAAATTTGTTTCAATGAACATGCCAAGTGGCCATTACGAGCGAGAGCAAAGTCCGATAGAGTGTTCTCTCATGCACATGCTGACACAAGTTATATTCGAGAGACCCAACTCGACATCAGTACCTCGACAAAAACTTATCGGAAAAACGCTTCAAGAATTGCCTACTTCATCATAAGTTACAACTACAAATTATACTTTCATGTTAATTATCGTCTTTACAGCATTTTCGCTGGAGTACTCCCCATCATCACTCAACGGAAGAGGTTTGTGGCAGCGCCTCCTGCGCCAGGTCACTTGGCAGTCGTACGGTGGACGCCGCACGTCACGCTACCCGTCACGTTGACCGCCACCGCATCATTGTCCTCCGCCGACAAACAGCATGGTGCCCGATCCTGTACGGGCGGCACGGCAGCAATGCAGCCTTTTACTCATGCTTGTCCGACATGACGTCTTATACTGGCGAGATGGGTTGTGATGATAGAAATACTGCTGTTGACGATATACTGTCAGCAATTAATTGGCAGCTATGATCGCACGACTCAAGGTCCAGACACCGTTGTTGAATTCCAGACAACATGACAAGTCCGTCTGCGAAAATTGCAACAAATTGATACTTGGCTTTCACGAAGCGCCTTACTCTCGTCACAACACTGCTTCAATTTTGACCAACGTCATATACTTGCCTCGGCAGTCAATGGTATTCTTCTCACACAAGAGTCACTGGAGGGTGGGGGGAGAGCAGCCCCTCATAACCTCGGAACGAATGGGAGGATCAGAATGAAACAGAATGCAACAGATGGTCGAACGAAATTCATCGGGTCGAAGTTAGTTTTGTTCACCTGGTAGTCACCAATAACATAATAGGCTAAGTTAAAAAAAATAGCATAAGCGAAATACATTCACTTTTTAGGCAATGTCCATACTGTCCATTAGAACGCAGTAGATGTGCTCACACCTGATGTCTCTAACTGTGGTATGGGTACAGAAGGCATCATGTGTATGATTTCGAGGAAAAAAATAACATGCGGAAGACAAGTCCAATGGCCTTCTGCATGACTCGGTTCCGATGGATATATGGCTTGCACGAAGTTCAATAGTTTCTAATGTCGAAACTTGTTCACGAAATAAAGCCTCGGCTCAACTATGCATGCCTCGTTTTGTGATCGCTGTAAAATCTGAACTGAATCGCAGTACATTCGAATACCTTCACTATGTTTATCTGCACACGTAGGCTACAAAGAATGAAGATCGCAAAGAAAATGAACGCTCAGTTAATTGCAACCATAAACACATGGAAAATGCAGCTGGAAACTGAAGCCCGTTCAACACCCACAAGTTCTTAATGCATTGCCTGCGACTGAAGACTGCGATGCAGAACTTAGTAGAACACACCTTTTTGTGGTGCGCATTCGTGCAAATTAGCAAGTAATATTTGAGACTGCTCTTCGTTCAAAAACACAGTTGTTGCAATTTTTATACAGGTATTGCATAACGTTCAAACAAGCGCTGATTGATAATTGTATAGCAGTATTTTCCTAGTCACTAGTGTTTCCTCCAGTGCTTCGATATTGCTATTCCATTTAATAATGCATTATTTCTAGTTTTGAAGGCATTCATCCGTTACAACAGTTCGATGTCAGCGGTGAAGGTAAGACCTAGTTAAGTATACGGAGGTCTATCCTATGAGCGTTTGGGGCCAAAAATAGAGAACACCTGTGGTGCATGGCGTAGAAAAGAATAACAGGATGCGATTGTCAGCTGTCTCTGCCCCATGATTTGTTACCCTGCCCTTAAAAAGAATACGTCACATCAAATGAGAAATGTCACGTAGCAAAAGTATCGGTAGAGCGTTTTTCAAAGGATAATCACATTCCGATCAACCAGTTGTTACTGCTGCAAACCTTGGTCTGACCCTCCAGCACTTCTCTGTTGAATGGAACCCCACTTAGTGCCAACTACTTTGGGCATATTTCGAGGTCATTATAATATGAACGAAGCGCAAACGGTAGTCATGAACATGAACAAGATCACTTGCCATGTACGACTCTTTTTTTTCAAATACTAAGGTTAGTCGTCCCCAAGAATAGCAACACAAGACGAATCGCTCAAAGTAGACAGTCATTCCTCCCACTAAGTCATTCCTCTTGATCAGATAACCTCCACAATCCTTATATCAATGGTGCATATGACGTCACAGTGTCTCGCACCATGTTCCATAAGCCGCAGTAATTCAAAACCCCTTTTTCAAAGCCCAATGCCGGGTACATACATGGCTGCAAGCAGACTTGGTTCAGCAACGATATCGATCAGATAACACAGGAGATCAAGGTTATGGTAGACATATTTTTGTCGCAGAAACACAAACGCATGCACTTCCAAGAACATTATTTTCCTATGGAGCATTAATTTCCTATGGTGCGCTAAAGGAAAATCCAGCTGAAAGTTGGCGCTGCATAGGAACCAAGTGGCTGTTTAAATCACTTTTGTTGTAATCTTTGATGGAATTGTCGAGGAAAGCAAGTAGCTGAGAATAAGCATGTTCGTTACAAGTTGTTCAGGTAGTTGAACAGAAATATAACAATACATCGGTAAAAAGAGATTTGCGAACAGGCGGAGGAAGAATTGCGGCGAACCACCAGAGGTCTTCAAATGCGATCACCCGTTCCTGAAGTGGCAGCGATCATGGCCAGAAAGTAACACATTCTGCTGCATTGGTGACACCAACTGCTTTGGTATTCATTTATGTTGCATAGATAAACATCCATTATCAGAAATAAATGATCTATTAAATCAATCGATGCGGGTTTCACCGACCGTCTACTTCACGGAGAATGCACATAGAAACAGACCCTGAAACTAAAGGCAGTCCCATGGAATCCAGACCCAAGCTGAAATAAGTGAAAGTATATGACCATGGGGTTCGATTATTGTAATGTATCGTGGAAATAGACACGGATTGACTTGGATCAACAGTGAGGAGCTGGTGGTGTTTTAGATGCTTCCGCAAACTTTGCGTTTGCAAGACACATGCTTTGAGTGAATGTTGGAGATAAACCAGGAACTGAATACAATGCCAACTGGAAAGGACGTTGCCTACCAGGGATTCGACAAGTTCTTATTTTCAGGGCAATATCGGTTTAAAGCAACAAAATACGTCACCTCCACACGTATTTCCTGAGCAGTTGCCACGCACATCCTCAGCGAACATTCTTAAATAGGTCCCTGGAGCCCACCAGTGCGTAGCCCTTACCGATTTCAAGCCACTCCAACTGTATTACATCAATGTACCGTGGCCATTTTTCGGATTACCTACTATCTATGCTAACCCGAAACTCAACCGGACTTCATCGAATTTCATCGGATTTCAGTGTCTTCAGGCATCTAGGGAGGGGAACGTCAGCGGACAACCACCACCAGGTATCCGTAAATACTCGAACAGGTCCTTCGTGCGGCAGCACGCAGAGCGCCGTCAGGTGCGTGCGGCGGCAATCACGCTCGCGCCGACGGGCACGGTAGTCCGGATTTCCCGGGTAGCGGACATGTCGGCTATCCTTCGGCGGGCGGCGCGTGCGTACCGGCCGTGACGTCAGCGGCGTGCTGTGCGCGGCGGCGAATCAGGCCAGCGGCCCAAGTTCACGGGCAGCCGACACTTTCACCTGCACCGCAGCCAGTAGCGACACGGCCGCCGCGGCCGCCGGCGGCGCGGCAGGCGACTCTCGCCTCTGTCGACGCGCCGGCAAGGCCAGGAATTCGTTGCTCGCGGTCGCGCCGGCGGCCGCCCGCGGCTGAAATGGGCGGCACGTTGCCGCGTGCGACCGACACGGTCCAGCGGGCAGCCAGAGGTGGGGAAGGGTAGCAGCTCTGTGACGTCACCAGATCGCCGTGCTGCCCGCGCTGTGCGCCCGGCGGAAGCTGTGTCGGAAGCGCCGGGCTGTGCGGCCCTTCTGTGACATCGAACTACCATTGGAATATGCAACATTTGTTTTGCTTCCACGCACGGCCGCTAGTCCGCAAGGAAGCCATTGTGCACGATTTACCAGGAGCGTCTCAGACGAAAAATGTGACTGAAGGACGTTGTGTCGCACCACCTTCCGTCCCGATGGGACGGTCCTGGAACTCCCAACTGCCTCAACTGCAGTGCGTAAGGTAGCGAAACCGAGCGGATGCATGCTCTTGAAATTGGATGTACTGGAAGTCCTGCGTCGTCGCTTTCGTGGAAACGATGTGCTATGTTGAGACAAATGTGCTGCGGCAGAGCACCTAAATGCAGTACAAACTGAGCATTTAATCGCTCTGTCGTTCGTTAACATTTGCTTAAAGTTATATAGTACCAATTCACACCCTTGTTGTTTTTAAAGCGTTTCCCGTTACAACATAGCATGTCAACTTCTAATTTTCTCACTCAGAGCCGCATCTGCTATTACCATTTCGGATTCCACAATTTTCGTCACAATATTTCTCCTGAAGTACTCGTAATCTTTGTTCAAAGAGCAAAGAAAAGAACGAAGCGAGCTTGGGGCAGGATTATTGTACCGTTGTTAGCATATGATTAACATCGTCTAGCACCCATTCACAATGAAATACAATCAATCATCACCATGTAACCAGCATAATGTACCTACAGTGGCTCTGGACGAGCGAGGCTCGTCATCATATTAGCAGCATAAGGCGCCTACAGTGGCGCTGGACGAGCGAGGGCAAATGACAAAGCCGCAATGCAGTCGAATCTCCGTGTCTGTCAGTCATAGACGCATTGCCTTGAGTGTTTGCATAGCCACGCGCCATCAAGCATGTATGCAGAGCTAATGTATTCCGGATGTGATACGTTCACCAAATTGGATTACCTACAGAGAGAAATAGAAAGTGCCAACCATGGACTGAACCCCAAAATGGATGTCACGTGCTTGCCGCGATGCGGTATGTACAGTAAGCTGCCGGCAAGCGGGAATCCTGCCCCAAATCCCATTCTTTGATTACAGATTGCGAGTGCTTCAGGATAAATATTGTGATTGAAGTTGGTGGATTTCGAAATGAAAATAGGAAATCTAACTCTGGCTGATCAAAATAGAAGCTGGAATGATATGTTCCGACGTGAAACGCAGTTGAAAGTTGTTGGCGAGCGGACATGCCGCCGCGAACCACCTCTTTCGTTGAAGACAAAGAGCACTACATGATTATTATTGGAAAATAATTGGCAGAAACTAAAAGCACAGATATAACTCAATGTGAAGACATTAGAATACAAAGCGTCATAGCAATGGGTTAATACGATTCCAAAGTCGTAACGGCCGGGCCGAGTCGGGTCGAGCAGCTCAGATTAACTTTCGTACCGTCTACGGCAGTAGACTAGCTCGGGTTTCGCCCTCGCTCGTAAATAGCCATGGCAAGCCCTATTAGTTCCTGGTTGTATGCACCTCGAAGTACTGCGTCGGGATAAAAAGACAGGAGTAGCGCATGTTCATTAAAAGGAGCATGGTGCTCATGGCCCAGACACTGTCAGTAAATATTCCACCCAAACCCCAATCTTACCGCAAGCCGGCCGCGCAAATGCCGTGTGAGGCCTGGCCTGCGACCGTCTCACTGTTTACACATACATGCCCATGACCTGGACCTAGTCCAGAATACGACAGCTCATGAAAATGATGCCCCAGACGTGCAACAATAAACTATGCGGCATGAGCTGGAGACTGTTCTAAACCACATTATAGTATATTATATTAGGAAAATACTAATACTCTGAGTCGTGACCTCTCACCATACGACGCAAATCTCAGATGGGAGGCAAGATGAGATGGGGGACTGACTTCAGATGGGAAACAGAGCACAGATGGAAATGAAGCGCAGATAGAAGACAGGTGGAGATGGAAACATGCACCAGATGGGAACAGGAGTGCAGGTGTGAGACGAAATGGCAACTGGATGTACACAAGATGAGAAATGGGACGAAGATCTGAAACACGATGCCGGGTGGAGACGGGACACATATTTACAGAAAAGCGGGCGAGGTTAATTAAGTTGTGACATAAATTTCATGCGAAATCATTCAGTACATAGCTAGGAATTAGTTAGCTAATTGAGCTGAACAGTGCTTGCGCTAAAATATGTGATCGCCGATGGATAGGAGATGGCTAGGTCGGGAAGAAGGTATTCTATGTCTTCCGCAACTATTTAATAGGCCTCGTGAGATTCGGGTCGTGTAACCAACTGCACATCAACATGCCCACGAAAACTACATAACAGTCAACAATGTCCACCAAAGAGACCGTCACAAGAAAAAAGCATGATAGCTGGACAGGCTCGTCGCAAATGAAGTGTCTGCAACATCACCTACGAGTACAAACGGAATTTGTGCCCTATTAACTTCGGAAATTTGAGGTTCGCCAATAATTGTTAGTGAAATGTCACTGATGCTGAAAAGTAGCGACACGGCTTGAAGCACGCCACAAATGAGCAGACAACACCCACGCTGTCCGTCGTTGCATTCAAGGCGATCACGTCGCTGATTCTCAACGTGGTCAAATGCTGGACGAACCAAATTACTCCTGTGGGATTCCGGCTAAGAAGGTGGATCAGACTGTCAGTACACACGGCTGCGTGGCTGACTATTCACATTGCGCTGAGTTGTGGAAGCCGGATGAGTTACATCACGGCGGATCCGCTCAGCTGATGAACGCTGAAGGCTTCCCAGAAAATACCGCTACAGTTTTCAACGCAGGCCAGACTAAGCTTTCCAAGGCTATCAGATCCCTGGAAGATTCAGAAGCGGCTACTCGCCCAGAAGTCGGAAAAGCTGATGTCTGAGTTAACTCTTGCGACCTGTCTTTGTACTCGACCTCAAATATATTTACATGAGAGGGCATGGGAAGGACTCACGGATCACGGATAGCTGAAGCCGCTGACGAAGGTGGGCTTCACGGGGAAGGGCAGATGCGGGTGCAGGTCTCCCAATAGTGTTTTGGTTAAAAACTAGTCAAGCGAGTTGTTGGGGAACCACGCACGAAACTTAGACAGGCGGGTCTCTGGAGATGTGAAAATGCTTTGAAGCTTTTCTCGATACAGTTCTCCCTGGGGAAAAAACGCCCCATGCAATTATTATAACCCAGCAAGGAAGAAACGTCGCCTCTGATCCGACATACGACATGCTTTAAGCTAACCCAATAGGGAGCCCAATCCAATGAAGGAATTAACTTGAATAAATGTAGTGCGGACATACGATGTGATTTGTGAACCAACTGAAATCAGTTGGTCTGGTTCTAGTTCAGTCTGAATTGACTTTCACACCGCGAACAATCAACACATTTATGCTTCAAAATATTCGAAAACCGGGTTGCCTTCTTGACAATTTAGAAGTGGTTACGTAGCGACTAGTACTTAGTATTTGCATGATGTGGAGATATTTACACAAGTCAAGCAGAATCATTTCTCACTTTAATTGCAATGCATATCTTTGCGGTCCTCTGTTAAATATGGTCGTAGCAAATTGAACACGTATGCAGTTGCAAAAGTAGGGATGGTACTGGGTAGAATATAACGATGCGCAGAGCCAGTACCAAGTGCACGGAAAGATACATTTTTGCACTATCTTTGGATATAACAACTTAAGCTATTATATCATATGGTCATATTTGACCTGGTGATCATGAAGAAAGCCTTTTTCATCTCCACTTCTGATTAACCAACAGAACACACGTTCCTGCCTTTTAATCAAATCTCACCATGTCCGATCCTATCCCAGAGGGATTGACAAGAAAGCAACACGCACAATGCTCATATTACTCGCTGCATTTACTGAGAGGTCAAAAACCACTGGATAGCAATGTCAGACTGACAAAATATGACCACAAATGAAACGACTTGGAAGCAGTTGCCAGACGGGAGCTGCGGAAAATAAAAATAAAAATATTTAAACTATGCGAGGGTGGAATGACAAGCTCGTGGTAATTCAGTGACTCTAGAATAGGCCATTTCGAAGCTATGGAACTCTCAAAGGTACTGTGGCTGGCCAGTCTGGTCGGCCAGGTCCAGTGAAGGGAATACTCCCTCGACCTCCTGCCCGGCCAGCATTTATATCCGTGATCCTTGTCTGACAGTGATGGAGCTGGACATCATTATATTCCCAGCGGTGTTTTCTGTGCCAAAGCTGCTGCCTGTAATATATTATTAGTTGCATTTTGGAGAACGCATTTGTGTGCCCTACTAATTACATGGCGCTCTCCCCTGTGCATGGACATCCCTGTGCATTAGCACGCGTAGCCATCTGCACCGCACGCTCGTCGTTGTGCATAACGGACTTTCGGCCTTTGCGTGCGTGCAAAGAATAGCCCTCGCAGAGTCGACAACGACGTCCATGACTTCCATCTACCGGCCGGAGACCGCTCAGCAGGTCATCCGGTCCAGCCGCACCCGCCGACTCGGGGCAAACCGAGCGTGCGCCGGCGGCGCGAGTGCGGCGCAGGCCGTCACGGCGTCCGTCACGGCGGGCTCGAGGCGTAAACAGCACACAGCTGCGCGTCACAGCGCACCAGACTTCCGCCGCCGCGGTCCATCTGGGTCAGCTCGGCGGGACGGCTGCGGCGGGCGGCGGACGGCGGCGGCGGACTTCCAGCCGCCTCAGACGATGTCCAGTTAAACGGCACCCAACCGGGTCAAGGCCGGCCGCCCGCCCCACCAGCCTTCACGTCACGTCGCGCACACGTCCACCGCGCGTCACGTCACGGTCGCCGTCACGCGCCGCTCGCGTTATAGCTGCGTGGGCAGCTATAACGTTCCGACGCGTAGAAGGCACCACGCTGGTCTAACAGCGGTGTCGGTGTACAGGCGTTCCGTCAACTGTAACGTTTTCTTTTCTCTCGACATTTTCAGCGACTGATGGGCTTCTTTTATTTCAATGTTTTACAAGAAAACGTATGAATGCCTGCTTACCATGCATAAGATCACACGAAGACTGCTTGCTAAAGAGTAAGTAGCTCTAAATGGCTCGCTTGCACAATATTTCGGAGGCCGTTGGATTGGAACTGAACTTATGCTCCGCCACCCCCGGCGGCGGGTGATGTCACCTGAATCTCAAACTTGGTTCCGTAACTCTGCAGCAGGAGCGCCATCAATGGCGTCGAGAGCGACGGGGTGTCGCTGGAATTGAGTTCGGACTGACACCGGTCTGGGGCCAGCCAGCCAAGCCGAACAATGCAGACAATGCCTCCTATTGTCCAGGCTCGCCGGCAGCGGCTTCAGAGGAAGATTTGCGAGAAAGAGCCGCTGCTTTGGTTTTTACCGCCCAATTGTTCCGGCGGGTTTTGCTGTGCAGGCTAGTGGGAACAGGCCACAAGATGACCACTGCGACGCGTATGGTGTCCTTTTGCCATCTCGAAGCCAATCAGGCATACCACCGAAAAGCAATTATTGCCGGAGTCCTCCCGTTGGGGTGCGCCTACCAAAAGCAGTCTCGGAGCGCGTGAATCCAAGTTTGCGGCTCCGATATCTCTCCGACGGCGGTCGGGTCCGGTCGTTGGACCACTAAGCCACACAATATTGATCTAAGTAAGAGCTGGTCTTACTGCTACAATGTCTGATCCTCGGACCGTCGAACGTGTGAATCACTGAAGTCACGGTGGGTATATTTCAGCCAGAAGTATCACCACTCTCTAACGTGCTGCAACAGTCAACAGTGTCAACAGTGCAACAGTGCCTTATCAGATCCTGTGTAGGGTTGAGTTTGTGTTTTGAACTGCTGGGCTGTGGCAGCATGATGTTACACCATTGAATGCGGAGAGCACAATTGTCACGTGCTTACAGCTACAGTCATGGCAGCCAGCATTTCCTGCTTCCGGGATTTGCATCACCTCCGTATTGATTCCTGCTGATTTGTAATTCTGGATCAGAACAATGCGAGACAAAGTTTGCCGAAGTATGGCTACTGAAGCCCATTTTCCTTCCGCATCCCACAATTTCACGGCCAAATATTATTATGCTGAGATGAAACAAATAAGAACCCACAAGCGTCCACAACAGGGTAACATTATTTGATTAAGTTGCCGCCAAATCGCACGATTTAACCTTGCAACTGGAAAAGACAGGGTAACTTTTCGGAGACAAAATTCCTCACGTTTGCAGCCCTGCTCCAGCGAGTCGGTCTGCCGGCTCAAAGACCTGCAGCCGGGCGCCGAGAAGGGCGAAGCGGCCACGGTGCCTGGAGTGAAAGCGAGCCACCGACTCCGACGATCCCATTGTGGCTGACGGCGGTAAAAAGCGAAGGTCCGTGCGAGCGAAGCGAAGGTCAATCGCAGGAAGTGGAAGCTTCGGTCGTCAGAGGAACAAACTCAGGAATGCGGGTGAAGGCGGGCGCGTCGTCTGGAGGACGAGCCTGGTCCAGCCACGAATTGGTCGCTCTGGTCAACTGTGCTGCTCGATGCGCTGGTCAGGCCGCCTTAGAGGCCGCCATTGTGTTTGTTCCCCGGCACCATGATCGCAAACACAATCGCATAATTTTGTGGGAGCATCATCATCGCCGATGAGGAGAAGCATAGAGGACAGGCAACAGCGCTCGTGGGGATATGTGACGACTTGGAATGATGAAGTATCAATCCAACAATGTGCTGAGCGTCTGAAGATGAGAAGTGGAGAAGAGTCTGGCAGACGTCCCAAACGCTGAGGATGTGGCTGAACACTAATCTTCATACTGTCCTTGGCCAAGCGGTCAGACCAGCTGTTATCTTCTGAAAGATGGACAGACGTTGCAGCGTATTACTGGATTGAGCTGTCATTGTGGCGTCCGTACCGTCAGCCTAAGGAGCATAGCTGGCTGATGGTTGGCAACCATCTTGCGGGCGTCGGCGCGTAATCCACGCACGCTCGCTGGTGGCGGTCTGCGAAGTGCGAAGTACGAAGTGTGCAAGTGTAGACGCGGCTCATCCCCAGGGCCAGCATGGCCTACATTGCACCGGAATCTAGTAGAATTGGATTAGCTTGGATTGTAGCCTTACGACGCACTCAGCAGCTGAGGCCATATGGCGTCGCCTGCCTCTCACCCTGGCGGGAAGGGCGGGCATCGCGGGGAATCGAACCCCGTACCTCTGGCGTCCCAGACGCTCAGCTTAACCACTGAGCTACCGACGTCCCTCAATCTGGTGGAAAGTTCACATCGCGTATTTGTCTATCCTGAAGTGTAGCAATTTGACCGATGAGCAGCATCTGCCGTCACTAAAAGGAGACAGATGAACCGCTACAAACTACACGGTGACAAAGCCGCCACCCATGGGACGGTCAGTGAATGGCTAGACGCGCGAATGCATGTTCACCGCCCGGAATGAACTGGTATCGGTCGGCCTGCAGCTTCCCCGGACGCCCATCACCCTGAGGTGTCAGGGATTCGGCCATTTTCCATGTGGTTTCCGGTACCCGCGACTCTGCGGGGGTTCCGGGAATCGGCCACTCCGCATGAGGCCCTTGGAAAAAGCTTCCTTGAAATAAGGATTTGGGAACGTTCCTGATGCAAGATGGTTAGCTCCTCCATTCGCTTTTTTCCGAGAAAAGCCATGCGGATTATGATTCACATAACCAAATCGATGCTACAACTATTTGATTCTTCCTGTTCCTATATCCAATCTTACACACAGCATATGCCCGGCAATCACAAAGGTCGGGACCTGCGCCTCTGCGCTGTGACGACCGACCGTGGCCGTTGCGGCAAGCCGGGATCAGACCGGCTGCGCAGCTCGCGGTCGGCCCACGCGCCGTAACACAAACATGGCAGCACACAACAGGTCACGCGCGCGTGACACGTCACGTGCGTCACGCGCGCGTGACGCGACGCTCATGACGTGATGCGTCGTGACGTGCCGTACGCAGGCCGGCCGAGGCGGGCGCCGGGCCGCCGGGCCGCCGTGGCGTGACAGCCGAGTCGGCCGGACACAGCTGAGTGTTGAGCCGAGTTCCGGCGAGTCGGGCCGCGGCACGGCCGCCGCACGGAACGTGTGGGCGGCGCGGCGCGGCGGCGCCTGTGCCGCCAGACTGCATGCGGTCAGGCGGCGGTCGATCCAGCACAATCCGCCACTCCCGCGCACGCCACCTCGCCACACAAAGAACAAACGGAAGCCTTCAAGCCAAAGACGGCCACCGTGCTCGCCGGATGCTGGAACGCGATTCAGAGCGCATGAGCGTGACTTCCGTGCAGAAGGGGAGGGGTGATGTACGTCTGATGTCAACACGCCTAAAAAGGCGGCTGTGGGCTGAATATTAGCGTGCATTTTCATGCATTTATCTCGGGCTGGACTGTTCCATTTAAGAGAACAAAGTGCATGCAGAAGGAATGCCTCACACTGCTCGCCTGTTTCGGATGCACCCACAATTCAGTCGAGGTTACATAACACAATGCGTGTTGAGTGATCGTGCACGTTGACCTTCGAAAGAGCATTTCGAGCAACGAATAAAGCAGTAGCAGTGGTGACAAATGTAATGGAAAAGTCAACCATGCATGGAATACCTATACAATGATAGGCCCGAGCCACACAGAGTAAATATGCCCAGTATGGAAACATCGGGACACTCCTGCCATGAGGCGCCGAGACACTCCCGCCAACAGGCACCGGGACACTCCCGCCAACAGGCACCGGGACACTCCCGCCAACAGGCACCGGGACACTCCCGCCAACAGGCACCGGGACACTCCAACCATCAAACACCGGGACATTCCCGCCAACAGACACTGGGTCACTCCCGCCAACAGGCACTGGGACACACTCGCCATCAGGCACTGGGACACACCCGCCAACAGACACTGGGTCACTCCCGCCAACAGGCACTGGGACACACTCGCCATCAGGCACCGGGACCTCCCGCCAACAGGCACCGGGACACTCCCGCCAACAGGCACGGAGACCTCCTGCCATCAGGCGCCGGGACCTACCGCCCACAGGCACCGGGACACTCCCGCCAACAGGCACTGGGACACTTCCACCATCAGACACTGGGACACTCCCGCCAACAGGCACTGGGACACTCCCACCATCAGACACCGGGACACTCCCGCCAACAGGCACTGGGACACTCCCGCCATCAGACACCGGGACACTCCCACCATCAGACACTGGGACACTCCCGCCATCAGGCACTGGGACACTCCCACCATCAGACACCGGGACACTCCCGCCAACAGGCACTGGGACACTCCCGCCAACAGGTACTGGGACACACTCGCCATCAGACACTGGGAAACTCCCGCCAACAGGCACCGGGACACTCCCGCCAACAGGCACCGGGACCTCCCGCCAACAGGCACCGGGACACTCCAACCATCAAACACCGGGACATTCCCGCCAACAGACACTGGGTCACTCCCGCCAACAGGCACTGGGACACACTCGCCATCAGGCACCGGGACCTCCCTCCAACAGGCACTGGGACACTTCCGCCAACAGGCACCGGGACACTCCCGCCATCAGGCACCGGGACCTCCCGCCAACAGGCACCGGGACACTCCCGCCAACAGGCGCCAGGACACTCCCGCCAACAGGAACGGAGACCTCCTGCCATCAGGCGCCGGGACCTACCGCCCACAGGCACCGAGACACTCCCGCCAACAGGCACTGGGACACTCCCACCATCAGACACCGGGACACTCCCGCCAACAGGCACTGGGACACTCCCGCCAACAGGTACTGGGACACACTCGCCATCAGACACTGGGAAACTCCCGCCAACAGGCACCGGGACACTCCCACCATCAGACACTGGGACACTCCCACCATCAGACACTGGGACACTCCCGCCATCAGGCACTGGGACACTCCCACCAACAGACACCGGGACACTCCCGCCAACAGGCACTGGGACACTCCCGCCAACAGGTACTGGGACACACTCGCCATCAGACACTGGGAAACTCCCGCCAACAGGCACCGGGACACTCCCACCATCAGACACTGGGACACTCCCACCATCAGACACTGGGACACTCCCGCCATCAGGCACTGGGACACTCCCACCATCAGACACTGGGACACACTCGCCATCAGACACTGGGAAACTCCCGCCAACAGGCACCGGGACACTCCCACCATCAGACACTGGGACACTCCCACCATCAGACACTGGGACACTCCCACCATCAGACACCGGGACACTCCCGCCATCAGGCACTGGGACACTCCCACCATCAGACACTGGGACACTCCCGCCAACAGGCACCGGGACACTCCCGCCATCAGGCACTGTGACACTCCCGCCAACAGGCGCCGGGACACTCCCGCCAACAGGCACCGGGACACTCCCGCCATCAGGCACTGGGACACTCCCACCATCAGACACTGGGACACTCCCGCCAACAGGCACCGGGACACTCCCGCCATCAGGCACTGGGACACTCCCACCATCAGACACTGGGACACTCCCGCCAACAGGCACCGGGACACTCCCGCCATCAGGCACCGGGACACTCCCGCCATCAGGCACTGGGACACTCCCGCCAACAGGCGCCGGGACACTCCCGCCAACAGGCACCGGGACACTCCCGCCATCAGGCACTGTGACACTCCCGCCAACAGGCACCGGGACACTCCCGCCATCAGGCACTGGGACACTCCCACCATCAGACACTGGGACACTCCCGCCATCAGGCACCGGGACACTCCCGCCATCAGGCACTGTGACACTCCCGCCATCAGGCACCGGGACACTCCCGCCAACAGGCACCGGGACACTCCCGCCAACAGGCACCGGGACACTCCCGCCATCAGGCACTGGGACACTCCCACCATCAGACACCGGGACACTCCCGCCAACAGGCACTGGGACACTCCCGCCAACAGGCGCCGGGACACTCCCGCCATCAGGCACCGGGACACTCCCGCCATCAGACACCGGGACACTCCCGCCAACAGGCGGACTGGCAGAGTGGCGTCACGAATTAGTTACAGTGACAGAATGGTAAGGGAACACGTGTGGTGACGACTACAGGTGGCAAAGGTAAGGACCGAAATCCCGAGTATAAATGAAAAATGTCAATGCAGATGTTTTATGAAAATTGAATGATCATGTACACGATTAGGTCCATGTCGACATTCCATCCGACATGCATTCGGCATTCAACAATCTGAAGATACATTCTTAAATAATTTCACATTATTTCACATGCTAATTGTTCAAAACAGCAGATCATCAAATAGATCAGTCAATAATTCGTATCACCCACAAATATTATTTTTTGTTTTGTTTCAAAAGTACGATTTGCAATTGCTATCAAGACAAATGCTTCAATTGGTTTCACCACATATCGAACGATATAATATGACTGCAGCCAGGCGCACTGACGGACCTAGCCCACCGGTTTGGGGTGGGGGGGACAACTTTCGGTCTTCGGCGTCAGCCCCCCCCCTCCCCTCCTCCAGTGGCGTACCTAGGAATTGCATCAGGGGAGGGGTCGAACGGATTTGGAGGATGCCCATTCTCCCACTATTTTTGGTTAAAAGCACCGGATTTCGACCACTATTTGGCAAAGGGGCCCATTTAAAAAATAATAATTAAAATTAAAATAAAATAAAAAGTAAAATAGTAATTGACAGCATAATTTCCTGTGTATGGGGCCCCAGCCTACCTCCACCGTTTCTATGTTACCGGATTTTTGTTCTTGTTTACCAAAACGTTCACGTTCACGTTCAACGTCTTGTACCACGTCAACGTTCGTGCACGTGGACACTGGCGGATCCGATTTTGTCAACTCTTGCTGTAAGCAGAACTTGATCAGCATGGAACCCTCGATGTGTGTCAGAATCTACTAAATGCTACTATACTGGCTTCCAAACAATTATATATTTTTTTGAAAATCCTTTAAAATTGGAGATTCTTTCATCCAGACGCTATTTTTTTAACCTGCGCAAAGGTTACTGCATTTTAATTTAGTTCACTTCTGTTGGTTTCGGGGGGGGGGCAAAAGACACTATGGCCCCCCTTTTAAGCGCTTCGGGGGCCATGTCCGGAATGGCCCCTCCCTGGATCTTCCAGTGCATGAGGGTATGTGTAAAACTTGTCTCGTAGATACCTTAAACTGCAATAATACCCTTAAACTTTGATAGCCCGGTCCTACCACCCGAATCTCCCCTACATGCAAACCCACCAGTTATCTCTTATTCAGGATATAAATACATACCTCCTCTTGCTATTCTTCTTGAAAAAATCAGTCAATGTAGCCTGTCTCTTCATCTTAGCAACCCCAACACCTATATGGCTATATCCCGCGCACGTCCGGGGGGGGGGCAGATATCTGCCCCCCCTGCGGTTTTTCCTACTTTGCCGCCATACTAATCGGGTTAGCAAGGCCAAACCTCGCATGGCTGCTCATTCGTCTTTTCCGCATATCCTCATAATTTTTTGACCCTGGGTCATCTCAAGTCAGGTCACCAGGTCAGGCGAAGTGACCTAACGTCCCTCCGAGTTCTAGGTGGCATCACTTCCACAATAATTGGGCGATTGATTTCAAACTTATATCACGTCATGATCTTATCAGGCTCTATAATATGTATCTCACGGTTTTTTCGTAGCGTTGACCTGAGGTCAGGTCGTGACCATGGCTTACCCATTATAGGCCTATGGAAAAATATCCAAATGTTTCCTGGTTACATATTTGCTCTCGGAATGACCTCCAACCGTTATGGCGTGTAGTTGGAAGCTATTCGCAATGCTATCGCTGACATTTTTGCTCAGTGGCCCCACCAAGGTCAGCTGAGGTCACCTGAAATCACTAGCACATTTCTGCGCACTATGTCGCAATGCATTGAGCTAGAAGGCTGACATTGCCGTCATTGTGCTTGTATCGCCAAGACGTGTCGATTGATATATTTCATGACCTCCCTACTCTACCCCATGACCTTGACCTGAGGTCATTGTTTCGGTGACCCATCTGTTGACCTGACCTTAAATTACACAGCGTATGTCGATAGCACATTTCAAGGGCTGTCGAATAGCATTTACAGTTTGTTTCTATCTGTTACAGGTCCTGAGATATGTGCCAATATCTGAAGGTCCCACCCGATCTGGTCGAATTTGACATATGATGACCCAGTGACCTAAATATTGACCTGAGCGAGAAAATGACCGAAATACTTTCGATAGCGCTTGTCCCCAGCTATCCAAAGCCGTTTTCCGTTTGTCGCTACCTAGCATAGTTCTCGAGATCTTATGGGGGACAGACATCTGCCCCCCCGGACATGCGAAGTTGGCGCGGACCGCCGGACGTGCGAGTGATATGGCCTTGCCCCAACACCAACATACGAAACATGCTGCTCAACTGGGCTCAACTGGTCACTCGCACAAAACATCCTGTTCAAATTCCGCTTTCGAAATTTGGCTCACTGGGTCCGCTTGCCCCTTACTGGCTAAACAAACTTCATGAACCTAACTGACGAAGGAATAATGAAACTGCTGATTTCGTCATCTCTTGCTGTAAGCAGAACTTCAACAGCATAGAACCCTTGATGTGTCAGAATTTACTATGCTACCAGATTATGCTTCCAAACAATGATAACAAAATACCTTTAAAATTGGAGATTATTTGACCCGGAACGCTATTTTTTAACCTCAGCAAAGGTTACTGCATTTTAGTTTAGTTTACTTTTGTTGGTTTGTTTTTTTTTTGGGGGGGGGCAAAAGACACTATGGGCCCCCCCTTTGAAGCGCTTGGGGGGCATGCCCGGAATGCCCCCCCCTGGATCCGCCAGTGGCCAGGCGTCATTGGCCAATTGATGGTTACAACTAATGAGACTAGTATTGCACCACATGGTTTAAGATGATGAAGCAATACCAATGTTTTTGTATTTGTGCTTGTATAAGTAATGTCTTGTTTGTTTATTGGGTTGTTCTCGACGCACTTTATGCATGATCACGGCTAATGGCGCCGCCCACACTGTTTCGCCGGTGGGCCGCGGGATTGGGAAATGTCCCGAATAGTGCGATTGTTGAACTCGGGACCTTTGGTACCCAGAGCTTAACACCTCAACCACTCGGCCATCCCCGCCCCATAAGCAATGTCTTTAATAATTGTCTTCAAAAGTTGTTCACTCACAATGCAGGCAAATATAAGCTCAGTTTTGAAAAGCAACTCTTTTTAATGGTAAGTTTCAATAGCGAATAACAAAATATTAAAATAGAAACTGTGCTAAAGCACAAGGATTAATACTTAGCTTCCAAGGCTGAAGAAAGTTGTGAAATTGTGGCCTCGCATTCTCGTAGTTGTTGCTAGGCTAGCTTCTTTTCAGCCATCCTTGCTTAATGATGCTTGCAACTATTGTGGGTGGATGTGGTGTCAGTGGGCAGCAATTTCCACGCCTGGTGTCTTTTGTCGGTTCGTTGCTCTATATTGTGAACACTAATGGTTACTTGACTTGTTGATTATGCTAGGCAGCTTACAGTCAACACCAAATAAACATAATCAAAGAGTGCCCGCTGAGGAAAGCGGCACAGCAAATGATAGTAAGGTAAGCAATCTATGTTGCTTTTATGGTGGATTATGGTGACGTTTGTAGACTTTGGAATTGCAGTGCGGAGTCATTAATCTGATAGTGGTGTCGTATGGTTATAAAATGGATAGTGTAGCATTTTGCAGATTATTGGGCATTGAATAAATCAAAGCATGATAGCCTCAAATTAGCTGTTTTCTTCGAATGAGGATGCAAGGGATAGAAAGGGGTATTGACCTACGCATTCTAAGCAGTGTTGGCGACCATCATGTTGTTGACTGTGGATACATGCTAATACAAAAAGGAAGTCGTGATAAGAGGCGCATATTCAATTCGTGTTTCGAGAGTGGACAAGGCCTTCAAACATTATGTGAATTGCGTATGTGACTTCAATTGAACAGAAAAAAACAGAACGGTGCTAAATTATATGCCAAAAACATATATTGTACAACCGGTCATTTGACCGTGCTTCAGTGCATTTTGGCCGGGACCCCACCGGGGTTTGCCATAGCGGACCGGGTGCGCCCTGGCTTCGGTTCCGGAATGTTGGGCATTTGCCACCTCTGGTGACGACCCCTGTCACGGCTGCGGCGATCCGGCCGATGGCCGACACGGCGTCTGCACGCTCTGGTGATCGCTCGCATTGTCGCCGGACTGACCGACAACGCCAAAGGCACAGGTGAAGGTCAAGCGCATCAGACTTGAACGACCGTTACCTCCGGCAAGCGATACATCCACTGCATTGCGTGGGTAATTAGCAGCTGGGAGGGCTGATGGCAGTGAGGCTCAGCAATGCTGTCGCTGACAATGGAACGTGTTTGCTTGTTATATATGGTAATGTACACATCAATACAGCTGTTGCCTAGCCTGCAGACCAGGCACGTGTGGTGGATGATTTTCGGAGGTGATGTGATGCAGACCAGGGCATCGTGCGCGAATCCTGGTTACGCAATTCGAGGTCTCAATCGCAGTGTGTCATCTTTCTTTATGCATTGAGGTCTTCTCGTGGCCCAGCCGTACATCTAAGAACCATGGAGACCACCGAACGTTCCATACTTTGAAATCACAAAGCGAGAGCGAGAGGCAGAGGCAGAGGCAAGAGAAAGAGAAAGAGAAAGAGAAAGAGAAAGAGAAAGAGAAAGGGAAAGGGAAAGGGAAAGGGAAAGGAAGAGGAAAGGAAAGGATGAATAGAAAGAGGAAGAGAAAGAGAAAGAGAAAGGGAAAGAGAATGAGAATGAGAATGAGAAAGAGAAAGAGAAATAGAAGAGAATGAGAAAGAGAAAGAGAAAGAGAATGAGAAAGAGAAAGAGAAAGAGAAAGAGAAAGAGATAGAAAGAGGAAGAGAAAGAGAAAGAGAAAGAGAAAGAGAAAGAGAAAGAGAAAGAGAAAGAGAAAGAGAAAGAGAAAGAGAAAGAGAAAGAGAAAGAGAAAGATAAAGATAAAGAGAGAGAAAGAGAAAGAGAAAGAGAAAGAGAAAAGAAAGAGACAGAGAAAGAGAAAGAAAAGATAAAGAGAAAGATAAAGAGAAAGAGAAAGATAAAGAAAGAAAAGAGAAAGAGAAAGAGAAAGAGAAAGAGAAAGAGAAAGAGAAAGAGAAAGAGAAAGAGAAAGAGAAACACGAAAACGAACAAGATCTGAGCGTGCCTTCCCACACACGACACTTGTGATTCTGCACTTGTGATTGTGAGGGCAGCTGTTCAGACAGCTGCATGGTCTGCATAATCTGCCAACCGTGAACCACAGTTCAATGACAGGTGATCAGATACACGATGTTGATTTCATTGATAGTGATATTGTTTTCAATTATATCAGAAAAATAAAGCCAAACAAGGCAGCAGGACCTGATAGAATTTATGCTAGGGTATTGCGGGAAGCTGAAAAGGAAGTGGCAATTCCACTTAGTATAATATTTTGTAGATCAGTTTCACAAAATGAAATTCCTACAGATTGGAAACGGGCAAATGTAGTTCCTATTTTCAAGAAAGGAGAAAGAGGGAAAGTTGAAAACTATAGGCCAGTAAGCCTCATATCCCTAGTCTGCAAGGTACTCGAATCAATTATCAAGGATAGAATAGTTAGTTTTCTGGAAGGAAACAGATTGATTCAAGATACTCAACATGGGTTTAGAAAAGGGCGATCGTGTCTCACAAATCTCTTGGACTTTTTGAATTTTGCTACAGAACAATTTGATCAGGGAAATCAGGTTGATGTAGCATATCTTGACTTTAGTAAGGCCTTTGACAAGGTACCCCATATACGGTAAATGATGCAGCTTCAGGTCCATGGTATTGCAGGTAGCATCCTAAAATGGATAGAGTTATGGCTTTCAGATAGACAGCAGAGAGTAATGCTAAATGGTAGAAAGTCATCATGGCAAAATGTTCTTAGTGGAGTACCCCAGGGGTCGGTACTGGGGCCACTATTGTTCATTATACATGTGAATAGCATTGAATGTGGCCTAAGCAGTAAGGTTTTGAAATTTGCGGATGATTTGAAGATCTTTAGGGCAATAACAGGGCACAATGAGCAGGTTTTGCTGCAGAAAGACTTAGACGAGATAGTGAAGTGGTCCGAAAAATGGCAAATGAAGTTTAATTTTGATAAGTGCAAAGTCATGCATGTAGGTAGGCAGCATATGAAGGCTCCATACTTGATGGGTGGCCAAGTACTATCTGTGACTCAGCAGGAGAAGGACTTAGGTGTTATTTTGAACACAAAATTGGGGGCATCAGAACAGACCAAAGAAGCCAGGAAGAAGGCACTAAGAAAAAGAAGGCACTAAGAATGCTTGGGGCAATACAGAGGAATGTGTCATACAAAAGTGAGGAGGTCATCAGGAAGCTTTACTGTGCATATGTCAGGCCACATTTGGAATACTGTGTCCAAGCTTGGTCCCCTAGTTATGAGAAAGATTGTTGGCTTTTAGAGAGAGTACAAAAGAGGGCAACAAAAATGGTTAATGGTATAGGCAACCTGGCATATGAGGAAAGATTGAAGAAATTGAATATGTTTTCACTTAGATATAGAAGGCTGAGAGGAGATCTCATCGAGGTTTTCAAATTTGTTCATGGTCAGGAACAGGGATATCTCAGGGAAATGTTTAAATTTAACAGAAATGATGCAATTAGAGGTCATCAATTCAAAATTAAAGTTAATCACAGCAGGACAAGGTTAAGACAGTCTTTCTTCACCAACAGGGTAGTAGAACACTGGAACCAGCTGCCAGGAACCATTGTCAGTAGCAACACACTGAACATCTTTAAAAACGGCATAGACAATCATTATAAGAATAGGGGGCTTGTTTTTCTGTATTCCAGGGAGGGTTGATCGACAGGGAGGAGTTGGGAGTTGAGAGGAGTTTGAAATTGTTGAGTGTGTTATGCAATAGCAAGTGAGTCTCTTATTAAGTTTAAACGCTTTATAACTTTATATAGGGTGTACCTAGCAGTGGATTCAGCACCTTCCTTCGGGATGTGATACTGATGAGATTGTCTATGGTAGCACAATGGGTATGATGGGAGGAGTTTGTAATTGTTGAGTGTATTATGCAATAGCAAGTCAGTCTCTTATTAAGTCTGAACGCTTTATGAATTTGTGTGGGGTGTGCCTAGCAGTGGATTCGGCACCTTCCTTTGGGATGTGATGCTGATGAGATTGTCTATGGTGGCACGATGGGTGTGATGGGAGGAGCTTGTGATTGTTGAGGGTGTTATGCGGTAGCAAGTGAGTGGTGCTAGATAGGCTGGGATATATAGCTTCCTAGGAACTTGGGATAAGGGATTGATTGGGGTGGGAGTATGTACATTCCTAGTACCTTTTATAGATAGGCTTAACCCAGATGGGCCCCTGTGGCTCTTATTAAGCCTTAATACTTTATGACTTTATGACTTTTATGGTCAGGTGGCATCAGCTGTATGCAACACAAAGAAGTAGCAGGCAGAAGCCAGCCTTCTGTCTGGCATTTATCTGTTGCGGCCAGCAGTGCTACAGTTTCCCTCCAGCGGAAGGATCATGCTCGAACATAATATCTAAAGTGTCTAAAACTATGGCACCAGGTATGTTCTCATGTTATGAACAATTGATTTTTGAATTGCGTGCTTCAACATCCAAAATCATAAACGAACTCCGTGCACCGCTATCGATACACTGAATCGATATCGGTACACCGTCGACACTTTGTTTGCTTGCTGATGTACCGTGAGGGGGATGCAATACATGTTCGCAAATTCCCGTTGGACTCGTTATCTGGCTTTTTCACTCTAATTAATAGCCCCGAGAAAACACAAAGAAAGCAAACATAGCTTAAAATGCCTACACGGCATCCGAAGCTTAACAACTGCTATTGGACAACATGAATTAGAGGCTTGGGGTTGGCACGCAATGAAATGAGCGAACCATCTCTACTGCACGGGATAAAATCATTACAACGCTGGAAGAGAAAAAAATCAATTGAAACATTTCGCCAACGATTCAACGCTTAAATGAGTTGTTCCCCTTACTAGCGAGTTAAAAATAATTCCATATGCCGAGACTGAGCCTCTCAACCTGTTCATCGTCCCACCCCTGCTTGCTATAATTTCCAAAGCATGCCAACGTCTTCTGGTCAAATATCCCGATTCTTCACTATTACCTACGCCATATTAAACAATTGCCTATTAATTTCCTTCTCTTAACAACAATTTACAAATGAACCCCCACGGAAATTGTCATCAAAATGTCAAAAGCTGGGGTCCTTCCTCCTCACCTCGTCTTTGCAATGTTTGTCTGATATAAACGTTGTTGAACACACACGATATCTTCTCATTCACGCACGTTCGCATGACTTCACTCCTGTGTTTGCTTTCACAAGCTTGTCCTGCAGTTATTGGCCTAGGTGGAGATCATGTCATCCTTGCTTAAATAGAAACATACACTTTGAGATACTCCCTGCACGCTTGGTAGTGGCTCTGGTAGTATGGTATGGTAGTATGGTACGGTAGCGGCTATGGTAGCATGGTATGGCAGCGGCTATGGTAGCATGGTACGGTAGCGGCTATGGTAGCATAGTATGGTAGTGGCTATGTTAATATGGTATGGTAGTGGATATGGTAGCATGGTATGGTAAAGACTATGGTAGTATGGTATGGCAGCGGCTATGGTAGTATGGTACGGTAGCGGCTATGGTAGTATGGTACGGTAGCGACTATGGTAGCATGGTATGGCAGCGGCTATGGTAGCATGGTACGGTAGCGGCTATGGTAGCATAGTATGGTAATGGCTATGTTAATATGGTATGGTAGTGGATATGGTAGCATGGTATGGTAAAGACTATGGTAGTATGGTATGGCAGCGGCTATGCCCGCTTTCTTCCTTGTTAGTGTGCCCCCTGCGGTGAGTCTGAGTCACGTTCCAAGTGTCAGCATGTCTGCTTCTTATTGTGCCCTTGCATTCATGTCGCTTTCTGCCAGAATCCAGTGTTTGTCTTCGTGTACTTGCTAATCGCCATTTTCGGCTAGTTGTTCTCAGATGCTGTCTCAGTGATGTCATTTCGTTCTGCTTTAAGCCGACTTTAGTTCACAGGTATACTGTGGGTCTGATCTACCAGGAACATTACCACAGCCATTTTTTTATATAACTGTGGTGTGAATTCCAGTGTAGGTATATGTCTGATTGTATCGTTTCTCTATGAACACTGAAATCTGGCGATCTGGATACCACGTTGACCAATACATTCAGGAAGCGTGTCGCTATCTACACCTTAGATCGTGATCTGGATACCACGTTGACCAATACATTCAGGAAGCGTGTCGCTATCTACACCTTAGATCGTGATCTGGATACCACGTTGACCAATACATTCAGGAAGCGTGTCGCTATCTACACCTTAGATCGTGAACTTGATGGCTTCATTCTTACAGGTAAAATGTTTCAGCACATCAGCTGTCGTAGATCTTTTCAAAGTGGCCAAGTCACAAGAGAGTACCTATGTAAGTAAAGCATCAATGTAGCATATCTATGCCGTGGTGATACCTAAACCATGCTGATTCAATGACGTCGAGTTAAACAAATTCCATGTACAGATTTCCGGTGGTCCGTGACAGAGGTGCGCATACTCTCACGCTATTTACATGAAAAGGAACATTCACCCATCTGAAACTCCTCTACTATCATCATTACAAATACGTTTACATGCATTTTACGTCATTCGAACACTGTGGATGAGGCCATCGCGTTCACGATCTAATTAGAAAATAGCGGCACGCTTCCTGGATGTATTGAACTACTGAGTATCCAGCTCGCTAGATTGCAGTTTTCATGGAAAATCGACACACTCAGATTTGCACCTAAGCCGGAATTCACGCCAAAGCTGTCTGGAAAATGGCCGTGGTGAGGTCACTAGTACGTCGCACGTGCAGTGTGTGTGAGAGCCAAGGCACGTTAAAGGCATAATTGAACAGCATTATTCTGACACATACATGGGTATCGCTACGGTACTGGACGGGGGAGACAAGTTTCCACCAAGCTTTGTGAAATATAGCATTGCATCTATGGCTTTGCATGACAAAAAATCGACCCTAAAACTCTCTCGCTCCCTGATCCGAATTCCGAGGAAAATAACGACGCTAAAGACGCGCCAAAAATTGGTAATTAACACGTGCATAAAGAAGACGTCCATTCGGAAAACGACAGCAATGCGCGAACAACAGGACGAGAAACAAACATGCCGACACCTCTGCACATGACTCATGCTCACGGGAGCCGTCACGGTTGGAGACGAGAGCATGAGCCCCTTAAACTTCATGAACATTTAACATTACATCTACGGCATCCCATCAGTATCACTGATTTAAAACCTTCTGGTACCTCTGTCCAAGAGATCCGCGGCGACGCCCACGCTCATGCTCACCATGGGAGACAGACGAACCAGGCAGAGAGCGGGAGACCGTCACACCACCGCACGCTGAGAGACTATTTCAAAATAGATGTCTGATTCTCACGGCCCAACGGCGGGCCACCGTCAGGACGCCACGCCCCAAATCGCGTTTCCATCGTTATTGAGTTAATTAAATGACAACGCCACACGACATCAAGCAGATGCAGCATAGTATTATTCTTGACTTCCAATATCACTACATCAGCCTGGGTCAATCAACTGTTACGATCTCCCCCACCCCCGCTCTCTCTCTCTCTCTCTCTCTCTCTCTCTCTCTCTCTCTCTCTCTCTCTCTCTCTCTCTCTCTCTCTCTCTCTCTCTCTCTCTCTCTCTCTCTCTCGCCCCTTGCAAGTTGGCTGGTTTCGCCAGTGATCCACTGGTGGATCACTGGGGCGTGGTTCACATGCTAGGTGCTTGCCGAAACTCTAGTGAGACAAAGGTGATGAATCACCATATTCCTTCAGTCGAGAATCCACTGAACCAATCAAGACAGCGCTCCTGCTGGTTTGTCCGGGTAAGATGTTACATAATATTGTACAGCGACAGACAATTCACAGCGACGGACAAATATCCCCTTCCTTATGTCCTATGTTTTGGAAGGCCCTGTCTCGCCGCTCTGCTTATACGCATGAAGTTTATAATGACAGAAATCGAATATATACTAGCCTGTTGTTTTGATTTGCAGTGGGTGACAGTTGGAAGAATTGTTCCCATCTAACAATCCCAACCTTTAACCACCATTCATCATATGCTACGCAGGCATTAATTACGAGTAGTTCAATTGTCATTGAGTAAGAATTAACATTAGGCATCGCTCTTGAGTATCTTTAACCGTGTAACTCATAGATGAGGGCCCTGTACACTGCATGCAATAGTTGGAGGGAGAGGGGAGGTTCCGGTTCGTGCTTGTTAACTGGTGACGACATGAGTTCCAAGTATATGAATCTCTCAGCGCGGTAATTATCTTGAATCAGAGGATCACCGGTGTCCCAATTCGTACGTAACCTCATCACTGACCTGAAAAGCCACTGAGATTGAACGGCATCGCTACCGCTCTCACTCAAAGATACACATTTCAGGACAGCAACCGCAGCACCCTGGCAATAATCCACGACACATTTGGCCAGGAGCGTCAGCGGCACGTGCACATTTGCCGGTTCGTGGGCAGTCACAGACAGGCGAGGGCCTGCTGAGCGATGGCCAGCATCAACATCGATTTAGCTCAGACATCAGGCTCGACTATATCTGGCGCAACTCAGACGTCGCAACCGATGGGCTAATCCACGGCGTTTCATGCTTTGACCTTGGCAACAGGTGTTTGGATTCGCTGACATCGGTAGCGAATCCAACGGGAGGCGCGACGAGAAGGAATTGCATAGCGCCACGCATTCTTAAACTGCCATGTAATGCAGCATGCAATATGTCGTTATGCAATACCACACGACAGCTCTGTCAGTGTCGTGCGGTTACCACATTCCGGCGTGGACAAGTGGTCGATTGGCACCCGCGAAGGGCGGCCAGTGCATGGCGCTGTGGGCTGACGAGAGTGCTTGGCTTCGACGAGAGTGTTTGGCTTCGACGAGAGTGTTTGGCTTCGACGAGACGAGGTTGCGGCCTCAGGACGGCGGCACGTTGCGAAACACCGGAGGGAAGTAGTGGCCCACGTAGCGGCGGCGATAGTGTTGGTGATGACGTGATGAGCAACGGAGAGGAACCGACGCGACACCGATACGAGTTGCGGGGGAGGGGAGAGGGAAGTGACGCACCACTCGAACGTCTCAGCCATGCGTCCAACGTGCCTGAGCTTCACGGAGGCCAAATCATGTTAATTTTGTGCTGCGTCAATAGGAACACCACCCCTTCAGTCGATCGTCAGCGGTGAAAGCACGGCACACCATCATTTCTGCCAGGCCGTCCTCCCTGACCATGCCACCCTTTCCGCCTTCTTCACCCTCCATCTGTAGTACATTTGCACCTTATCCGGTACTGTCCACATCGTTCTGCGTGGCTCTCGCCTGCAGACCGTCCCCCTGCCTGCCACGCTTCTGTCTCCCACAATTCCCCCTGGCCTCCTCTATGCCAGACTTTCCTTCCTGCTCCCTGGGTTCTTCCCGGGGGCGAAAGATAACCGTCCTTTTTGTTTACGACACTATTTGTCAGACCCTCTGTCCTGCCTGCCCTGCTTATGTCTCTCTCTCTCTCTCTCTCTCTCTCTCTCTCTCTCTCTCTCTCTCTCTCTCTCTCTCTCTCTCTCTCTCTCTATATATATATATATATATATATATATATATATATATATATATATATATATATATATATATATATATATATATATATATATATATATATATATATATATATATATATATATATATATATATATATATATATATATATATATATATATATATATATATATATATATATATATATATATATATATATATATATATATATATATATATATATATATATATATATATATATATATATATATATATATATATATATATATATATATATATATATATATATATATATATATATATATATATATATATATATATATATATATATATATATATATATATATATATATATATATATATATATATATATATATATATATATATATATATATATATATATATATATATATATATATATATATATATATATATATATATATATATATATATATATATATATATATATATATATATATATATATATATATATATATATATATATATATATATATATATATATATATATATATATATATATATATATATATATATATATATATATATATATATATATATATATATATATATATATATATATATATATATATATATATATATATATATATATATATATATATATATATATATATATATATATATATATATATATATATATATATATATATATATATATATATATATATATATATATATATATATATATATATATATATATATATATATATATATATATATATATCTCTCTCTCTCTCTCTCTCTCTCTCTCTCTCTCTCTCTCTCTCTCTCTCTCTCTCTCTCTATCTCTTTCTCTCTAAATGCCCCTGTCCTCATCCATGGCAGATTCTGCCCCCTGCTCCCTGTCATCCTTCCTGACAGGTAACCGTCCTCAGCATCTATCACTGCCTGCCAAACCGCCCCCCCCCTGCTGTCTGTCGTCCTTCCCGGCATAGGACCTTCCTTTGTGTCCATCAAACTTCCTGTCAGACCACCCGCCTGCTACCTGTCGTCCTTCCCGACAGAGGACCATTCTCTGTGTGCATCGCCCTGCCTGCCAGACCTCCCTCTCTGTCGTTGTTAGTCTGTCGTTGTTGCCTGCAGAGGGCCCGCTCTCCGTGTGCATCACTCTTCCTGCCAGACTGCCCTCGCTGCTCCCTGCGACCCACACCGCCAGACACGGAAGCACCGGCCGGCTCGACCCGAGGCAAAAAAAAAACACGCGCGTCTGACGCCCTGTCCTTCTGGGACTCATCGACCGCACCCGCTGACCCAGTTACCCCCCGGCCACCAATTGGGTCACATGGTGCGGCGGTGACCTGCTGTCGATGGCTTCCGGTAGTGGCGAAGCCGACGACGGACAGTTCCGGTCCGTGCCGGGGTTAAGCTTTGACAACTACTGGCACCGTGTTTTTTTTCGGGTTTTGGTCATCAGCAAATTGCTGTAGACTGACGAGTAATTTATATACATGCAGCCGATGGACGTAAATAACGTCAGATCGCCTTCATCGCCGGCATTTATCACGTCTGGTTCACTTTTCTCGACGAGATCGGCCAATGTTCAGCAATTCGCCTGAAGCTTAGTAGCCTGTAATCAACATTTGTGCCATCAGACGATATGATTTCTATGATATCATTTGGCGTATTGTCTTAGATGGAATGCTTTGTGTTGTGACACGACGTGACACGTTGGCTACTACCGGTATTCAGAGGTCACCATACTCTACCATAGTTAGTAGACCAGTGATCAGCGTTGGAAAAATGGCCATTTTTTGACATTTGGCTGTCCAAAGAATTATACACTATCAAAAATATCCACTCCTTGGGCTGCCAACTACCAGATGAAGAGCTAATGCATAACAAGAAATCCCAACTAGTGCTGCCACTATCAAATAATGATAATTGTTAACATAGCCTACAGAGCAGCACGCTCAATGGACTATATGGTGATCTTTGGCTAGTAGTGAGAATGAGATCCACCAGTTCTAATAATCTTCATCTTGTGTAATCATTTTGGGTCCTTGGCATGTCAACTTGGCAACATTATTGATAATAATGTACATTTGTTATTTCAGCTGATCACCAGGGCTGCAGAAACATTCAAAGAGAATGCAAGGAAAAGAACAGAAGATGAGATGCCTGTTAGAGTTAAAGAATGACAGGATACCAGCAGAATGGAAGCTAAAGTTGGGATCACTATGCATATGACCATAACAGTGAATATATAAAAATATAATGGTGCAAGTCAAGTGTATACTGGTGCAAGTGTAATTGCCTAGTACAAGTGAATAAACAAACATACATGCCTTCATTCACTTACTTTCCATTCACAAAAATGCCCTGACCAGAAGTGCTCAGAAGAATGCAAGACCAAAACTAGAAAGAGAACTGGAGTAGGCAGTACACAACGCGCAACTAGATAGGCATAAAGGGAATGATTTTCTGAATATCTCGGAAGGTGCAAGTCATGCTTTGGCATGGCAGTTTTTTATGAGGTGGGAGGCAACAAAAATTGTACTCAGTGTCAAATGGGATGGGTGCACCCAACAATATCCTGAAACACTTCATAAGTGCACAATCAATGTGCATGAATGCATGCTTAGGTGCACTGGAGTGACACCAAACCAATAGGAGTAAAAAAATAATGTATTCCGACACCAAAATAAGCAGACTAGCCCTTGACTCCAAAGCATTTGTCTGCTGAAAATGATTGTTTTCAGCAGCCTTCAAAATTTATAAAATCATACAATTCTGTCCAAACAAGAACAGTCAGAAAGCTTCATCCATTACAGGGCCACCCATTAATGAAGACCCTAGGTAGGTATGCACGTTGATGTGGATGCAGATGCTCCTAGGTAAAACTTACCTACCTATATTTGCACCAAGTACCTACCTAGTAGGTAGGTACGTACTAGGTAACCTACCTACATCCATGCAATGTATCTATAGGTAAGGCATCGCAATATTATCATAGTTCACCCTTTCACACCAACGGCAATGAGAGGCATTCAATTTGAACAATTCAATTGAGCCTAATTTCTTACGTAGGACGACACCCACCGACGGGTCGACACCACACCACCGCAATTACTACTCTCACTTAAAGGCCTTGAGTCTCACTTCCCGCCTACCAGTCCATCAGTCATCCAAATACCTACATCCTAACACCAGCGCACTGCACAACTAAATTTGCCACAAGATCTGGGCTTCCAATATTCATCTCTGGACTTCCAAATTCAAACATGAAGTAATGCCTCTTCCAATGAAGGAAGCTTGCATGCGTCGCCTGGCTAGTAAAGAAAACTACCACTCTCCGGGACGGATTGGAAAATTAGAGGCTCTTGGCCGGGGGTGAATCATGCCTCTCCAATTTCCACTCTTTCGGGAGCTTTTTAAACCACTCCGAAGAAAGGCAATTAATAATTAGCCTTTGAATGCTTCCTGAAAGATTGGGATGTTCTACATCAGCTTACGGAAAAGAAAAGGTGTATTTCTGAGTTTTGAAGCAAGCGCAGCCGATCTAAATAAAAGATATCAGGTAAAATTTACGCGTGAAAATTAGCCAGATCCGTCCAAGACATTCTCCAAACATGTTAAGACTTTGTGGCAAAATAGACCACCAGATAACCAGAAATTTCGGTGTCTTTTGATTTCATGACATACATTGCTTCAGAGCGCCACATATTCGTGACACAAATACTGTTTACGCCACTCGGACACAGATAGTCTACAACTCCGCAAAAATAAAATTTGACTGTGTGGATTTAATCTGGGTGGCCCAGGGTTAAAATACTAAAGTACAGACTTCAGATAATTGAAGAAAACAAGTATTCCTTGAATTTTTCGGGGGGATTTATTTGAACACAATTTATTTTTTAGCCTTTTCTGTAGGTCATAGCTGTTCTATAGCCTTTGTGTCATAGTTCCTCGCCGGCTATGCAAATTGTCCATATCCGCCGCACTAAATACCATTAACCACAATTGCCAAATTATTCCGCCGCGTGGTGGTTACTTCCCTTGGTTACTTCCTTCCATTGCATTTCGATCAGGTGAGGTAAGGTTGGGTCCATTGTTCTTTCGGTTTTTGTCTGGTTGCGAATTACAAGAAAATCTGGTGCTGTAGTTTCTCATTCCTTGGACTTTGTTTTTTAATGCAATGTTTATGAATGTGCTGAACATGATTTGACCACTCGTCTCTTCTGCAAATGCATGCTTTTCACTTGCGAGGGAAAATAACACCCAAAAAAGGGCTTGAAGTTGGGTAATTACTAATATAGCTTAAAAAGTAGTGTTCACAATAACAAAAGAAGATGGGGCATAGCCTAACTTCACCTCCCATAACCTTCCATGCATACTTTTTTTCTCAAAATTTCCAAACAATTTTGCTTCTCAAATTTCAAAAGGAAAGACCCAACATATGATAGCCTGAAATGTTTTTATTAAAAAAAACTTTTTTTTTGACAAATTTCCCCCACATTTTTATCAAAACCTATCAAAGCCTACCCTAACATAACCTAACCAAACTTTAACCCTTCTTTGTATGCTTCATGGAGGTAAAATATGTAAATTTGTGTTTTAAGGTGTTTATGAATCTTGGCATTTTCATTCAAATGCAATGTTTACCAATGTGACTAAGATGATGGGAGCGCTATTTTTGTGCAAATGCTTACTTTTCAGATTGTGAGCAAAATAACACCAATAATGGGCTATGAGTTATGTAGCATGGCATAAAAATAAATGTTTAAAAAATAAAATATATGCAACATAACCTAACCTAACCTCCCCGTGGAGAAAAAAAGATTTTTTTTTTAAAACTGCAAAGAAATTTGTTCTTTGAAAAATTTTATAAATTTAAAAACGTAACCAAACCTAACTTGACCTAACATTAGCTGCTTTTGAAGAAAAAAATTAACTTCAATTCTTAAAAGAATCCAAAAATTTTCCAACTTTCAAAAACTGAACAAACCTAACCTAACCAAACCTAACTCATTTGCTTGCTTCATGGAGGAAAATGTGTATAAAAACTTGTCTTGTTGCCACCTTAAAGCATAATAATACCAGTAAAATGTGTATAAAACTTGCCTTGTTGTTAGTTTATACTGCAATAATACCCAAACTTCTCAGCTATGCTGTGGACAAATCTTGCCAAGATTCTTGGCACTGCTGCTAACTGCACCACAGCAAAATTATGGGCTGGTAGGTTTTTTGGAGTACCATGTTTATGAAGGTGACTTAGATGATGGAACCACTTGTTTTCTGTGCAAATGCTTACTTTTCAGGTTGTGAGCAAAATAATGCCCAAAAGGCTTTGAGTTAGGCAACATAAAATAATTGGAGGGTGTTTTATTCTTCATTCCAGGAAACATCCAGTGCATTTTAGGAAATGTGTACTCTCCATTACTTAGCGTTTCTAGGGTATACACCATATTTTGGCAAATCCCAATATTATACCCTCCATTATTTGGTCTTCTCAAGGTTATACACTCTATATTTTGGCTAGCCCAAAAATTATACACTCTGAGTCCAAGACTGAGAAGTGAAAATCCAACACTGCCAGTGATACACTCGACTTTGAAGCATCACATGCAGCATATAGAATGCTGCCGTCTCTGAGCTTTAGCCGGAGAAGCATTGCTAATCATTGCAGCCTTTCATGGCGAAAACGTCTGGCGAGACAATACGCCGACATGGATAATGTACGGGGAGTTGGGAGCTCAGTGGTTAAGCCGAGCGTCTGGCACGCTAGAGGCATGGGGTTCGATTCCCTGCGATGCCCAGCCTCCCTGCCAGGGTGAAATGCAGGCGACGCCATATGGCCTCAGCTGCTGAGTGCGTCGTAAAGTCACAACCACCACCACCACATGGATAATTTTCACACACATTTATCCCTGTTATCGAGACATACAAAAGTACTCACATTCAGAAATACACCTGTCTCATGCCGCGAAGTCAACAGTAAAGTCAGGCAAAATGTGATCACATGAATTCATATAAGGTCAATCTCTTCGGTGCAACTTCGATGAAGTAACAAGAAAGGTGTCTGTTCATTACTAGTGTGGGCGAAGTCCGAGCGGGTTTATTTCCATACAACTAACTCCATATAACTTGGGAAAAACTAACAAGTTTTGATACAACGTTTAAGGTTGTAGCTTCCTCATTCGAAAGTATACTTGGTGTTTTGTTCTGACGTTTAACGGCATTCATCGCATTATTTTAATTAAGGTTCCCTAGCCGTTATCCTTAGGTTAGGCCGTTATCCTTAGGTTCCCTAGCCGTTATCCTTAGGTTAGGCCGTTATCCTTAGGTTAGGCCGTTATCCTTAGGTTAGGCCGTTATCCTTAGGTTCCCTCGCCGTTGTCCTTAGCCGTGAGGTTCCTCACGTTCTCTCAGCCGTTGCCGGTCTGGCCGGCGCCGGCCAAGGACCAGTCAGCCAGCCACCGGTCACGTGGCCATGATGTCGTCATGCCACCGGTCACGTGGCCATGATGTCGTCATGCCACGCGGCCTGCGTTCCCGAAGCTGGGCGACTGCGTGGCTGATTGTCGGTCAAAGGGCGCCGCGCCGAACGCTTGCGTGCGGGATAAACCGAGTAGGAGGGATGTGAGACAAGAATGGCCGTTGGAACAGGATAACACAAACGCTAATTAGATACTTCAGCATTGTGCACCTGATTTTGATAACGTACACCGAATACTGATTTCGGCCGAATACTGATGAGCCTGATTTCGGCAACGGTGCAGTCAATTTCGAGTACATCTGGTTGTTTTTCGATGCACATACGGCGACATTGGAGGCACTATTTCCACAATCGGGCACCTCGCCGAGTTTGGGCACCTCTGCCGAGTTCGGGCACCTCTGCCGGGTTTGGACCGCACTTTCCAACTTAGAATGCAGTGTGTAGAATATTAAAGAAACGTTCAGCTGATCTGAAGAAAACAAACCCACACGGCACTTTTGGTATGTACCATGATTCGCCTTTGCCATGTTCATGTAATTGCATCGGCGATGACCACTCCACCTCCACTCTCCAGGTACCGCCCGGGCTGCGCCTTTTGCCACATTGCAAATGATCTCATCTCGTCTTCAAGTTCGACTCTACAACTCTGCATCTTCAAGCTCCATACAGGCCGGGCTGCACCATTCGCCAAACTGCAAATCAAATCATCTCCTCTTCAATCTATACTCTACAACTCTACATATTCAAGCTTCATCTACTCTTCATGCTTAATCTACTCTTCAAGCTTCATCTACTCTTCAAGCTCATCTTCGCTGCGCCATCACCTCATTTCTAATCTATACAAGCTCACTCAGCGCTCCAGGACCGGCCTTGCTCTCCACGTCACCACCAGCCTACATACACAGACACACACCAACTCAGCACACAACTCGCCAGCCACGACACTACACTCATACGCACAGCACACACCTGATGACACCACCGGATCAACCGACATCACCACCTGATGGCATCACCGGATCAACCGACATCACCACCTGATGGCAGGCTGGCAAAGCCTCATCCCCGGCTATTTCTGTAATCGTGCCACTCTGTCGAACATAGAGCACGCGTCCTGGATTTAATGCACTGTGTCGAATTGCAGGAATATGTTTACTTAGCTATGGTCTCCCTATTCATAGACACTTCCGCGAAAACAAGCGTTCTCATTCATGTTAGCCTGTCTTCTCTGTGTGATTTCATGAATGTATTTTATATATAGCCGGACGAATTGTTCAAACTGTCGTAAGACTATTGCATGGAGTATTTGAAAGTTCATACACTATGTGCTTACCATGGGAGGCTGCAAAGTGGGTACAACAGCGCGCTGAGCTTGCTTCTTCGAGTACGTAGAATCATTGGAATTGGGGTTATTTATTCCCACATGAACCTGAGGAGGATATTTAACACACCATTTGAAGACTTGGACGGAATATTTACGTCAAAGGCGGCTCCAGGCGATTTGTTCGTTGGAAATGCTTTTAATAAAACGTGTCAGATTCTATATACTCCAGCGCAATACATTCTATATATTCCATATATTAATGAGTAGTATATTATATTTATTCATCAGTCACGTCGGGATTATATACCATGAGGAGCTTATGCGAGTTCTTCCTTGCTTGAAATGTATTTGCTTGTCAAGGAAGATTCCATGCAGAAATTGAGGTTTTTAACTGCTGCCTGAATATTTCAGTTGAATGACAGTTTCGAAACATTCCAAAGGCGACACCAGAGGAGAGCTTTGGGGAAAACGTTTGGCTGATATTGTCAAATTGCAAAATTCGACTAGCTTCGTCTGTGTGTAAATCGAATTGCGAGAAGGACAATTCCCCATTTTGATGTCTCTGACTACGCCTCTGAGAACAACTTTGATGGAGAAGGTGCTCTTCCCGAATGTTTCGGATCAGACGTGAACGCATTCATCACGCAGCTTGGGATAATACGGATATTTGACAGCGATTATCCCTGTCAGATTTCCTCCCTTTTCCTATTTGCGGATACGACCAATGCCTGAGTGTGCTTCCATTACGTCACCATTTTCCGAAGTATGAATTGTTTTTAAGACAACACGGAGTTGCATTATGTGCATTCCATTCACCACCGATAACTTTGCGGCCCATTGGAGCCCTACTGGAGCTAAGAAGATGAAAACTTTCTTTCACAATGGTACAACACACCGACGGATCAAAGTGGCCAACGTTTTTATACCGAACCGGTATAAATTTTGAACATAAACATATTTTGAACATAAACCGGATTTCCAGAGCATGTGCAAGCCGATGAAATTTCTCAATATACCAAGCGCCAACGATCTCTCCGTGAGAGTGAGCAACCGCTGACCAATCACGATAGCTTCTCCTAGCAACTGTGCCACGTTGTCACGCTTTAAAAATAAAGCTGTAAGCTATGTGCATCGGGTATGAATGCGGGCTAACAAAGAGCTTGGAGTTCATCATATGTGAGGATACTGCGTAGAACACCACGCTCCGGACACGCAGGCATCTTCTTTGCCCAGCACTTGGCCGGCTCGTCACGGCGACGAACTCACTGATTGACCTTGACCGGCGCTTGCACGGCGGCGGCTGCCATCCTATAATAGATCAACTGCGACCTGCTGCTCGGCGCCGACCAACAGCGCGGCCGCTTTCCCAGCCCCACTCGGGCGACGCCTGCTCGTTGCCGTCGTCGCGCGTCGGAAGCCGAGTCGACGGCCGACGCCAATGTCACCGCTGACGTCATGTCAACGGCGCGGCGACGTCAGCGGCCGGCCGCGTGACGTCAGCGCCGGCAAAGGTCGGAGGTGGCGCGCGTGTCGGTCGGCCGCTTCCGTGAATGGCGTGACGTCGGCGCCGACGCCAGCCGGCGCGGCGGCGTCGGCGCCGGCCCCGACGCGGCCGATGCGGACGAGAACGAGCCGGCGGCGGACGCCCGCCGGGACCGCGTGGGTCGCCGCGATGGCGTCACGGGCGGCGGGCGTGTCGTGATACGCGCCCACTCGGGGCGCGGCGTGGTGCTTGGGAGCGCACTGAAGATGACGACACGGTTCTGACCACACAGCGTCGCCATCCTTCAGCCTCCCTCGTGGTTGCATGATTATTGGCTTTACGACGCGTCGACTGTTGGGTCACATAGGCTCAGATACTGATTGAACTGATTGAACTGAACTGATTGCTAATAACCCATGCACCGAAGTACTCGCACGACGTTCTTCCCACAGCCATCAATTTGTAGCACGCAACGAATCATGGCTCAAAATCACATTAGGTTGCAGAATACAAATACTCGCCACATCAGTTAACCTGACACTATCGACCATCGCACCACTACCACGACGTACCACATGGTGAACAGAGCCGCCTCTCACGCGCACTTTCTAGTGGACCGAACCAAGCTCACTTACACCCACAACGAAATTAAACAGCTATTCTGCTTAAACGAGATGCTAAAAAAACAAAGAAAAGAGAAAAAAGTGAGCTGATCTGAAAACGCCCAGGTGGCACATTTGGTACCATGACTCGTTTTTGCCATGTTTAGGGAATTGCATCGGCGATGACCCTGTCCCCTGCACTCTCCCCACACAGACCGGGATGCACCTTTCGCCATGCTGCAAATCAGCTCGCTTCCAATGTAAGCTCTACTCTACCACTTTAAAGTCTTCAAGCTTAAGCCATACACAGCACAACACCCCAATCACACGACATTATCTGGCTCCATACAACACACACCAAGGCGGAGGACGAGCGCGGCGGCGGTGCTCTACTCCATGAACACGCCGCCAAGAGCTATACTATGCGACCGTCTGTCAGACACTGCATCCATCTACACAGCAGAACTACAAAACAAAAAAAAAAAAAAAAAATTCACACTCTATATACCACTGAGTCAAAGTCAGCATCACAAAGCGCTTCTAAAACGACCCCCCCCCCAAAAAAAACCTACCTCTACACAGCAACCACGACTCCACTGCACTACTTGCAACATAATACTAACAGTCCACCACATCCTCATCTGCTGTCACAAATTCATCCAATAACGACAACAACTCATCACATATTGCAACACAAACCATCTCAACTTTAACATCAAGACACTCCTCAACGACAAACACCCAGCAACTCCACGAGCACATCTTTCATTTAATTTCCTCCACTGCCCTGTTTTATGACATGAAAAAGCAAAAAATGAACTGCTTAAAATAAACAGAAAAGAACAACAGCACCAATACGAGATGCTAAAAAAACAAAGAAAAAAAAGAAAAAAAGCGAGCTGATCTGAAAAAGATAATCCAGGTGGTACATTTGGTACCATGACTCGTTTTTGCCATGTTCATGGAATTGCATCAGCGATGACCCCGTCCCCTCCACTCTCCTCATACAGACCGGGATGCACCTTTTGCCAACCTGCAAATCAGCTCGTTTCCTATGTAAATTCTACTCTACAACTCTAACGTCATCAAGCTTCAATTCATCTTCGCCGTGCCATCACATAACCGCAAGTCTCTACAAGCTCACTCAGCACTCTAAGACCAGCATTGCTCTCCACATCACCATCAGCCCACAAACACACACCAACTCAGCACACAACTCGTCAGCCACGACACTACACTCATATGCACATCGTACACATCAGAAACAGCCGATCTCAGTGGCGCAACCAGGATTTTCCTATGGGGGCCCAGATGGCAAAAACAAATGTGACGAAAGAGAAAAAGTTTTTGGCGCGCGAAGCGTGCCGAAAATGCACGATTTTGCATGATGAAAATCTCAGCATGTTTCGTTTTATCTAGTGTATTTTTGGATAATAGGGGAGGGGTTTGGCTGCGACTCTGGCCGGAAACATCACCTGGTAGCACGCTGGCAAAACCTCATCCTCCCCATTCCGATGTAACGCGTACCACATTAACGTGTTCCGGGGGTGCTCCAGGCATGTTGCAGATAATTCCCTTCACTAACAACTGATGAAGTGCAAAAGAAGAAAAAACGAAGAGCAATATTGGAAAACTCATCACAGACTTAATTTAACTTATACAAAACATGTGGCATTGGGGCCACCTTTCCGTAGAAGTACTTTTGCGCTGATACTGACAAAAATGTGAATCCTCGGCAACACATTACTTGCATATAAATAAATTGACCAGATGATGTAGTCGCTACATTGATTAGCCACATACTTCAACAATTTTGATCGGACATATAAGCTCTCGGAACTTTCCATACTGAGGTCCTTGTTCAGCACCTCGGTACCACCTCCAATGTGATCTATGTACAGATGAGCACATCGGCTTGCGCTTGTCAGTTTCAAGTAAATGTCAGGCGTTGCCGGGGTCGACGCGCCCGTAAATCCGGCAGGTGTTGTCGAGGACCGGGGTGGATCTACATTCTTCAAGGGTCACCATTTAACTCCCGACAAAGGGGTGGTGTCACGAGCCAAGATTGTTAACAGGTACCGCGTTATCAGACATCGACCCCAACACAGCACTGGTGCACGGTCATGGCAGTGGTCTCGCTGATCTTGAAAGATACATCGAAATGAAAGCGAACTTCTGAGAAGGTTTACGAGTTTGTGGTAATCGTCATGCTTCCAGGATGTTTATCAATTTCAAAGGAAAACACAGGTCAGATGTCATGTGTGCTCCTAAACGCATCTGTTGCGAGGATCAGCTCGGCAGAACGCCGGTCACGTGGAGGTAGACGCTGTTGTACCAAAAAAAAAACTATTTTCAAACCGCGCTGAGCCACTTGGGACGGCCAGGGGTGAATGAACCGCGACACCCATGTGCGATCGTGGCCTTGTCACACTTCATAAAACTCTCGTCTCGATCCGGTCGAGCGCCGGATCCGAGGCGCTCTCCAGGCCCATGCGCGCAGAAGACAAAAATCCTCTAAGCTTGTGACGGCAGACGGAAGGGAAAGCGGCTGGCAGGCGCAGTCGACACGCGACGTGCTCGGCCGGCTGTAGCCAAGGTGACTCCTGGCCCACACGAGGAGACGGCCGCCGCGTTCATGCGGACCAGTCGTCGGAAGATGTCGCAGTGCATTTTCTTCGATATGCCACTGGGAGTACTTCGACAACAAGGCCGGAAAAGGGTGCTTTGGGGGTATGAAAAGGTCACTTTGCAGACTATTGTGTAGTAGTGTACAAATAATTTTGCTTGGGAATAATTCGAGGAAAACTAGCCATCCCATGCAACTTGACCTACTAAGGTCCTGCGTAAGTTACCTGGGGGAACTTTAACTTGCGAGAGAGACACTGTAACGTCAGCAAGGAGCACTTTGTACAGTAGCAGGGACATTCCGCTTTGTTGAAAGGCACTCTGAACCTTTAAAGACATCCGTGATATTCCCAAGCCCCGAGCTAGTCGCCAAATGGGCAATCTGAGCTACCAGAAGGGCACAATGAGCCGTCGAAGGGGCATTCGAATGCTTCGGTAGAGCACCATAACCTCTCAATCTAGGGCATCATGACCTGTCAGATGTGCAAGTTGACCTGCAATGGGTGCATCGAAGGCTGCGTGAAAAAGGGGCATATACTTGCTTCTTGCTCTTCGTCAGGGGCACCTTGATTTCCTAGTGGGGCACCCTGGCCTGCGAAAAGTTAGACTTTTGTTCGGTGCTCCTAAGTTAAACAAAAACGTGGGGGCCTGGGCGTATTTAGGAGAGACTGGGAGCACTTGAACTGCCAGTTTTCACATAAAAATGCCCTAGTAGACTGCCCTAGTAGTCAATGCACGCCCTGTTATTTCGCTTCGGTCGGCCACTGACACATTGGGGCCGATCATCGACTCTGTGCTAGTATTTAGCAATAGTTGTTGGCTGAATTTTGCCAGCCCGCCGCCTGTGTGGCGATATCGTGTGGTAAAAGGTTGCCGATCCCATGCCAACATTGTTGTCCGACTTCAATCTCATGCTCGTCATTGAGGGTAATGTCCGGCTCAGGCTCGTTTCCGACAGGCTGGTTTTCAGCTGGTTTTCAGCTGGTTTCGAATTCAGCACTCTGAAGTAGGTGTATGGCGTGGTATAAGGTGATCATGAAATATGGGGACGACAAACGCAGCAAGCAAAGGCAGGAACCCGAAGAAAGCTGGTTAATTTGGCTTGCAGTTCGAAGTAAAAACAGCAACCCTTGTCATGCATGCGATGCATCTGACACATGGAGCGCTTAGTGACATATGAAGCCTCTTTGAAATATCGCTAAACGCAACAGGTCCTCTCATTAACTGTTTAATTACCAACGAATTAAGTCGGCGTCAATAAAATAGCCACGTGACGTCAAATTGACATACTCGTTGAGAGGAAGCGTGCTCTTTCGCCCTAAGTGTATATTTGATCCCGAAGCGCTCGTGGAAATGTGTCCTAAATCTTGGGGACCGAAAATATATTTAAACAAAGATAAATTCAACGCGTCTGTCTGTTGCATTCACACATAGATTTTACAAGAACATGAAATATATTTGCACACTGAGAAAACAAAGCTTCCTAGAAATATTATGGAAGTCGATCAATCAGCACTAAGCATGACGGACCGTTTGTGGGCGAGGACCTATGCTCCAGTTAGATAGCATAAAACTCGGTTCAGCAGAATGTATAAACAGCACTAAATCCTGTATATTCTTACATATGCCTCGATAACGTGGCAGCTAGACCTCAGATGGGTGCAAATAGTTCCGACAAAATTATCAGCCATTACTCTAAATATGAGACTTTGGGAATGAGAAGCTCGACCTGTGGCCATGTTTGTCCATGTGTCTGGGCAAGTTCGTGGGCCATAACCTAGGAAAGGAGCTTAACTGGATTTACTGGACTTCGAGTGAGATCCGGCGGAGTTTTGAGAATCCAACAGTCTGAGCTGCGCAATGTGTGCATCTCGGTATAACATGCTGGCGGCAACGCTTTAAAGCGTGTGCTCCCGTCGTGGAATAAGCCAGCTTTTGACCAGGTTTGTATCGAAAGATCTCCCGTGAAATGGATGAGGACCGGCACGGAGCAGTACAGTTATGTTTGAGGAGCTCCAAGCATGTTGCCATGTTTGGGTCGCTCAGCCAGGTTCGTGATCCTCTTGACAGGGTCACGTGACCAAACGACCCGGTGGCCCAGTACCCACGGTATTTATGAGCACCCATAAGGAACCCTGTCAGTCATTCCACGATTTCCTCCTGAGTGTTAGAATATTTCACCATCGCCGGTATTGAACGAGCCCAGAATTGTCCAACACCAGCAGCAATGACAATTGAAAACTGAAGCGAATTGATGACGTTCTCAGGTTCGATGCCATAGTTCCTAAGAAGCTTTCGCTCTGGAACGCGGCGACCACACTGCTAGCGAGTCTCGGAATGCAGGCGGTCGGATTCCGTGGACAGTCGGATCAGATCAGATCAGATCAGATCAGATCAGATCAGGAGATACAGGCCGGTGCGGTCCGCGGCGTCCGACCTGGCAGTGGCCGGAGCGGGCTCCGGACATCGGCTCGGTCGGACCACCATCCGCGTGACGCCACCAGCCTGGTGTCGGCCTGCCGCGAGACCTTCAACAGCTGACCGCAGGCGGCCATGATGCATGCGGTGCATGCTGCAGGATGTTGACCCCGTCAACGACGCGAGGGGCCGCGCCGGGAGGGTCAATGTCCGATGCTGGACGCATCAGTGCCGGTGCCCTCCCCCCCCCTCTCACACTTGCGTGACTGGGGAGCCGGGCTTGCTGTCCGACGGGTCGGATAAGCTCCCCCTAATCAGAGAGAATCTGACCACTTTGTCACGTTGGCGGGCTGGGGCGGGCACCTGCGGCTGGCAGGGGCGGAGAGGCAGCGGCGCGGCTCGCCGTGCAGTGTGCACTGGTGGCCACCATGTGTGGCACGGTGTTTGGTTGACCACTAGCTGCTCCCGTTCGGCAGCCGGTCCGAGGCATACCCGAGCGTTGTCCGCGGTCCAGTAAAACACCGACCACATGCGGAAATCGACTGAGGAAAAATACATCCGGTGGCCGTCATCCTGTCGGTCGGGGCTCGGGAAGCCGGCGGGCATTCTGTGTGGTCAGGTCGCGCCGCTTTCCTATGTCAATCATCGGCTTTATATATCAAGTCGCCACAGCTTTTCGGAATCGGCTCCAAGAACTTCGAGATGAAAACGTCGGTGTGGACGCGTAGCCTTGAAGCATCCGTCCCATTGTTCATCGCCTCATTGTGGTGCGCAACAGAGGCAGGGGCAGGGGGAAGAGGCAGGGGCAGGGGGCATGGGCAGTACAGCACACCTGTGACTGTGAAAACTAGGCATCGGTGGCGGCGAGTCCAAATCACACTGCGTAACTAGCGGCTTGTGTTGGCATTAGTCCAGTGACGTTGGTTAGGACCGGATGAGTTAGCCGTTCAAAATGTTGGGCCGAGCCCAAATTGATAACAAAGAGGGAAAAGCGAACAAGCATGCAAGTCAAAACATAAAAGGTGAGCTACAGTAATGAAATACAATCGCTTCAAAGAAAAACAGCACCGTGTTGTTGTTATTGATTATATGGTTTCGGTCACTGATCGTTTACAACACTGATCGTGTTCTGTTGCAAATGAGCGTAAAACCAGAGGAGCTGCGTTTAATTCAACAGTGAGCGAGAAGATCAAGGTGTCCCAAGGGCATTATGAAGTAGCATGCTGCATGGAGGGGCACGGGCCCGACTTTTAGGCAGCCTTAACCACAAGTCTATGTACGCAACATTATTGGAACGCACCTAAGCGATCGATTTCCCAGCTGAACAAAAGTTATATTTCCTTGAAATGTGTCTCGGCATCATATGAACATCAGCGACGAGCTTCAATACGTTCCGACTCCACTGCCACTTGATTCTGGCGGCGATTTACTAACCAAACCACGTTGAGTGCCGGAGCTCCAAAGCACGGCAGCTGAGCGAGACCTCACCTGTCAGGTGACGCAGGCGTCTGCCTGACCCAGCGAGGCGGGTGGAGAGGGGTGGCGTGGGCGTGGGCGAGGGCGTGGGAGACACGACGACTCTCCCCTGCCGCTACTTCCGGCCGGCGCTATATTTCGCCGCTCAGCGGCATTCGTGACGTAAACGCGCCCGTGCACTGTCTATTTCGGTCGGTCGTGACGCGGGACGCTACTATTTCACGCTGTTGCTGCCGCATCGACCGGCGGCCCGAGCCGCCGTCGACACCGATGGGCCGGCGCATGCACGGTCGTCGGACCCGACGGCAGCCGGCTCGTGCGTCATCAGCTCCAGAAATACCGACGCAACACTGCTCGGCGCTGTTCTCGTATTCGCCGAACGGCAAAGTTGGACGGCGGCAGGCTAAAACTGGCGTCACGTGCATGGACGGCACACGACGGGACGTCGATGGTCTCCGGATGGAGTAGTTCGGAGGCGTTCACGCGCCGGTCGCGCCCGCGGAGCACCGGCTGACGGGTGGGCGGGCTCGGCTGACAAACGACACGCCAGCACACACACAGAGCCACACTGAGGCGTGTTGGTGCACAGTGCCACCGTACCCAGCCAGCGGATATCACAGCTCCTGGTGCGTCGCCAGGACGTCAGCAAACTGCCTCGCACGCCATCTGAGGAATGTGGATCCATCATCGTAGGCCTTACCAACACATTGCCATACAGGCATACCAACCCACCGCCGCAAATATACCAACACACTGTCACACAGGCATATCAACCCACCGCCGCAAACATTCAACACATTGCCACACAGGTATACCAACCCACCGCCGCAAACATACCACCACACTGCCAAACAGGCATGCTAACCCACTGCCGCAAACACACCAACACACCATTACAATCGTCACATCACACAATCACACACTGCTGGGCGAACGCATCAATACATTGCACAGTGCGCACAGGTATGCCAACGTGCATCGATACACAGCCACAAATACCGCACCAGCACACACCCACACCAACGCCAACGTACACCGACGCACAGCCACAAATACTGTACCAGCACACCACCGCACCAACACCAACGTACCCGACGCACCGTCACCAATACCATACCAGCACACAACCATACCAACACCAACGTACACCGACACAATACCGCACCAGCACACCATCTCACCAACACCAACGTATATCGACGCACCATTACAAATACCGCACCAGCACACCACCACACCAACACCAACGTACACCGACGCACCGACACGAATACCAAACTGACACCAGCGTATGCTGACGCAATGTCACACCTCGTACCAGCACAGTTAACACAGTGAGACACAAATATATGCGAACAAAATCAACACACCACCACATCACGAGGGACGTTAAAAATTGCAATGTTTAAATGTACGTGCTGAGAAGAAGGTAAGATATCCTACAGCCATCATTCCCCCAATCCAATGCACATCGTGTTTGGATAAATGCAGTACCAGCTTCTGCTCGCATTGCACCGTATAAGGTAATCGCAATACTATGATTGCTGACCATTACATCTTCGTACATCAACACCACACTCCCCATCTGTAAACACATAAACAACCGTGACAAATGAACCACTAGTGGGCTTGATTCCACCCTGCTAGCCTCACCACAACGCCAAGACTAAATTTATTGATTTCAATGCATGATAGTTCAATACAATTTATTGCAATTAATTTCTCCCGAAGCCAGTAGGGATGCCTTCATGATGCTACGAAGCGAAATCTACCAGAAAGCGACAAAATGATACAACTTCTGACGAAGTGACTTCTGACAACTTCTGACGAATGATACAACTTCTGACGACGAATGATCGCCCATGTCGTGGTGTACCGCCTATGTCGTGGTGTACCACCAGTGCCGTGGTGTACCGCCTATGTCGTGGTGTACCGCCTATGTCGTGGTGTACCACCAGTGCCGTGGTGTACCGCCTATGTCGCGGTGTACCGCCCATGTCGCGGTGTACCGCCCATGTCGCGGTGTACCGCCCATGTCGCGGTGTACCGCCAATGTCGCAGTGTACCGCCCATGTCGCGGTGTACCGCCCGTCTCGCAGTGTGGCGGCCAACTCGTGGCATGTGAGCCCGATTACCGCTCACAGGCTGTCATCGGCCTCAGTACCCAGCGGCCGCAGGAAAACGGCGCGGGGCTCCGGCCGGGTGGCGGAGGGCGGGGACCTCGCGGCCGGCTCTTCAGCCCTGCGGCCGGCGCGCATGCGGCGCGGCCAAACCAGCACACCGCGCCACTGTTTGTCACACCAGCGTCATCGCGACGCCGGCGCGGGCCTTGACCCAATCCTCCCCCGGGATGCGACATCGTCCTTTGTGTTGACAGGCGGACGCCGCGGTCCCTGTGCTCAAAATACGGGCGATCACAGCTCATTGGATGCTGAGCGGCGGCGGTACACGGTGGAGACCACGGTCACGAGGAAATGAACGGCGTGGTGAACGTGCTGAACAGCATCGGCGGATGTGGGCCGGTTACTGGACGGTGCGTGAGCGGCACACGTCGATCCGGTTCATTATCCTTTCACCGGCGACTATTTGCACGTGGACCCGTGTGGATATGTTCACAGAGCGACGCCTCTATGACACAAGGCTCTTGTTTCACGGGACGGGGGCGTATGCCGTGCGTGGGCTATCACAGCGGCGCAAAGCTGACGCAGTAGCTGCCGCCTGAAATAATCAGACAATGTCAATTGTCGATTGCTTATCTGCTGACGTCCACATCGGACTCCCACGTTTCATGTCGTGACCTTTCAGTCTAGTTGAAATGTCACTCCCAGCGACGGAATGCCAACCAGGATTCCACGAGCGATCAAACAAGAGCGGGAAGCTAATGCACGTCACTCGGTCACGTTTATACCAAGCCGATAGCGTTGAGTGCAGGCACACCTGCACGGCGACAAACCCAGCCAAGCCACTGACGTGAGACGTGCGTGCTGCTCCGGTGCGGAGACATCCTTAGCATTGCCCACTGATTATCACGGCCCGTCGCCCCTGAAATCACGTGCAATGCGCCCGTCTGGGCGGGGAGGTGCCAGCGAGGCCGCCGCGCCCCTAATCCTAAACGCCTCAATTCCCGTCATGTACACGGCATGCAGCGCCGCCACTCACGCCACCCGGCAAATACGAAGAAGGGTCGCTGCACGACGGCACAGCAAGTCCATGTGCCGTCACATTTGGATGTGACGGCACCTCAGGATGTGCCGCCACCTCAGGATGTGCCGCCACCTCTGGATGTACCGCCACCTCTGGAGATGCCGCCACCTCTGGATGTGCCGTCACCTCTGGATGTGCAGCCATCTCTGGATGTGCCGCCACCTCTGGATGTGGCGCCACCTCCGGATGTGCCGCCACATCTGATTACGTCGCCACATCAGGATATGTCGCCACCTCTGGGTATGCCGCCACTTCTGGATGTGCCGCCACCTCTGGATGTGCCACCACCTCTGGATGTCACGCCACATTTGGTTGTGCCGCCACCGCTGGATGTGCCGCCACATTTGGATGTGCCACCACCTCTGGATGTGACGCCACATTTGGATGTGCTGCCACCTCAGGATGTGCCGCCACCTCTGGATGTGCCGCCACCTCTGGATGTAATCAGCGGCCGCGTCACGAACAGGAGCACAATTGGCCGCTGTTTCCGCCGTTTCCGGCCGGCTGGACCGCCCGGAGTCGGCCGCATCGGCGTCATCCAGCGCACGCTGCAGCGTTCTTGCGGCCCGCCCCGAGCCGCACCTTCGTCCGCTCCCTAACGCAACCTGCCCCCCCCCCCTCTCCTTCCGTCACGGAGTGCAGGGGGCTAAATGTCAGCCACTTTGTACAGACACACGCCGCATTATCCTCATCCCATGCATCGAGATCTGACGCGCTTGAGGCGCGCTTGCCTCCACAGATCTAGTGGACGACCAACCGTGCGGGCGGGTCACCACGTTCATCTGGAGGTCCACTGTGTAATCAGCTCCAAAGGCCCACCGGCCCAACCAGACCTGAGGGTACATCCTCCTGGACAGGCCTCAAGGCACACCCACTTCACCAACCCAGAGCTGGTGATGTAGGTGTGGTGGCTGTAGGCACAATCAACTTTCGACAGCCCCAAATTAAAAGACCACGAAGATGCGGAATACTGAAAACCACGAACTGCATGAGAGGTCGACAACTCTGAGCCGAGTTGCGGTCGCGCAGGTATGCTTCGTCGATAATGACCTGTCGGGAACCTCGGCCAAGTCTGGTGAACCCTCGGCGTTCGTTGGAAATCGCTCCTTTGTTGTTCAACAGTGCGGCGGTCACTTCAGGCGACGACGCCGGCGTTCACGGTCAGACTACTTTGATGCGGCGGCCGAGGGCTCGTATTCCTCGTAACCCGAGTGGAAGTGTTGCAGCCTGGGTCCAGTTCCGCGAACACGGCTCCAGCTTTCTCTTTTCCGAATGGGTCGCCGAGATTCGCCCAGCCATTGTCCTTCGCCTGCGGTCGGCTCGAAGTGTGGACACGTCTCATAAATCGTACGGCACGGCACGGTGATGGAACGTCACGTACACACGGCGCCGGTACAGGGTGCGACGTTCGGCGCGTGGATACAAAATTTGGTGTCACAGCTGCCATGCCAGCAGTACTACATCCTGCGAGCATGACAGTGCTAGTGGTGCAAATATAGACTTGGATATTGGGACATATGTCTTACTGACATGGAGTGAGCCTGCGCACTGGATTTCGGCACCTGCGCCCCTAGGTGCTGTGGTATTCCCCACGTTTATGTGATGTACTAATGCTTTATCCGTTGTTTTTCACACGCCTCAATTGACCATTTGCATCAATAGGCACAAGCGTGTAGTAGATTGTCAAAGCATATGTCCGCGAACGCATGACCAAATCCAATTAGGTTAATGACGACAGTGCGAAATCTGACCCGTCTTCGGGCAACGATGGCGGATTGCACTGCAACAATGTTGCACCGCGAGCACTGCCGTAGTGTTGCACGATTTCCTGTGATCAGCCTTTACCCGCACTCAGTGTTTAGCCCACTTTTCATGCCTTAACTACTACTTTTAGATTCCCGCGCCGACGTCGTGTTTTCTTACGATATGTATTGTTATGACGCTTGGCCACAACAACCATGATATGGGCGCCGAAAGACCATGGGTGTAACGCTAGCCGGTTCTGGGGAGGGGGACATGTCCCTCCAGTTTAGGAAAGACCTAATTGGTCCCCCTCCAGTTTTGGAACTTGCTCTCCCAGTTATGTTTGAGGAAAAGCTTGGAATGTCTCTTATTTTGTCATACTTGTAGTTAAAAAAACGTTCTTTTTCATTCTGTTTCTTCGTTATTTAAGGAAGTTGGCTGGACATGCCATTTATAATGCATTTCGTATGATTTACAAGCCAATAATACAATTCCTGCTTCACAGGCTGTGCCTCCTGCACGTTGAATAGGACCCCGAATCGCATACGTTTGCAAGCACGATTACGGAGCGTTTGATACAAGCACGATGGTCGGTATGTCACCCGCCAGTTTTGATCACTGTTTCCTGCTTGGATGCGAGCAGGATTGGTGCATCAGCTTGGCATTTCCATGTGTAATCTGTGTTACCATATATTTTGTGTAATCAGTGTAAGTGAACTTGAGATGTTTCGACTTACATTGTGAAGCAATATTGGTAGATGTGGAGCTTTGCAAACAATATTGATGGGGTCCAAGGCGTTTTATGCCACTCTCTCAAGTCAATGTCCAAAGGCAAAGGCCCAGCCAAGGGGGAGCTTAAGAAACAAATTATTATGCCAGGTTAAAAAAAAATATGCACCACGCGGAAAGGGTCTCTTTTCAGCTCAAGGGGTCTCGGGAGTTATTTTAGGCTCAGTATGGAACAGGAGGAGTCCCTATTAATTGGAGAGGTTGCTTGAACCTGGAGTGGTCCTTGGAACTGGAACGACCATTTGATGCTGCTGGAGAGGCCCATTTACACTGGAGGGGCTCCTGAGGCTGGTAGGACAGCGTGAATTGACGCTGGAGAGGCTCTTGAAGCAGGAGGAACCCTTGAAACTGGAGGGGCCCTCCTATGGCACCATGGAGCTCGACGATCTCTGCAGGCGTTGTATGGCCCTTGGAAAGAAGAGTGTTTGGAGTTCGGGAGCCCTGAGAAATAGAGAGTCCTGGGTATTTAGAAATTTAAGGGACCTCTGGGCTTTCGAGGATCCCCAGACAGCTAAAGGGGAGACCCTTGGAGATGGAGAGCCGCTCGGAATTTGGATAATTTTAAGAGTCCCTGAGAGCTGTAGGAGTTCCGAGAGTTAGAAGAACAGCTGGGAACAGGAGTGGTTCATGGTAGCTGGAGTGGATTCCTTCAAGCTAGAAGAGCACTTGAGAAACCTGGAAGGCTCCTTTGTGGTTGCAGCTACCTCTTCAAGCTAGAGGGACTTCAGCCATTTGAGGTAGATGGATTCCATGAAACTGGGGTGCTTCTTAAAGTTGGGCGGCCACGTTTAGCTGTATGGTGCCGCTAGTAGTCCACTCGCACTTGCAGAGGTTGGAGGGTTCCTGGAAGATTGAGTACCGCTGAAGGTTGAGGGATCCTGAGAGTTGCAGAACTTCTGGGAATTTGGAGAATTCGAGGGCCCTCTAGGAATAGAAATAGGACCGGTTGGTGGCATACAAAAGTTTCTGTGACGGCTTCAAGAACTCATTCTGGATATACAAGAACGGGTATCATTTTCGTATATTTACGGAAGGGCACATAGCCCCTTTGATATCCAATGCACAATTATTTCCTCCCAATGCTAGTTTATTCTCATCCATAGCTAAGTAGGGAAGCGCGAGAGTGGAATATCCACTCAACAGAACTTTCCTGGGGTAGGGCAAACAGGATGTTCCAATATACTGGTACTATGTCAAGATATATACTGCACTCTGTCTGGGACACCGTGGTCGGAGACCAGCAATGTCTTGCGATCCCAAGACATTGGCTCAACAGCAATGTATTGGCCCAACAGCAACGACTTTAACGCCCAACAGCATCCCAATAGAGGCCAACAGCAGCGCAGATCCTCTCCCGCTCACAGGCCTCAACAGCAGGATGGCAGGCCTACAACGACATGAAACGCCCAACATTGATCCAGGAGCTCAGCAACAGTTTGAGCGCACAGGCACAACAACCCATAGTCGCCAACAGCAGCCCCAGCGCCCCAGCAATCATTCGACGCCCTAATGTACCAATGACTAAGTCTTGAGACCTCACTATAGCTAAGACTTGGGGTGCTCAGCATTTCAGCCTCTTCGGAAAATATGACCCCGGGGTCGAAATTGTTGAGAAGAAAAACTAATTTGAAGTTTAGTAAGTCAGTTGCAACAGCCTTCATCATTTTACTTATGGCAATTTCCTTTTTGTAACTAAATTTCGTCCTAATACTTGCTAGGGTGACTTTATCCACCAGGGTTCTATTGCTAAGCAGAGCTTGTTGAGTCAACCCTGACCCTGACACCCGATCCGTGAATTACAGTTCAACGCATAATTTTGACAGAGAGCATTGACGTGCCGTCAGTGCACCGACACGGCCACCCCGGTAGCCACTCCCCGCCCTTACCAGACCAGCTCCAAATGACCCTCCAGCCGGGGGCTAAATGCGAGCAAGTGAAATGACTTGAACACTGCCTTGCCAGGACATAAGAGACCAATACAGGCCAGCGCTCTAACCAACTGAGCTGTCAGAACGACAAATAATGTGCCCTCCTTTTCAGATATTGCTTAAAACCTGCCTACTCTGGTTCAAACGTTGGTATGCCCATGGTGCTTTTTTCGGGGGGGGGGAGGGCATTGAGCATGTCGCCCCAGAAGTAAATACTCCCTCCACCATTATCCATATAATTCCGGTTGCGTTTCTGGCTGCCAAGCACCTCGGCACCCCGTATGCAATTTTGTATGTTAATCCAATATATGTACAAAAAGACGAAAAGCTCGCCTTACATTGCATGAAGTGAGATTTTGGGTGCTCGGCCTGCCCATGCCCCTAATAAAATCCTGGCTGAGTCCCTGCCTAAAGGTTTCATGTCAATGCACCAAATTAGGGACTTTATCCTTGTGGAAATCCGTCGTTGAATCCACTCCAATCTTTCTAAAAACTTGTCCCCCCCCCCAGTTTTGAAAATGAAGCTTAACCCATGCGAAAGACAATTCCTGCACATGCTAATATTGAGAAGTCAATCGAGAATATTAGTAAAGAAACTTGTCACATGACCGTTGTCTTGCCGGCTGCTAATGTTTTCTTACCAGCTGCTTTTAGCCTTCCAAATATGAGAAAGATATTGTATTCAAACCGTATGTGTGCATTACGCAATACGCCATAGTTGTGTCCCAGACGCATCTATGGGTGGTGCCGACTAAAACAATGCATCCCTTGCAACAGAACCAGAACAAGGTGAACAGTTCAAGCGGCCTTAATGAACAGCATCTTTGCTTCACCTCCACCTACTCAGCGTTGCTTCCCTCTCCTGCTTCCTTCTCCTGCTTCACATTTTCTTGACTTGTGATGCACGGACGACACCTCAAAATCGTCCCCATCTTCTCTATTCATGCATTCTGCTCTGCATGTACGCAGTGGTTGCCAAGCACCACATTTAAACCTTTGAGCTCCATATCCAAGATGGGATCTCTTATTGGAAGTCCTGGGCACTCGGTCACTATCTCAATCTTGTTTGCCAGCAGGCAGTCTTTGCTTGTTTGCTTTCCGCGTATTCAATGCTTTTTGTTTGTCCCATTGCTGACGTGTAAGATGATGCCTTAAACATTCCACATTGCTGAGTCAGAATGATGTAGGTAGGTATTGGACAAGTGAAGAACGAATTCTTCCGACCTCGTTTCTAACCGGCACTCGATCCTACACTCAAAAGAACTTTGGTTTTGGAACGTTGCTTTTCGTGGCCCCAGGCAAGAATTCATACACATACTTACCTACATTACATACATTTACTCCTGTTCTAGTATCTCATGATGTCCATAGGCCTGGCCGTAGACCTAGAAAACACTTCGATGTGGCAAATGAAGTTGGCTTTTAAAACAAACAAGCAAACAATTGAGCATGAATATGTTGACGTTCTTGCTTGAGATTGTCGTGAGAAATCTGTTGAGAGGGAGGGAGTGGGGTGCGTACTAAACCTTTTACTGAACTTCGAGCGGGCATAAACTGTGGTCAAGTTAGCTTGACAATATTGGTTTGACATGTCACACCAATATTGTTTAGTGCGTGGAGGCTATGGAAGTCCACACCCCTACTGATAGGAATCGCACACTGAACAACATGCACATATACTGCCAGATACTGCTTACCTAAAAAAGGAGCGAACACGGAAGGAACGATTGCAAAAATTATGGAAAAGTCTGCAAGGTACGACTTCTGGCAGTCAACCTTGCAAACGAGTGGCCTTTCCCAACGTCAGTGGGATGTGAGGCAACTCGATGCAAGACAACTGCTGCATATTAATTGTGTATGACGCCACCAAACATATCCAATCCAGTCGAAACACGTCACTTTAAAATGGAGCAATACAATACGTATCGAGACATTTCCAATGGCTAGTGCATTTACACCTCAGTAATATTGTTAAATAAGAGACAGAAGGAGACATTTTGTAAATCGACCACATTGCTCCCAGCATTTTCCGTTTGGCTGTCTCTTTCGTACCCGCTACCACCACGTAAGGCGGTGCTAGCTCGAAATGTAATAGCAAACTGCACTTGCGGCTACCGTGCTAACTATTATGTGGCATCAAAAAGGCACACGAGACGTTCAACATCAGTGCAAATGACCAACTGGCGCGATCTGTGCCAAGTTGTTGCTATCCCTGCTCGGTATTTCAAGCGCAATTCATAATAAGCCTTCTATGACACATTCGGCCTGAATCCACCGGGATTTCCAGGGGCAATAAGAACAGGACGACCATCTACGTAATAAAAACCATGAACAGATCACTTTCCAAGGGTAAGAATAATTAAATTACGACGTCGTCTCGAGTTCCATCCCAACAGGGTCATCCTGAACGTATTTTCCACCTTCTTGCACGCAAACAGAATCCATGGATACTCCGGAGCACATCACTCAAAACTAATGACAACCAAAGTGTCATCCGCACCTCAACACACAAACACACAAGCACATCTCCATGCACACTGGAGCTTCCAAGAAGACCGCAGCGTCCGTCACACAAGTTCAGCTGGCATTTCCCGGAGGCGGGGGATCAGAGGCCTCGTGTTCTGACAATGCCACAGCTCAACGAGTGTCAGCTGAGCCTCATAGATGCTTAGAAAATCCTTAACCTTGCATGTTTCTAGTCGTGCTTTAGCAACACAAGTGGTTAGCCAGACCACCAGATTCTGAGATAATTACACAAAAAAACACGCCTTCAGATTCCAGAAACGTTCTAGCCGTTATTGTCAGTACCCAGTAAACCGACGGATCGGTGTACCAAATACGTCCAGGACATCTCTACCAACATGATGACTGTATTTAATTCGATAGCCAAGTTGGGGAGTGTGATCATCGAAGCCTGGAATTACGGCATGATGAAACAAGTGCGACGTTTCACCCGTTATTGCATGTATGTTCCCGATGTGTTCGACAACATGTTTTCGTTCAGGGCAAAAATGGCTTCCAAACTTGCTACACTTCTCCAAGGGTGTGGAAGCTGGGGTGTGTGTGTGTGGGGGGGGGGGGCAGATGGAGCAGCCTCACTCCTTCCCAGCTTGGGACAGTTCCCGTACCACTGAGTTTCTTCGAATTACATATTGTAGCACTGCGTGCAAGACACTTAGCGTGGAAAAGTGACGTCACAAGGACAAATCATTGATGTGTTAAGTATGTTCGGGGATCTTAGGGATGAATGCTGTTGCGCTTGGATTGTTTGGGGTATTATGTAATCAGATCAACGTTCAGATCAACGGGGTAACGCTTTATTGGTCCAGCCAAATGTTGGAAATCTTTCGGGAAAACTTCAACCTTTCACCAAAAATTCGGGTAAATATGGTAATTGTGACGAGTTCAAAGAATGTTACCTTTTGCCCTGGCATTGTAGCATTTGATCTCCACACCCACGCTCAGGTATTAGGTCGAATTGAACGCCCTTGAAGCTTTTCTCAAGCAACCAAAAACCGAGATATGCCGGGGCATAAAATTGCAGTTCCGGTACCGAATTCAGTAGCGGATGTTTTGACGGTGGTTTGGTCTCAAGTTCATTAACGGCTACTGAACAAGACAAGCTAATGTCAGGCCTTCGGTTATGAAAAGTTCCGTTCTTGGGACAACTTGTACGCTACTACCAAACGTTGAGTGCTCAAAGTACACCTAATTTGCATATACTGCTGTATGCGCAGGTAACCAGATAACGGCGTAAAAGAAATGTTGGTGACATGGTGTCAAGTCATGAGGCCAAGTCATCACAAAGCACTTTGCTCACAATTTGCTCATGCTGCCCTACTGAAATAATCCAGCCAAACACCGGAATGCTATAATATCTTTTGCCAGTGTGCAAAGTATCAGATCGATAGTAAGCTAGTTCATGGAGATATGACCCGAGAGGTGCGTTGGAGCACCCGCGTTCTATTAGTGGAAGTGATAGAAACATGGAGATATGACCGAGGAGGCGCGCTGAAGCACCGGCGCTGTATTGGTAGCGGTAATATACACATGTAATGGTAATCGTGGAATGCATTTCTTGGAAGTGAAACAAGCAAGTTTCAGTTTTGAAGGTGAAACAAGTTCTATGTTGCCGCACAAGAATACAGACAGTAATGGTATGACGACCTCAGTTGGACATATGGGAGCATATACCCGAAAGTCAGCTATCAATGAGCTATCAACTATGTGCACAATTATATATTTGTTTGAAGTTTATGTAAAATTAGCGCTATTTATAATATATTTCCCGTAAGAAGCTAAGAATGGACGACCCACACCTGAAAATCGCTAAATGTGGAGCATTTTACCTCGTTTGACCTTCAAGGTCAAGATCTAGTAATGCAATTTGACACACAAGACCACAGATGGTCTGACACTCTTGTAAACCAACCCACCCTGTTAATTGCGTACCTCTGGTTGCGTTGGCTGCCGAGATCTTAGGGTATAAAATTAGCACTCTCCCACCCCATTCGAGAGCGTGGCTATTGACCGTCCACCCGACAGAGGAGAAAGTGGTGGTCTGAGTGGAAAACATTAGTTTCCACGATACAATCTTCTTGTTGCTTTCAGCTCAGAACTAAATTCGGAATGGATACATGTTCATCATCGGTTTGTCGACGGCACTAGAAAAGTGGCTGTTATCTTGACCTAGTTTTCCGTTATAAATGTAAATACTGTCATACTATTTCATGAGTATTCATACACCTATGTTCCTCCCGTCGGAGCTTTCTTTCGAAGCAAAGCTAATAACAGTTCACTCAATCGGCAATATTAAATATCCTCTCTATTTTCTAGCATCATAGGTCATAATGATGTTGCATAGTTTGACATCATTGGAATAACCCGGCCAACGACTTTGTTTACCGCTTGTTTTATCTAATTTTCACCGTAATTTATTTTGCGTGGGATGCGAGACGTTCTCGTGAAGGGCATCCGATAGCCCCATACACATCACATAGCAGGTGGCTGCATATACCGCATTGAGTAGCCAAATCATACACATGCACCGAGTTAACATCCATTCAACTGACCACGTGACCGTCATAGAGCCCAGCCGACCGTGGTGGCAGGACCGCACAAGGATCAGGTAGCCATCCGAACGAGCTAACGGTCCATGGGGGCTCATCGCTCCACATTCATTCATTCCGCGAAGAGATTGGCTTTTGCGCTGCGGCTGATCGTACCCCCTCGTCCCGTCCCCCTTCGCCATCTTTGGGCAGGTTGGCGGTGATGCCTGCTGCGATACCACTCCGCACGTGTTGCGACTTTTGTTTGGGCTATCCTAGGCGGCTTAGTGTTCGTGAATACATGTTTAGCGAAACATGCGTGTTTATTCTATGCGGCATTCCAGCCGCACAGAGTGCTAGTGGGACGACTAGTCAGCATAGTCGCTGGCGAGGTGGCTGAGTGTGTTTCAGCCGCACAGAGTGCTAGTGGGACGACTAGTCAGCATAGTCGCTGGCGAGGTGACTGAGTGTGTTTCAGCCACACAGAGTGCTAGTGGGACGACCAATCAGCATAGTCACTGACGGGGTGGCTGAGTGTGTTTCAGCCACACAGTGCTAGTGGGACGACTAATCAGCATAGTCACTGGTGGGGTGGCTGAGTGTGTTTCAGCCACACAGAGTGCTAGTGGGACGACCAATCAGCATAGTCACTGACGAGGTGACTGAGTGTGTTTCAGCCGCACAGAGTGCTAGTGGGACGACTAGTCAGCATAGTCGCTGGCGAGGTGGCTGAGTGTGTTTCAGCCACACAGAGTGCTAGTGGGACGACTAATCAGCATAGTCACTGACGAGGTGGCTGAGTGTGTTTCAGCCACACAGAGTGCTAGTGGGACGACTAGTCAGCATAGTCGCTGGCGAGGTGGCTGAGTGTGTTTCAGCCACACAGAGTGCTAGTGGGACGACTAATCAGCACAGTCACTGGTGGGGTGGCTGAATGTGTCTCCAGTAACAGCCACTCGAGCATCGGATGAATATCCGGACGACTTGGGTGTTGCTCAGGTACGCTATGCATTCATGGGTAGTTCATTTGCTTGTAAACTACGACAAGAGGACAAGGATGTGCTTAATTTTGTTACTTAGGTGACGGGAATTATCGCCCTCAGCGATCATATCACATGTGCAGTGTTCCAACCATTTCGAGTGGCTTTCCCAAATGTTAAATTGGGCTGTTTCAATAGTTACTGATTTGAACGTGGTACCGAATGGGCGAACCACTGCAATGCGTTTTGAAATGAACAGTTGTAGCATTGCTGGCCCTCCCAACAACTTCTGACAATTTCTTTGAACACCGCCTCTGGTTGCTGTGGTTCCGCTGCCCACTTTTTACCCTAAGCAGAAGCATTGCTGGAGATCTCGGGTGGATTGGGGGGGGGCATGGGTGGATTCGCAGTGTCAACAGAACACGACCTAACTTTTAGAAATTCAACATTAGTGCCCATGGCGATGTACTGAAAATCACCGCCTAGAAACCACAAGGCCATGCAAAAGCACCACCTGAAATTTTCGAAAGATTTATGGAAACTACACTAGTGGGGAGAGATAGGGGACAGACCCCCACCCCACGCTGATTTGATGTACTGTTGCTGATGCTGATATCAAGTTGTCATTTTCCTTATTCAATTTGTAAATCTTCGGACCCGGACATCCCTCCCCCAGCTTGGTGAGATATCTCCGGCCTTGAACGGAAGTCCAAGCATTCACACGAAAAGCTGGTGGTACATGGCAAGTTCAAGGCGCGATATGACGATTTCTCGAAGAGCGCATCCAGCAGCGTGGCATTCCAGGGCGGTTAGCCTTGCACGGTGCGCTTTCATGGCGCTCGATCGCGTGAGCTGCGAAGACAAAGATCGACGTTCGCCCACCACTGAGCCGCCCCGGCCGGCGGCCAATCGGGACCAGTTTGCAGGAGTACAACACGGATAACACTGCGACGCAGAGCGGCGTGATCTGATGCCTGACCACAGCACCGCGTTGCGATGCAGATTATATTGCAAGCAGGTCTCCAGATAGCATGTCGACAACAGGAATTGAATGCAGACATGGCAGTTAAATGTCATAAGGGTGTCAACGAGACACCTTGGCAGACCTCAGCCGCAGGCAAATTGCATTGTGGTTTCAGAACCATTGATCAGAAAGAAAACTTTACTCGCTGACTTCTTTTGTGCTATGTTATTAAAGCCATAGCGGTTAGTGTTGATGCAAGTCGCACATGAACACCGGTAGGTGGAAGCACACGCCAACCGTCGGCGCTGGATGGATCAGGGATGCGACATAGATGGCAGGACCAGTATCTCGCCAGGGCGATAGGTGGCACCACTAGTTGCCACCACGCATCGATAGGTGGCACCACTAGTTGCCACCACGCATATGGGTCGCCGAGAACAGGTCGACCCGGAAGAAAGTTACTTCTGCAACGCAAGTCATGGAAGTATTAAGAAGCGCCTTTTTGTACGAGCTTGCTGTGTGCTTGGGCGTAATTCTACTGTGAGATGGAGGCACTCATCTCTCCACTTTTCAAGGTAATATTCTAGGAGCTCCTGATACCAACTCATTTCTTTTTCAGTGTCGTGCTGACAAATCTCCAGTAAATCTAGGGCACCGTAACAAACGCTCCAAGCATGTCCCCCACTGTCACTTAATAGCTCCCGGCCATTCCACATTGTCTGCTGATGCCACAGACTGTCCAGTGTCAGACAGACTGATGTCTACTGATGCCAGGTGTCCTTGCTTGTGTTCAAATGGTGCAACTGAGAGCCCGTGATAAGTGTGTCTTACTGGCGCCCCTTGACAGTCCGTGCGCCCATGAATATGCTCAAATGACGCTTCCGATCACCCTGGATGCCAGTAAGTGTTTCATACTTGTGCTCACTGACTGACTGAGCGTCACTAAATAAGTCTTACTTGCGCCCCGGGCAACCCGAGCACGCTAGATGTGCCCTACTAGCTGTTCTACGGGCACCCCCGACAACCCGGGCACCCTCGATTGATGACGTCATCTCTGGTCTCTAGCCGCCTGCTATTCCAGGTATACATTTATATTGACTCCCTTAGGTGGTGGTGTCCCCACCCTCGAGGATGAATCGCACTGGTGAATGAATCCCTCAGGTGGTGGGCCGGCGGTTCAGGCTGGCACGGCATCGCCACCTGTCTCCAGCGGCTCCGGCTGGGAGGGCAGCCTCACCTGTCTCCAGCAGGCCGTCCGGCTCCAGACGCTCCTGCTTGATGTGGCAGGGCGCGGTGCCGGCTCCGCCGGCCGTCAGGCTGGAGTACTGCGGCTCGGCCGAGAACGGCGGCGGCGCCGGCTCGGCCGGACACGGACTGGACGAGCCGGGCGCGCCGGGCGACTCCAGCAGACCTGCCGGGTCGGGCTGCGTCACCATGCGCACCTCGGCGTCACCCGGTGTTGACATACAGACCTGTCACACCAGCCAATGTTACCATACAGATCTCCGCGCCACCCGGTGCTGCCATACATTCCTGCCACAGCAGCCAATGTCACCATACAGACGTCCGCGCCACCCGGTGCTGCCATACATTCCTGCCACAGCAGCCACTGTTACCATGCAGATCTTCCATGTCACCCAGTGCCACCATACAGATCTGCCACAACAGCCAATATTGTCATACAGACACGTCAAGTTGTGCTAACACAGATACCTCCGCATGTTATGTGTTATGTCCCATGTGTTATGCACGGGCAGACTGACAAATCAATGTCACGTATATGTGGGTACTTCCAGGGACGGGGAGTAGAGTTTTCCTCCACACAACTTTTTAAAAAATGCGCCTTTGACGTCCAACATGTTAAGACACGGACATGACTGTTATGTTTGTCCCACACCTCCATGTGTCAGAACAAAACAAAATCCCCTGTAGTCTGGATATTCGTCCCACATGTCTAAACACGAAAACATTCATGGCTGTGGGAATGTGTGCGATGTCGATGGATAGGTTTGGACATGTACGATGTAGATCGTACACTAGTGTCAGGGTGCGTATTGACACAACTAACATACTACTATAGCTGAATAATATCGGCATCGTGATAACGACTGCTGGTGGTGCTGGTGCTGGTGACTAATCAGGCGATGTGGCAGACTGGCTGATTTATTCCACTAAGTCCTATGCCATCCTACCTCCCGCTGTTGTGACAGTCATCTACCAGGGCCTTCCTGAAACAGGCCGAGGCCATAGCCCTCGCGTGTGGGATAATTGTCTGCCGCTAGCAACGATAGGGGCTATTGTGACCTATTAGCTTCTGTTCTAAGTAAGACAGAGAGATGCGGTAAATTGTGTGATGCTATAACGTCATTGAACGTTGAGATTTATGCCACACAATTCATCTATCTCTTTTTCGTTGACCTTGCAGTTCAGATCAGAACAGTTTAATGTCGGGGTGCAATCGGTCATCAATCTTCGCCGTATTTTGGTAAACTCTGGTCCTAAAACAAAAGCGATGTCGTGCAGTTCAGCGTTGATGACATGCAGGCTGAAGGCTGTATAGCATAGATGACACGTGCAAAGGTCAAGGTCATCGACGCCGTAAAGGTCAAATATCTGGAAATGTAAACTGCTGAAGATGACAATTGACGAAACAGATCGCGCTTAGGAAAACGTATTGAGTGGCACCCAAAAAGAAACGTTCCCCTTTTTTAGATTCATAATGGAGAAGAAGAAAAATACTCTTGGGATTTTTTTATTTCAATAACTCGCCCAGATACATCGACTTACATGACCCCAGTCAAATCAGAACTGACACCGACGTCTAAGATTACCCTGGCGTAGCCATTTTGTCTTCGTGATTGTTCGCATTTTAACCTCCAGATCTCTTGCAATGGAACGCTACGATCGGGACATTTGAGATCATATCACAGTACCTGGCTAGATCTTGACGTGAAACTTCAAATATCATTACAGGACATACTTTGCCGCCACATACATTCAAATTGTTGGGTAATATTTATTAGCTGCTAAGATATACACCAATAAGGAAATTTATTCTAATTAAACTTACATTTTGTCACAAAAAAACTGACCTGAGGTAGCATTTCGTAATTTCGTATTTATATTTAAATTTGCATATGCACCAATATTTCATTTTTACTGGATCGTGCATAGTTTGTTTATGAAGCATGTTTCAATGCACATCTAAAACCGTATTGGGGCGAGGTCGTGACCTTAGTTTGACCGCCCTAGTTCCGATATCTTAAGAGACAGGGACTCAATTTTTAATACAATGTGCAATTGGTGGAATGTATGCCAAACATAAAAGCAATATCGTGAACACCTCAGGAGTTAGTTCAGAAAAACCTTGAGGGCGGACATACACCAATGACCCCTCCCTGCACTGCTAGTGATCAAGCCAACCAATTCATTTTATCCATGCTGTGATTAAGGCCATGTGAACGAATCAATAACCGCAATTGGCAAGCATAGCTTAACTGATGCCCGCTTACATCCACTCCCAACCAGTATTCGATGGCCAACGACTCAATGCACTGGTTGATACCGCGCAGCGGTGGCTCTCTGTTGCCTGGCGCCAACAACTGTTGGTCTGAGGCCACATGACTACGATGACTACGATGGACTATCGTCCATCGATACGATAGACTGCGAGGCGGGCAAGATTGGCGGATGCAGTTGTTATACTAGCATCGGTGATGCTCTTGTTCCACTTACTGGCCAGGAGAGGATTGCTGGTGGCGATAGAACGTCTGATCGGACCTGAGCTCCTCTCCTGCGTCCGGGGACAGCGGCCAGGCTCCTGGAAAAAAATGTCACTCAGACCGGTTAGGTTGTCCACCACACGCTGGTTGGGAGTGACACCAGTGATATGCTGAGTGAAGGAGAAGCTGGTCACAGCTGGGATGCAGTGGAATGATGGGTCGAGTGACGAGTGGCTGTAAATTATTCTTATTGATGCTTGATAGGCACGGCTGTTTTTACAGTTTTGTTGGTCCCATTCGAGCAGGATGTTTCTCAAAACGTTTGTGAGTGCTTGCATATCAGACCCACTAAAAATTGGTAGTATCAATGGCCAGATAATAAATCGGACCATTGAAGGTAAACAGTGACCATTTAATGAATGAAGACCGCTTTGTTTTATACGATTACATGTCAACTGGCGCTCGTAAAGATGATCAGCCACACCTTTGCCCGCAGCTGCAGAATGTGAAGCTGAGGCCCGAGATCGCCGCCGGCCGTCAGGCAACGACGCATCCGCATCCTGCGCTCAGTCAGCTGGGCGATATCCAGAGGGGATTGGTCGTTCTGTCGAGAGATGACGCCGTGAGTCAGTGTGGCGCCACAAACACTAGAAGTTCAACATTCCACCACGAGATAGCAGCACCAACGAGTCGTAGGTTTGTCGCACAGCCAACAGATGGCACTGCCGGGGTCGCCTTGTTAGCAGATGGCACCAGCACTTGGCTGAGACGCTCCAGACGGAGACCGGTCATTGTCGTCAGATCGCAGCACTAGTCGCTTGAGCAACGTTCAGATGAAGCAAGCCTCGCCACGCTCTCGAGAGACGGCAGCGAAGCGTTGGCGGAAGGTTCGTAGCACTTCTAAAAGATGGCAGCACTAGTCGGGTCCCTGTCACTTCGGCTGATAAAACTGCCATCAAATACCTGGCATTGGACATATAAGGAGAAGGATCTCAACCATAATCGGCGACAAATCCAGCTCGCCGACAACAAAACCCCCTTCTTAGCTGCTCGTCTCAATACACCCAGAACTCGAAGTGTCACATTGAATATATTTTCGAAAGGTTACTTTACATAATGCGGAGGACTTCGAACAGTTGGCTTCCAGCGCAATGCTGGAGGTTGAACTATGCAGGATGAGTAATGCTGTTAAGTCCGACGGCCGACACCGGAACTGGGGCGGCTTCAGTCATGACTGTGGCTACCTTCACAACCAGGCTATGACGGCCGGTCCTCCAAAGTCAGTCACTTTGGCATACATGACACAAGGAAACCTTGGAGTAAGATGTTCGACGAGTACCGAAAAGGAAGCCAGACATGTTCGGCAAGCTAATCAAGTGTTCTTATTCGGCGCCAATAATGCGCACGAAACCAGTCTGGAGAACAATGTAGTGACACCCGACACAACCGACACACATCCGACACACACCCGACACACAGCCGACACACACCCGACAGTGACATACACTAGACCTGACCCGATCTAAATTAGCCAAAATCTGATTGGATAAAATGGAATCTGACTTGATGCGATATGATGGGATCCTCTCATTAGAGGTAAGTCAATCTGCAGTATGCTTCATGAAATATAGGAGCTAGGATCTTTAGATGTTCTTGGGGAAAAACACGATCGGTGCAAATTCCACGCTATAACTCCATCTACCTATCACGTGTTTCGCCAACGTCGTACTTCTTCCGTGTCATTTTTCGCCGTCGTAGAAATTCTACGGAATGAACCACGCATTTGTAAACATAGTTACCAGACTTGTGCTCGACTTGAGTTGAATCGAGAATCGACTCATGAATCAATCGCTTTTGGATGAGTCTCGAGTTGAATCGATTCTATTCTCCGAAATATATCTTGAGTCGTGAGTTGAATCACATCTTTCTTTTAAAAAATGAGTTGAATCATGAGTCAATCATTCAAATCACAATGAGTCATTTGAGTCTTATGACTCAAATGCAAGTTATGAACAAATGATATAAAGCATGTATCTTTGTGAATAGTATGCCATGACACCAAGTAGGGAGTAAAACACAGCGTAATTATTCATGCTTAGCATTGCAATTGTCAAAGCTGCCAGTGAATGAAGAACGAGAGGGTACTAAAGTTATTTACCAAAAACCAATGACAATAACTACAAATAAGTATCAATGTTAAGCTTGGTATTCACAATCAGTATCATGCATGAGTCCATCCTAGTGCCAGGAACACAACACAGAAATGGGTTGCGATTGTGAAAAAAAAAGAATATGGAATCGAAACGGTACTGCACTGCAATAGGTATCTGCACTGAATAAAATTGCGTTGGTGTGTTATTTGTCACACGCGCGTCTGATATGTAGTAAGACAAAAGACTGACATCACTACAGGAGTTTTGTAATGCATTAGATACTTATTTTATTTTTAGTTGTGGTGCTTGCAACTCAACTTCGTTTATTTTTTTATCCTCCACAATTTTATCCAAGCAAATTCATCAACAAAGCGGCCAAACAACGAGATAAGTTATTTTGTATAGCTCACTTCTGAAATGAATGCTCGACACGCTTGTCGCGTGTGCGAAACTTGGCGCAAACGCGACAAAGCATATATATAAGATGCTTTGACATCAAAACATCTGTGAAATAAATTATTTTTGCTATAACTTTGTTTTCACCTCACATTATATATATATAACGTGAGTTGAAAACAAAGTTATAGCAAAAACAATATATTCAACAAACATTTTGATGTCAAAGCATATTTATATGTGCTAATTAAATAAGGGAATTATATGTCGTATATATATATATATATACAATATATATATATATACATATATATATATATATAGATATAAAAACATATATATAGAATATATATATATACATACATATATATATATATAAAAATATATATATATATATCTATATATATATATAGATATATATATATATATATATATATATATATATATATATATATATATATATATATATATATATATATATATATATATATATACGTATATATACATACACATTATATTTATACAAAGGTATATCTATATATATAATGTGTGGGCAGTGCACACTAAAACATATGGCTCATGAGTCTGATACCACTGAGTCGGATCTGAATTGATAAAAATGTATGTCGGTCTGTTTGAGTCGTGAGTCGAATTATGCTTTGTGAGCTCTGAGTCTGAATTGAGTCGAATCAAATAAGTTTGACCTGCTCTGAATCATGAGTCGAATCAGATATCAAGATCGATGAGTCACATGTGAATCGACTAAAAAATTTGAGTCGAGCACAAGTCTGATAGTTACTTCACCAAATACAATCGTGGCTGTACTTGAAATATATAATGATATTAAATAACGAAACCATATATTAGTTCAATAATTATGTGATTGATGATCAAAATGTATCCATTTTGAAGTACTTCTAGCGTTAGTTCACCACAACACTTAATTTCAATGAATCCGCGAAGAAGCGAGATTCCAAGGCGGCAGAAGCTCGGCGACAGCAACTGGTAGATTCGGCCGTACATATGTGTTGAGGAAGTTGGAAGTAAAATGACAGAAATGATGTGAATATTGAGAGAAAACAATTTGGTTGACCATAATGGCTGCTAATACTAGCCAATAATTCAGTGGGTACCACCTACCCGATTACTGCTAAAATCATTCAATCCAAACTTTGAATTAGCTCGTAAACCATTATGAATCAAAACATGCAATTTTGCAAACCTAACAAAAAAATAATACCTAGGCTGGTGGGTAGATATGTGCCTATGGTATTGGTTTCGTAGGTACTACCTAGATACTAACCTGAGTGGGCATGGCCACGGGTGCAATGGCAGCTGCACATTAGTCTTTGGCCTGAAAACTACCAACTGCACGCTCAGCCGGCTTGCTTAACATTGTCTTCTATTCTCATCTTCAAGAAAAATGAGTTCTTCGATAATAAAATATAATAAAAACGACTCTATGCCAAGTGATCACAGAATCGCGACACCCATTCTCTTGAGAAAAAGCAATGCCGCCTCTTTGTAGTTTGTCGGCATTAAATGTACGCGATTATACATTTACTGCGCAGGCACTACAGACGATGGGAACCATTGCCACCCAAAAGGTTTGGCTGGTGATGCGGGATTCGGCGACAGTGGAGGAGACTACCGACTCGAAATGTATACGTTCTTTACTTTTTCCTTAGTGTTGAAACATGGTCTAATTCTTCTTAGATAATCTACGTTGATCGGTTCTTTTGTATTGGGAGTACTTTCTATAAAACAGACGTTTCCAAATTTAGCATGTCCGTATGGATACCCGTGTCGCCAGCGGTGACCATACCCGATCAAATATCTCGTACATTATCATGGAATGCCCCTCCTTATATCCTACATGGTCGTTGTCACGATGGGGGACGGGAGACACGTTCCCTACCTCTCACTCAAGCTTCGCGAAGCAAACTTCTGATCTCATCGAAGTGTACTCAGCTTAAGCCTATGGAATATTACTTACATAACGTTACGCTTGTGGCTTTTTAAAATCACATTGCGTCTATGGAGTTGAACGGATAAAATCGACAAAAAACCTCGCCCCCATTACAAATCCAGAGTGGCACTGAAGCCCTTGTACATGATTTAATCTGGCATGACCTAGCCAGATCCCGCTCACTAAAACGTGACTGACTGCAGGTAGTTCAGCCCACCATGACCACCCATGATGTACTCAGTGGCCTGACCGGACCACCTGTGCCCGGCCCAGGCGACATGACCTGACCTGACTCGGCTTCAGCTTGTACTCGGCCAACAGGTCGACCAGGTCGAACTGGTCGTCAGCAGGCTCTGAGAACAGCTGTCGGGCCGCGTCCGAGTTGAAGGCCTCCTCGATGTCGCCCAAATCGTTTGTGGAGATGTCCGCCAGGGGCTCCACCGGCATCGGCTCGCCCAGTATTGTACACGGCTGCCGGCCAACGACAGGTTAGCAAGGGCTCAGAACAAGGCTGGAAAACATTCAACACAAGTCATAGTATAAGTCAGCAGATGGCCAGAAAGGGTCAGATGTAGCCGCACGATACCTTCGCGCTGGATACTTGCCTGGCCCTCCATATACTTTGGTGCCGGGTCCACTGCACAGTGCATTTTGTGTCACAAACCTACGTCAAATTGTCCTGGAACAGGATACAAAATCACTCTCCCATCCTTAGTCCGTACCAATGCGCCCAAATTGTTTTTGGGTAGGAGGACACAGAATCCCCCCCCCCCCCATCCTGGGTCCGTACCAATGCACCCAGTAGTCAGATTCAGTGGCATGGTCACACTGAGGTCGTGTATTGGTCACTGAGGTCACGCAAGGGTGGGTGACACAAAGATCAGAATGACGATGTGGTAGAACGGGTAGCACAGAGGCTGGAAGGAGGTACCGCCGAGGTCAAACGGGACTCGCATTGCTCAAAATGCGGCTGCATGCAGACCGCACAAGCAAGCAGCGGGTATATGACGTAGCGAAACGTGACGACGTTTGCAACAGGCTGATATAGATCATGTCAATATTGGGCCTACTCCTCAGGGGTTTAAGCTAAGCCGCGCAACGAACCGGAAGCTCCGATGCCCCTTGGTCCGCCGGCCACTTGGACCGGCACAGCTCAGTATGCGGATCGCCACAGGTGGGACATCGGGTGGCGGATGAAAGGTGGCAATCCATCGCATGAAATGACAATTATGGGACATTTCACGCAGATATGATGAGCCTCAAATGCGATGGAAGATAATAGCCAGCATACGGCGCCATCAGGGGCGCTGGACGGTTCCCCTGCTGAGGTACTGCTGGGGACGGGCTAGAGGTAGGCTGCGGGTTCCCGTACTGTAGGCACAGGGTCGGGCACCATACCGCGGCAGGACACTTGTCGACCGAACACAACTGTGCTCGCTCGGCAGCCCGTGAGGACATGCACCCTGTTGCGTCCAATTTTGGAGGAAATGTAGGAATTTCAGAAGCAAATAAAATAACTTTCGACAATTCGACACGGTGCACTCAAATTGGTGACGCGTGGTCTGTGTTCCGCAGAGAAGCCCGATTGCGGCAGCAGTACCTCACAATTCGGCGGATGTGCGTGGCAAAGCAATTCTGATTCAGACGAAACGGATGCACTGTTTCCCAAAACGGGTTGATCAGTAAAATATTCTGCACGTATCTCACTTAAATGTGTCATGCCGAACGTCCAATATGCCTACGTGTCGAGCTGTACCACGGTCCATTTGTCTCGCTGCCTTCTCGCTCAATTTTGTTCTGCATACAACCGTTCAGAGCAGCATCCTCCATCGCACTGACCCTAGCCACTCTGTCGTCCGGCCTCTAAATGCGCGGATCACACTTCATGACGACATAACCACGTGATCGACGGCTGGTAGGCTGGCCCTTGCAGGTGCCGGCTGGACTGGCACCGACTCTGCTTCGTCACACAAGCTCTTCCTCACACAAAACGTGCGCACTTCAATGCAGATAATATGATGACAGCTGCTAATATATAGATCAATCGACCAGGTCGAATTCTGAGTGCACAGATTATGGCTCGAAACGCTGCTACAAAGACGTTATCAAGGTTAGCAGCTCGTGACGGTCGGGCCAGTCCGCTTAGATGAGCATGTGTTGCATGTGCATACACGTTCCGGACCGACTCTCTCGGGCCGCACCCCAGCTCGTAAGAACAGGATGCACCAGTGACGTCACTAATGTGTCCTGTTTATCGCCCATAGGAACAGGACGAACCAGTGACGAGTGGATCAGCCAAATGGAGGCGTGGAATGCACACTCGATGGAGCACTTGTGATGGACGAAACAGGTTCGGATAAATGGCACGTGGTATAGGAAGGAGTAGGAGCACTAGAGGGAAAATGAACGAAACCACATTTACTCCATGCTCAAATATGATTGAATCCCACTATGGCCAAAGAGGTACAATAAAATGGCCACGGAGCAGGAAGGTCAGCGCAGGAAAGGCGGAACATGTTGGCCGACTGGCCTCTCAAAGGCAGCACTCTACTCGGGCGCACCACGTGACCCCATCGGTCTGATGAGGTCGCATCTCCTGCAGTCAGGGCGCCAATGTTCCAGCCCGCCACACGCTCAACTTCGGCCATCTGGCGGCCAACTCTGACCGCCGAGTGGGCTCGGGGTAGGTTAGGGTCGACGGCAGGCCGACCCGGCCGCCGACGGACCAGCACCCATTGATCGTGCACAAACTGAGGCCGGAAACACGGTCACTGCTGCTCTTCTGCGGATGACGGCAACCGCTGACCGTTTAGCGCGTGCAGGTCATCACTAGCTATCTGAACAGAGGTCAACATTCACAGCAGTAGAGCAGGCGCCGCCACGTCACGATGGACGATGTGGAGAGAAGATGTGACCACTAGTTATCTGCAAAGTAGGGGTCACCAAGGGCCATCTGTGCAGAGAAGTCGCCACCTATCACCTGTGGAAGCGAGGTCACCACTCACCATCTGAGTCGGGTCCGTGCCCGGCTCCATTTTGAGTCGCGACGGCGTTGGAAGTCGGCCCGGCAGCGCCGCCTGGTGGTCCAGCTGCGTAGTCAGCCACGACATGAGGTCATCCTCAGACGCTCCGGGCATCACACCGGCCGCGTTCGCGCACACTGTGGAACGGCGCAAGGTCAGGTCGGGTCAGGTCGGGTCACATTCGGTCAGGTAAGGTCGACGTCGAGCCAGGTTGGTTCAAGTAAAGTGCAAGTACAGTTTAAGTCGGGTAAGGTCACATCAAGTCAATTGAATGAGGCTCGGTCGAATACAGTCGGCTGAGGTTGGATGAGGTCGGGTGGGGTCGGGTGAACTTATGTGAAGCTGAACATAATTGGATGATGCACGTGCAATTAGATGAAGTCGGGCAAGGCCAAGATGAGACACATAAATTCATGTGGCTGGGTAACATCGGCTGACGTGAAGTGCGTTCGGGTGAATTTGGATCATATGATCAGGAAATTAAGATCTGGTGAGGATTGCTGAGCTCAAGTGAAGTTGGTTCAAGTCAAATGAGGGGCTTGGTGAAGCCGGGTGAACAGGTTACAAGCGTCATAACACGATCTGGCGCACATATGTTATGACATATGACACATATGATGTCACATCACATATGACACAGATGTTCTTACTGGAAGGCAAGAGAGGGCAGCTCCTGTGCTGTTAGCATTTGCAACGCAGACAAGACGGAATGACTGATTAAATTGAACCAACGCTACCACGCTACCACTGAAGCGAGGGGTGGGGGGCGAGTGCAGAGCCACGGCCGATCGAGCCGAGCCGAGTTGGCAGGCGCATGGTCAGGCATGAAGACAGGTGTGAAATCAATGACTGCTCGAGACATCTTCAGCACGACGGTCTCCCGGCGCGGAGGTCTAATAACATTATATCCTGATGGTCAGAGTGATCTTCAGGTGCCAAAGTCAATTGGATGGAGTAAGAAGAATACTTCTTAGACTGTCCATAACAGCCAATATACGTGGAGGGCATGTATCGTGAAATAAATAAATACACAAATTCTTAATGAATGCTTATTTGAGAGAAAAAAACACATATTTGGTTCAGCTAGACATGAACGTACTGCAAATTAAATTACCACGATATTATTAACTGCTAATTTGTGATTCAATCTGGTGGCTTTTGCTGCCAAGACCGATCGTATTATTACGTCATCTTGGCTCCCTTAAGCAGAATCAGATCTCGGCGATGATGATAGTCTGAGTGAGGATTTGATGACCATGGTGAAAGCATGGTCTAATGGCGAAAACCCTTGGCGAAAATTATGCAACTTACTCCGCTTACTCCCTGAGTGTAAGTTTGGAGTTCGAGGTGCTTTATAGGCTGCTGTTATGAAATATTTTATACGTCATCAATGTATCCGAACGAATTCCGGTATTTTTAAAGCGCGAGTTCTTGGCATCTTCTTTAAGTGATGCAGTGGGATAAATAAGAGATTCAAAGAGAGTAAGAGCTCAAGGGCGGATACTTCGAAGAAGCATCCTTCCTTGATCTTCGAAGAAAATGGTGCCCCTTCAGACAAGTGCCCCATAACAATTACTGGATCCACCTCTGGCTTAGAGGGCTCAGAGGCCATGGAGTGATTTCGGTGTTGGTTATAGGCTCAAGGGTGTGTGACTAGGCCATAAAGACACTGCAGACAACTTAGAGGCTAGGCTGCTTGGGTTGCATTAATGGATCTACAGAATGGTGAGTGAAAGAGGTCCTGCCCATGTTATGATATATTGAAATGCGGCTGTCACGAGTGCGACTTCGAGGACCTGAAGAGGAAACTGAAGCGTCATCAGGATAGGAAACATACTGGTGTTCCAATGAAGATTAAGAATCAAGCTTGTGTTGCAGCAGGAAATTGGGCTAGGTAAAGGTGTTCTTATATCCAAGACGAGAAGGAAATGTGGGGGTGCTTACCAAGATGAGTTGTTCATTAGTTACATTGTAGGTACTGATATGCCCTTCTTTACCCTGTCCTTATATTACTTACACTCCTTAACATTGGTTTCTATGGGAGTACAATTGACAGTCAAAGCTTTACCGCTTGGAGCGCAATGTATTTATGGATGGTCAGTGTTTTCAGACTCATTTCAATATTATTATTTCAGTCCAGATTCATTGATTTTCATGTGGGAATCATGTCAATTAAAAATATTGATATTTCATTATGGAAGGTGGCAACGCAGCATTCACTTGCAGGGGTGCAGCCAAGACTAAAGAGGAGGGGCCACACGAAAAGAAATGTGACTGAACGGAAATCGCTTTCGACGCGCGAAGCGCGCCAAATTTCTGGTTTTACGTGGTGTAACTCTAAAAATGTATTGTTCGATCTAGTGCATTTGGGGTGCTTAGGTTGCATTCATGGATCGGCAGAATGGTGAGGGAAAGAGGTCCTGCCCATGCTATGATATATTAAAGTGCAGTTGTCCCGAGTGCGACTTCGAGGGCCTGAGGGGGAGGCTGAAGCGCCGTCAGGATAGGAAGCATGGTGATCTAACACAGACGAGCATTTTTATCTCGTGGGAGGCGGAGGGTGTACTCGAGCTGGCTTTGGTTTAGAGTAAGTAAGAGCTCGACGGGATTTGACTGGTGAACTAATGAATGACTTTCTCTTTGCAAACCTCTGCTCCGGTGAGCAATGTGCAGCTGACAACAATAAGACCTCTGAATCACCAGGTGCTTGTGTGGTAGCAAGCACATAGGGAGTACGGTAGCTAGACACAATGTGCAGCTGACAACAATAAGACCTCTTGGAATCACAAAAAGGAAGTACAGTAGCTAGACAAGTGCGCTGCAACATACCTGCGCTTGTGTGGTAGCAAGCACATAGGGAAAAAAAAAAAAACCCCACCCCGGCAGAACACAAAAAAATACGGTAGCTAGACACAATGATGAATGCAATAAATATAGCCCAGCAGCTACAGGAAGCATACAGACGCTGTCCACTGACTGGCAAAGACCATTATCCAGCAATTTCATGGCAAAGAACGTGATGGGAAGGGCAAGAGGTACGTTTTTAGTTCATTCCTGGTGGCATTGTGAGAAAGATTACGTAACAAGATATAAGTGTATGATAGTATTTGAACACTTGCATGCACAGTTGGCATTGAGTTGGGTGGCCAATGGCCATAGTCGATGCTCTTTGACATACAGTGAGCAGTCCTTACCTTTAAACATCTTAGGTTCCTTGAAAATAATTTAATCTGAAAAGGAAACGAAGCTTGTCAGCGCAACAAAACCATTTGTGCAAACATCCATTGCACAACCAACATCACTACAATCAACAGCAACATAGACAACATCACTGTGACGAACATCACAATGACCAACATCATCACAACCAACATTACCATAACCAACATTACCATAACCAACATCACCATAACCAACATCACCACAACCAACATCACCATAACCAACGTGACCACAACAAACATCACCATAACCAACGTGACCACAACAAACATCACCATAACCAACGTGACCACAACAAACATCACCACAACAAACGTGACCACAACAAACTTCACCATAACCAACGTGACCACAACAAACATCACCATAACAAACATCATGCATTTTAATGTAATCGCGATGCATTGGAATGCGAAAAAAAAAATAGAGAATATGCAGTTCATGCATGGTGGTACATCATTTTGCGTATATTGTTAGGTGCACAACTACAACCAAAATGTGTGCGAAAAAAACCAACCAATGCAGTCGCGTAGAATGGTGAAGGATCAGTCCATGTATAAACACAATCAAAACAACTAAACACTGAGCACTGCAGTTGATGACAATTGACTTTCGCAAAAAGAAACTACCGATATCACGTTCTTGAAACGATGTGTATCAACGACAATAAAACTAGTTCCGCATTTAACATTTTCGTGCAATGATATATTACGAGGAATTGTAATTGTCACCTCCTCGAAACGTTGATGGCAAGAACAAAATTGCAGTTTTTTTTCTCAAAATTCCAACAGCCTTAAAGGAGCGTTATCGTTTTCAAATACTCTTGTAATTCATCAGATCAAATCCATTGGATCGGTCATATCTGATGAAACTATGGATCTGATTAACACAGCATTTCGTTAAAACTTGTGATATATCAAATATGTAATGTACGGAATTAAAATGCACCCAGATGTGACTTCCTTGCCTTTTAAGTTTCCCTGACTTCCGTGATTCCATCTTGTATGACCATATGTAGCACTGCAATTTAGCGGCATCAATAATTCACGTATTTTGTAAGTCAGCACCACTAGAATATATAGGTGACAAAAGGCCGGGAATACGAGCTTCCCACCACCACAGCCACATGGATTCGGTTGGTTGGTTATTGGTTTTACGACACGTTGACTGTTCAGTCATATAGCGTCGCCAATCTCTCACGCCGATTGGTCGCGGGCGAAGAGTAGCGACAGGTGAGACTCGAACCCACAATCTTTCGATTGTGAGACGAGCATCTTACCCCTAGACCACTCGTCCCCTGTCACATGGATTCCGTTTCGGTTGCGTACTCTCCGCACGGAATGGCACCATAATTCGTGATGAAATTATTGAGATTTGTTGTGGTGTCAATTTCCGCATAGTTAGTTCAAGAAGTAGTACAAGAAAATGACTGAGAAAGGACTAAATTTCCCACAAAATCTCTCATACTATAGATGGCACCACTGTCGTGAGAAGAAAACATGCTCGATATATGGCATACGAGAGCAGATGTTGCCTCGTAGCCGTCATCCTCTTCGACACATACATTGACTTTGTTACTTAAAGCCAGCAGTTCCAATTCATCAACTAGGCGCACAGTATTTGAAATCGACTCAATCATCGATGCGACGGTAGAGACGTACGTATCAAAGTACGGCTGCACACCGTCGACGGACGACCGCAGCTGACTGAGACAGACCATCGGTACTCCAGCAGACCGCAACAGCTGGCCGCATGCATGGGCTGTGCATATGGCAGCCCCTGCATATGGCAGCCCCTGCACTCGTCAGCCGCTCCTTGCCATTATGGATGCTGACTTTCAATTTAGCCTTATATATGCCTTATATGCCATATATATCCCTTACATAGCCTTATATGCCTTATACACTCCGGCGCAATTATGCCGCCGTGCACCATCGACTTGACGTGGAACTGATGAGTGAATATTAAGCTTCGGAAAGAGGAAAATTGGCTCTGAAATTAGCCCAAGAGTATATGTGTAGGTGTGGGTGTGACTTGACGTGACTAATTGAAAAGCAAATCATCTTGCATGCAGTGTATTTTTTACTTTTGAATAATAATAATGCGCCCCACACACTCGCCAAGATTTAACCCCATTAATGGAAGGGAAAATATAACGTGAGGCGTCATCAGCTTCCAACACTGTCTGCCATGGGAAATAACTAACTCTACGATGACCATGCGTCCGTAAAGCACATCTGGGATAACTAGTGGTACATGCAACCCATCCCTACCAGCAAGCGTAGTTGTATGCTTCCCACACCAAAGAGAGAACGGATTATATCGGCTTATTTCGAACTGTGTTATGACAGGGATTTTTATCATTCAATAATTACCTGCTGCACGTCAGGGGCGGCTCCTGGAATTGTCACGGGGGCGCTTGCCTGGAGGGACGCCAGATTTCGCAGGGGACCACTGCGAAAGTACTTGGAGTGGAGCCTTGGGATGAAACTTTGTTAAGCGGAGGGGATGGGGGTGCACTCGATCACACTGAAGGAAATTTTGCTCCCAGAAGGGCGACTTCTCCTTTCAAGGGGCGCCTAGTCCTCTCCGAGGGCTGTCTCTGGATGAAAATTCCGCTAAGCTGGGGAAGTGCACTCGAGCCTTCCCGGAGGGGCGCCACCTTCCTTGGTGGGACACATGTCCTCAATGCCCTCCCCCGTATCGCATCCGCCCCTCCTACACGTACGGTTTAAATTTTGCAAAACGCAACACCTCACAAAGGATACAGTTGTATTCATTTCCATGCGTACGACACTAACTTTCAGGCTTGCCTGTCTTGATTTGCGGTATGGTAACTTACCTATGTAGACAGAATCTCATCAGCATGCTACTCCGCATCATAGATCTGCAACAAGAAGACAATGCACGTAAGACTGTTGCACTCGACCTCTGCGAAGCACCCAATAAACATATTATTACTATTATTATCTATTATCACAACTGCACCGAACAATGCTGTCATAAGGCTCAATATGTAAATCTGAATATGTCATGTTAGTAACAGGCATCTACTTTCCGTTAATCTTAGGTGGTGATGATCTCTAGATTTCATCCATTTCTACTGAACGATATACAGTCAACGTTTCTACAGATTTGATTTCCCCATCAGAACCAATATCGATCAGAATAGCACGTGGCACGGCATATGTGAAAGGTAATCACAAAGGATTCTGCCACTGCATGCCTCAAAGTTCACATTTACGCGACACCGTGTGCTACAAACGTCACTGTGACACGCATGCACTCGCCACAAACCGAAACCGCGAATCAGGAGAGGGCGATGTGGTTATGCTCATTGGCCGCGATACGAGATGTGGCAGAACATCCACAAACTGTTTCAACTGTTACAGATATCGACACACGTTCAATGCCGACGCATCCCTTCGAGCACCCCCCCCCCCCCCCCCCCCCCCCACAAACAACATGAAACAGCACACCTGCACACGCGAGTACATTGCAGCCATGGCTTATTGTTTTCCTCTGGACAGTTGTGCACTTCCTTGAAGCGATTAGAGACCCACGCAGCCGTCACCAGTGTGCACAGAGGCAGCTGCGTCTCTTGTCATCATGCGATAGCTGAGAGAAACAAGGCCACCTTCGAAATACGTGCACAGCTATGACGCGTCTGGTTTCGCGCCGCACGGGGTCGCGCACGGCTCCCTGCGATACTGCCTCGACGACAGCGAGGCGAGAGGCCACCTGGAATATCTGGGCGACGGATTTCGGCGCGCGAAAGTCAGGCAGCTATGGCCGAATCGCCGCAGAACTCGGGCGGGATCGCCAGGGCATTATCGGAGCTGAGGTAGATCAAGGATCGTGGCGGGTCCACGCCGTACAACTCGCCGCCGGACACACGTCGCCCGGCGGTCGTCCACGTACGTCCGACTGAATCAGCCAGTCTGTCGGTGAGTCCGCACCACAGTCTCACCGACAGCCATTAATGGACTGTCATCGACGTCGAAACAGGGCATCAGGGCAACCATGGCGACAGAGACAAACCGAACAGAAACGTCATGCCAAGCTGATGCCTCCCATGTCAAAGCCGTGTTGTCGCCACCGGGATTCCTCCGCTTACAGGTCATTTGAGTCACCGGTGTGTGCATGCGCTACGTGAACACGTACCCCAGAGGAGAGGGTGGGCCACTGAACGCTGCTCGACCATGCCCGCTGTCTGCGCTGTGTGATTATATAACGTGGCACGTTCTGTAGATCTTGTTTAGCCGTGCTTATACTACACTCGAACGAGTCAAGCACCGATTTCGACTCGGCACAGACAGCATCAAGTGTGCGTTGATTGGCATGGGCGTATTTCATGACATTTGTTGGGGTCGGAACACCCTTAAGAAAATCTTGGCTGTGCCCCGTGACGGATACTATTGTGCGCTCCCCAGGAATGGCGGCAATGTTGACAAGAGCTTCTCGTGGGAGCTCGGTGTCGCTTGTCAGATACGTTACTCCAGAATTGGGAGCCAACAACGAACTGCGTCCCGTAGATCACTGATCCACCTCTATGGCAACTAACAGGCACTTGTGGTGGGCCCCTATGACAGCTACATGCCCATGTAGTCGGTCTCTATGACATCCTACCAGTTCATGTGGAGGACTTCCATGGCAGCTACAGGCCTGTGCGATGGGCCTATGTGCCAGCTACAGACCCATGTGGTGGGTATCTGGCAGCTAAAGGGCAATCCGGTGGGCCTCCATTGCAGCTGCAAACCCATGCGGCGGGCATTTGCGACAAGCCACGGAGCAGGGGCTGATGCATCTTGGTGAGAAGTATGTGGAGGTGAGGCAGTCCCATGCTATTTCATGGGACTGATGGCTTAGTAGAGGGCGCGGCCATCTCTGTAGTGGCACCAGCCTCGGTCACTCCTGTGATCGTCCTGGCCTCAGTCACTCCTCTGGTGGTCATGGCTCCAGTCACTCTTGCAGTGACGCTGTCTTTGTTGACCCCGACCCAAGTTATCCCTGTGGTGACTCCAACCCCAGTCACCCCTGTAGCGGCCCGGCCTCAGTCACACCTGCGGTGACCGTGTGACCCCGCCCGCGGCCGTCTCTGCGGAGGTGGCCCAGGTCGCAGACGTTGCCGGGCGGTAGTGCGTCTGGCCGGCAGTCGGCCGCCAACCGACGCTATTCCTGCCGGCCGGTCGATCCGAACGTGACGTCACCGACGCCAGTTGACGTCGCGCTCCAGAGATGGCGCGCCGAGACGACAACAAACGCTCAACAGGTGCGAGCCGGGCGGCGAGTGCGTTCACCCGGCCGTGGGAGCTGGGGAGGGTGTCGCCGGACCGGGCCCGCAATGGCGCCGGCCACGGCTGCTGCACGTGGCGCACAGACGAGGAGAAGCAGATGGACGACAGGGACGAGGAGGGCAGGGGTGACCCCTGGCCTAACCTGGCGGGACCATTGGAAGGTCACCCGACGCCAGTGCAGTCGCCATCGATCGGCCCGCATGGCTCGACGTCGGACGTGCTCGTGCCGAGCCGACGCGGCCTGAGTGACTCACGACCATGTCCTGGCAGGTCAGCCGGGTCAGCCTGGACACGGCACATTGGCCACCGGCCGTCTGCGCCGCCAGCTTGGGCGCGCAACGGCGCTCGTAGCAGCCAGCTTACCCTCGACTTTTGCATTCATCAATTGACACTTGGAAGGCAATGCCGCTCACAGCCGTCACAAGATAGTGCTGGTGTAAACCGACGGCAGATTTCAGGTGAGCTGCAGAGGCTGCACACCACCTGGAGGCCGCGAGGTGCACACCACCTGCACACCACCTGCACACCACCTGGAGGCCGCGAGGTGGTAGAAAGTGCCGCTCAGCGCATTCGTCCCGCGGCTCACTCTCTCTCACTCTCTCTCTCTCCTACTCTAATCAGCAGACCAAGGGCACAGTCAGCAACCTAAACCGCTTCTTATGCACATTTATCGCTTCTTTTGCACTGCAACCTTTCAAACGGAGAGAGCACTGCAGTTATTTTAGGGCAGTCAACACCTCCTTCAAATATCCTAATTCTCCTGTTTTCATAGCCTGTTCCCATGGGCGTAGGAACAGGGGAAATGGTCAAATACGGTGCACAGTCGAGGACTAGGCAGCAACAGGTATGAAAGCACGGACCAGCACCGGCGTCAGCGAATTTGCGTCGGCCCCGAGTATGGCGACGATACGTGGAGCGGATTTCACGTGCGGGAGGTAGCCTGCCGTTGTAGGAGGGCTGAGCGTCAACAGAACAAGCCAGATAATACACCAAGTCAGTACTAGACGCTGCCAGAGCACCTAGTTCGCGTGATTATCTGATAAGAATGGTGTCGTTTTACGCACATAGCGGAGGGTGGCAATCCCACTTCCGTGAAGTGTTCTCCAGGTTTACCCAGGAACCCGATGGAGGTAGTCGGCCAGCCCAGGGCCGACTACCTCTTGAATCCTCTTGAAGATGACCCAAAACGGTGGCGCAAAAGTGGAGATTCTATTGTCGTGGCCCCGCACACGCCAGCCACGCTAACCGAATGCGGATGCGTTTTGCGCCCTGTAGTCAGGTCTGCTTGTTTTCGACGCCGCGCGCCGTAAATGAAGCTATTATTGGCACATCTTCACGGCTGCCCTTCATAAGTATGATATCAAATTCGCAGAAACATAGATTATTTGCTTGGATTCGTGAAATTGTCAGTGAAAACTTGTCGGCTACGAGGTAAGTCATGTTTACAACGGTGAAAATCCAGCCGAAGGGAGGGACATTTGTCCCTCCAGTTGGCAAGCCATTCGAGTCTTCGCTGTTGGCATAGGAGGTTCCAAAGGAGGGTGGACTCATCGTTTGTGCCCCCAAGCAGACTGCACAGTTTTTGTGTTCGCGAAAATGAGCACTTTTTATGTACATCGCCCGATTTTATGTATTGGCTATCAATCCAAGCCGTTTAGATTTCTAAACATGAACATGATATAGGAACATGAACTGAAAAACGTTACAACGGGCGGTCTTGCTCAACCAAGTCCCGGAGGGTGTAGCGTGATACTATTTTTTCCCGCGACATACATACTAATATGATTGACTCTTCGTTTTTATATCTTTTTGCCTTCTACTCCTTTCCGCGCAACACGTCAGATTACGCTTTTGAAGCTCCGTATACCTGTGCAAATACCATTAAAAATAATTCGTTCATCCGAATCTCCCGGCCGATCAGAACATTTTTAATATAGACTGCTGTTGCGGGCACACTTCACGACACTGGACACTCATTTCGAATGGCCGTTCATCATCATATTCATTCGCAGTTGCAAGGGTGTAACTCGTCACCTTTTGCCCTGTACCTATGTTCGTGCCTGTTTGATATGTGCATGTGAGTGGATGCATATATGCAGCTGCTTTCATGAGATGTGCTTGCATTATACCACAACAACGAATGCATGCTGTTTTATTCTTATGTAGCATGACATTATCTGTGCATGAGGTTTCCCCGTTTGCCAATGTGTAAATAATGCAAAGGCATGTCCTGTCTTAGGATATATATTCACTATGGTATTCGTCAGTGACACGGTGTCTCATGACGTCATACACCGGCCACTGGTCAGGGAGACCCAGCGCCAGTAACAGCGGCGTCTGGTGACGTCATACACTGACCACTGGTCAGGAGACCCAGCGCCAGTAACAGTGGCGTAGCGTCTGGTGACGTCATACACCGACCACTGGTCAGGGAGACCCAGCGCCAGTCACGGTGACGCGACGTCTGGTGACGTCACACACCAGCCACTGGCTAGGAGACCCAGCGTCAGTCACGGTGACGCGGTGTCTGGTAACGTCACACACCGGCCACTGGCCAGGAGACCCAGCGCCAGTCACGGTGACGCGGTGTCTGGTGACGTCACATACCGACCACTGGTCAGGGAGACCCAGCGCCAGTAACGGTGGCGCGGCGTCTGGTGACGTCATACACCGACCACTGGTCAGGAGACCTAACGCCAGCGACAGTGGCGCCTTGAGACCACCAGTCGAATCGCGACGTCTGTGTCTGTGAGCCACAGACGTCTGTGTCGACGTCTGTGAGCCACAGGCGTCTGTGTCGACGTCTGTGAGCCACAGGCGTCTGTGTCGACTTCTGTGAGCCACAGACGTCTGTGTCGACGTCTGTGAGCCACAGGCGTCTGTGTCGACGTCTGTGAGCCACAGGCGTCTGTGTCGACGTCTGTGAGCCACAGGCGTCTGTGAGCCACAGGCGTCTGTGGCGACGTCTGTGAGCCACAGGCGTCTGTGAGCCACAGGCGTCTGTGTCGACGCGTGAGCCACAGGCGCGAGCCACAGGCGTCTGTGGCGACGTCGGAGCCACAGGCGTCTGGGCGACGTCGAGCCACAGACGTCTGTGGCGACGTCTGGAGCCACAGGCGTCTGTGTCGACGTCTGTGAGCCACAGACGTCGTGGCGACGTCGGAGCCACAGGCGTCGTGGCGACGTCTGTGAGCCACAGGCGTCTGTGTCGACGCTGTGAGCCACAGGCGTCTGTGTCGACTCGTGAGCCACAGACGTCTGTGTCGACGTCCGTGAGCCACAGGCGTCTGTGTCGACGTCTGTGAGCCACAGGCGTCTGGGCGACGTCGTGAGCCACAGGCGTCGGAGCCACAGGCGTCGTGGCGACGCGAGCCACAGGCGTCGTGGCGACGTGAGCCACAGGCGTCTGGGCGACGTCGGAGCCACAGGCGTCTGTGAGCCACAGGCGTCTGTGTCGACGTCTGTGAGCCACAGGCGTCTGTGTCGACGTCTGTGAGCCACAGGCGTCTGTGGCGACGCGGAGCCACAGGCGCGTGGCGACGTCTGGAGCCACAGGCGTCTGTGTCGACGTCTGTGAGCCACAGACGTCTGTGTCGACGTCTGTGAGCCACAGACGTCTGTGTCGACGTCTGTGAGCCACAGGCGTCTGTGTCGACGTCTGTGAGCCACAGGCGTCTGTGTCGACGTCTGTGAGCCACAGACGTCTGTGTCGACGTCTGTGAGCCACAGACGTCTGTGTCGACGTCTGTGAGCCACAGACGTCTGTGTCGACGTCTGTGAGCCACAGGCGTCTGTGTCGACGTCTGTGAGCCACAGACGCGTCCTCGCAGCAGGGCAGGGTGCGGCATGTCGACCAACTCTGGACCTTGAAGTGGACATGTCAGGTTCGAGTTAGCGCGAGTCAGTGCGAGCATGGCCTCCCGCACAGCACGCAGTACAAGTGTGTCCATTGATACACTGTACACTAGCTTGCAGAGTACATGATGGATCGATTTACTTGAGCACTGCAGAAGCACGAGGGGAATTTTGTGTCGATGATCATGCCTGGAATGGCGCCATTATTTTCAGCTGCACTTCTACCCACTCAAGCATTGGGACTCACGTACTTCCCTTGTAACTTTAAGTAGTTATTTCATCAATTATACAAATATACCATGTCTTAGAGCTTCCTATTGCAGCCTTCGATGGTCGAAATGTATGTCTAAGCAACGTCCTCACGAATTGCATGTTCACTCATTATCCAAGGAGTAAATTTATATTCAGTGATTGTGAGCGAAATGTAGCGGCACAAGTAGTCACACATTATTTATATTGCTTATTTATTTAGTTAGCAGGTTGGCCATAGCGGTGCTCCACTCTGCAAGATGAGCTGAGCCCCCCATACCACAATGTTCCCACAACGAGCTAATCAGTCATGAGGCTGAGGCTGCGCGGAGGAGACGGGCGTACTTGGTGTATTACCATCTGAGCGCCGCTGCCGACCGCCTTATACGGCGGCGCGACCCTGGGCTGGCCTTGCCGCGCAGATACACACGTGTGACGTCATCAGAGCACCAAACACGCGTGTGGGAGCCCTGGACGGCGCCAGGATACTCTCGGACGGCGGGCAGGCCCAGTCCAGTGAGGGTGTTACGACACGGGCCGAAAGGCAGCCACTCAAAACGCCGTCGGACGGACGTCGGCTGCTTGGAACATAGATGTTCACATGGAGCACTCGTAAGATTAACGCGGTCCGAGCACAGCTTTCCATGTTACTAGATACAGGCGCCGGTTGTGGACGTTTCCTTATTTAATGTTGAGGCAGATGTTTGGCCCATCTACCCCGTCCAGGTTGAGCAATGCATGATGCGTGACCAGAGTTGTTGGCGATTTCATTGCACACCGATAGCCCCAGCAGCATGGTTCCGTCCATCAGTTGGTTGGGCGTTTTGGCTTTAGGGAACGGCCGCTGCAATGGCTATGCAGCGCCCATTTCTACATTAGTTAGACAGTTGAGCAGTGAGCACAGGCCAGGACTTGTAAGTATATGCAATAATGCATTTTATGACGTCACATTTTTTTGGGCACGCTTGAGGTTATTGCGCAACAATTACAATGATTTCCCAGTCATAAATCAAAATATTTCTTCGGATTTAATCGCGTGTGAATTGTCCCACAAAACGCTGCGAGGCAGGAGCGGCTCGGCACCCCTGGAGTGCCGTGTGCGACCGTCTGCAAGCTGCGGGCACTGCGGTGAAATGTGCCATGCTACCATTCCCGCCATTTGTGTCATGCTGCCATTCCCGCCATTTCGCAGACCAGTGTTCGCGGCTATGGGGAGGCGCTCAGTGTCAGGAATTCGCTGATTTTCAGTTGCACCCTTCAGAACCAGGGAGCTCACTGCTTCTTGACAACCACAGAAGCCCAGGGTCCACTATTTCTTGGCAACTACAGAAGTCCATTGTCCACTGTTTCTTGGCAACTACAGAAACCCAGGGTCCATTGTTTCTTGGCAACTGCAGAAGCCCAGGGCGCACTGCTTCTTGACAACCACAGAAGCCCAGGGTAGGGGACGAGTGGTCTAGGGGTAAGATGCTCGTCTCACAATCGAAAGGTTGTGGGTTCGAGTCTCACCTGTCGCTACTCTTCGCCCGCGACCAATCGACGTGAGAGATTGGCGACGCTATATGACTCAACTGTCGACGTGTTGTAAAACCAATAACCAACCAACCAGAAGCCCAGGGTCCACCGTTTCTTGGAAACTGACAGAGCACAAGCACCCACGGCTCCTGGTGACTACCGAACCCTGGATCCGCTGACTCTTGGTCACTGAAAGATCGAGATCCTTGATTCTTGGTGACTCTCCGAGCCCTGGGCCCATTGATTCTTGGCGAGTCACAGAGCCCTGTGCCCACTGATTCTTGGTGACAACAATTGAATTATGACGACGTACACTGTCCGATGACCTCGACACAACCGGAGAAAGTCGATCCTTTGCTTTTACTTTGAGGTCAAAGAACGCGGAGTCAATATTCAGCATGGATTGTGTCTTGTCCCTTGCAAGACGCCAAATAACAGATTGGCTTGCTTAAGCAGGGGCTGACAAGCTCCCTATATGTTCAACATCCAGGGGATCGCACTTCTTCCGTGTTATAGGTCCCAGAACCAATTGTAAAATACCTGGTTACATGAATAAACATAAATTCATTGTAAAAAAAAAATACATGGTGTATATGTCAAATATATCAGATATCAGATGTAATATATCATAAATAAAACACAACCCATGCTACATAAATAACGTAAACAATGGTTTACTAACTAACCAACTGACTCTCCTTAAAGGTAAATAATTACTCCCGGAAGCCGATGACACCCAAACAAGAATACAGCATAAGCTACCATTCCGAGTTGTTTCAAAAACTGGCAACCTCTACTCCAGTTGCAGCAATTCAATTTTCAGAACATGGTAAATAAATCTTCAGAGCTTTAATGTCATCAGACATTTGACTGTTGAACCCTAGCTGACACTGTCTGAAGGCCTGACCCTAACTGACAGTTGAATGCTGACAGTCACTACAGTGGCCAGCAAACAATAATTTCAATCATCGAAATCAATCCAGATATATCCAACTCCACCAAAATACAAGGTGTCAAAGTTGTAGCTTCCATGGAATTTGAGGAGCCTGGGTCACATCCAAGAAATGGAAGGCAGTGGAATGATGGTCATGGGGACATTGACTTCTATAGAAGAGCCCTGGTTTTTACACCAAACGATTACTGACTTATCTTACCACAGAGTGGGAATAGCTGTATTTCCATTAAATTTAGATACAGTGGAAAATTGACAGATCTTGGTAAATTCCCTTCGCCGCAGTTGATCCCAGTCCCGTTGTATACGAAAGGTGGAAGTGATCTACTAAAGCTTCATGAAATCCTCCGACCGTCGGTAAGCATAGCAAGGCAATGCGCTGACGCCATATCATGTTGTTCGCCGTCCGTACCGGTACTTCTCACACTATGTATGATAAGGAGCCAGCCCAGTGCAGCTGTCAGTCCTGGGACTAAGTGTTGTCACCGGACAAAGGGTTCAGATCCGAACTAGCCGGGCCCCACCGTTGCCACCGTGGTAACAGCGACTCGTCAAATGGCACAGGTCGCATTCACTGACGCATGCTATGACGACATACATATGTAGGTCAGAGCGCCCCCCCCCTCCCCCTCCCGACCCGCACTGTGGTGGCATTCTCGTCTGACAGGGCTCGCAGCCCTTGAACGTCACAGCGCTCGGAGGCGATATATGCTTTTGGGGGTGGGGGGGGAGGACGATATGCCGCATTGGTGAATGGCACTCGGCACTCGGGTTCAACTCACTGGTGGTGTCATGCTTTCTCATGGCACGACACCTGCAACACATCAACGCGGTTCGACACTCACACAACGCGCACAGATGCGTGCACCGAGAGGTGGCATCGCGAGCAGCCCGCGAGCAGGCGTGCCTCTGCCACGCCGGCTCCGCCAACCTCGCCATGGGGGTCGCCGTCACCCACGTCACGCCGGCCTCAGAGCGCGGCATGTTTGTGGTCGACACCTGAATACACATCCAGTAGCCACAAGGGTTGAAATGAGCGGGTGGCCTGTCCACGGCAGCCGAGCGGTGGTCTTTGGCCGTTTGCTGGACACCCATCACAGCAGGAATTGTGCATGTTTTGACGTGCCAGTGGGGCACGCGTCCCTGCTCGCCCTGGATCCCTGGGCGCGGATTCCTGCTCGCCCTGGATCCACGCCTGCCGACGTGCACGTGTTGCCATTGTGTTTTGTTGAGATGTGTGTTGACTGATGTGTACGTCCATTCTCTCGATTCCTGGCAGAGCCCTGTTTTGCCGCGGTGTACCCCTGCTGATTCCTGCGATACTACTTGTGCAGTGTGCACAACTGTATATTGCGCATGATGCTGCACAGCGACACAGCCGCGAGTGACATCGCACTTGCAGGTGACAGCACAGCGTGGGCGCACGCTGCAATATAAGTGGCTCAATTACAACTCAATAGAGAACGGAAAATTGTGCTGGACCAGTGGTTTAAGCGGGGCATCGGCGGTCGGCATTATTAATGGGGAGTGCTTACTCAACTGAACTCACACTGTGGACGCAACAAGCTCGTAATGATGAACACCCGACCCCCCCCCCCCCCCCCGCCCCCACCCACACTTCCATCTTGCAGGCAGTTAATGTGGCTGTGATGCATGCACTGATACAGTATATATTAATACGGATAACACAACGCCCAAAGTAATACAGTAATATCGTCAACTTACTTCGAAAACTGATTGTTTTCTTACTTATCCACTTGCGTGATTTTCCATGAATGAGTGTGGTCCCCCACACACACTCTTAGCGCGTGTTCAAACATACTTTTATAGACAGAAGGTTAGGGCACACTTTCCGGGTTGTCGGAGGACAAAGCAAGCGCTACCGACGAGGCTTCTTCCGGTACATGATAGATCAGCGAAGACAGCAGTTGCAAAGACCAGCCTCCGGTCGCTCCTGACTGAAGGTTACAGAGGCGAACAGACCCTCACTCTTCGCTTGGAGGTCCGCCCGGAAGCGAAACACAAGAGCGCCTTGCCGGGAGGCGACGACTGGCCCCACTGGGAACCACTGCGCTGCCTGACCCACCCGTCACCCACCACGCGACAACAGTTCTGCGGATGGGCGCTGCATGACCAACGCAGTCGATGCGCCCGTAAGCCCAAATAACCAACCAACAGTTCTGCGGCCCGTCAGCGACGAGAACGCGCAGCACGCGCCAGCAAACGACGCACGCTCGCATCGCTCGTGGGCGATGATCAGCTGGGCGCCTCTCGGCTGGGAGCAGGCCATCCATCGGGCGGCGCTCGTGAATAAGCGGCGCTCTCCTGGCGTGACGGCCTGTGACGTAATCGGGTAAAAACGTGGCTTCAAACCTTGACCCACTTGCAGCCGGCTTTTGGGTCACTGCTAAGGCTGACGGTGGCGGCGGTGGGCCGCGTGATGGCGCGCCAACGACGTCATGCGGTGCACAGTGCACAGAGCACGGTGCAGCTCGGCACGCCGGCCAGATATGTGATCGAAAGGCGTCTATGACCGTTTATCGAGCAACGCCAAACAACCTGATAGACTGATATGGCATAATGTAGTCGTTGCACTGGAAAAGCCAAATAGCGGATTAGCGACGAAGTGCCAAGGTCATGAGCCTCATTGCACAAAGACGTCTGTCTACGATTGGAGTAAGATAGCAATACCCTGCCGTTGATTTACGCAGCGCAGCCCAACACGATAAACGAGGAGGTAGTGCACAGCAGCAGCAGACTGTGAACAGGCGGCATCGCATGCACCGCACAAAGCTGCACTCGACTGGTCCCAACAGCCGTGAGTCCCAACACAGCAAGACACCACCTCTGGCCATTAAAAATACCTATGCGGAGCAAATTGGAAGACGCCAACTATATCAGCTCTTGCGTGGGCCGGAACTAGACTAGTAGCGCAATGAAGAACTCATTTCAGGAATGTTCAAATTATATATATATATATATATATATATATATATATATATATATATATATATATATACGATTTCGTAAAACGCTGACGTTGTTAAATCGTCCGGCCAGACTTAGCATAAGATATCGGTGACGCTGAACAACGGCAACAGACGGAGCAAACGAGCATAAGTACGAGCACGAGCACGAGCATGAGCACGAATATACATATATATATATATATATATATATATATATCAAAAATATATCGTGCGAAGGAAGCGCCACTTCCCCAACACGGTGGGAAGCCCGATCCACTTCGCCTCTTCCCACAAACGTTTCCCACTTCATCCCACCTCCAACCTTCACAGATGATGCAAATATACGTCATAAAATGTGCCGTATAAGCCAATTACAATAGCATCCTACTCGGAGACCACATTTGCCTAACGTCCAGACTTGCCCATTTCAGGAATATAATTTATCAAATGCGTTGACGCCTGGGATTGGGAAGCCAGACTGGTAGCCTTGAACTTGATGACCGGTCAGAGGGGGAGGGGTGATCTCGCGGCCGGTCAGAACGGGAGGGGTGATCTCGCGGCCGGTCAGAGCCGGAGGGATGATCTCGCGGCCGGTCAGATCGGGAGGGGTGGTCTCGCGGCCGGTCAGAGGGCGAGGGGCGGTCTCGCGGCCGGTCAGAGCGGGAGGGGTGGTCTCGAGGCCGGTCAGATCTGGAGGGGTGGTCTCGAGGCGGGTCAGAGCGGGAGGGGTGTTCTCAAGGCGGGTCAGAGGGCGAGGGGTGGTCTCGAGGCCGGTCAGAGCGGGAGGGGTGGTCTCGAGGCGGGTCAGAGCGGGAGGGGTGGTCTCGCGGCCGGTCAGAGCGGGAGGGGTGGTCTCGAGGCGGGTCAGAGCGAGAGGGGTGGTCTCGAGGCGGGTCAGAGGGCGAGGGTGGTCTCGAGGCCAGTCAGAGCGGGAGGGGTGGTCTCGAGGCGGGTCAGATCTAGAGGGGTGGTCTCGAGGCGGGTCAGAGCGGGAGGGGTGTTCTCAAGGCGGGTCAGAGGGCGAGGGGTGGTCTCGAGGCCGGTCAGAGCGGGAGGGGTGGTCTCGAGGCGGGTCAGAGCGGGAGGGGTGGTCTCAAGGCGGGTCAGAGGGCGAGGGGTGGTCTCGAGGCCGGTCAGAGCGGGAGGGGTGGTCTCGAGGCGGGTCAGAGCGGGAGGGGTGGTCTCGCGGCCGGTCAGAGCGGGAGGGGTGGTCTCGAGGCGGGTCAGAGCGAGAGGGGTGGTCTCGAGGCGGGTCAGAGGGCGAGGGGTGGTCTCGAGGCCAGTCAGAGCGGGAGGGGTGGTCTCGAGGCGGGTCAGAGCGAGAGGGGTGGTCTCGAGGCGGGTCAGAGGGCGAGGGGTGGTCTCGAGGCCGGTCAGAGCGGGAGGGGTGGTCTCGAGGCGGGTCAGAGCGGGAGGGGTGGTCTCGCGGCCGGTCAGAGCGGGAGGGGTGGTCTCGAGGCGGGTCAGAGCGAGAGGGGTGGTCTCGAGGCGGGTCGGAGGGCGAGGGGTGGTCTCGAGGCCAGTCAGAGCGGGAGGGGTGGTCTCGAGGCGGGTCAGATCTGGAGGGGTGATCTCTCGGCCGGTCAGAGCGGGAGGGGTAGTCTCGCGGCCGGTCGGAGCCGGAGGGGTGGGGAGTCTCGCGGTCGTCGGGCAGTAGGAGCTGACGGTCAGCGGCGCTTCGACAGCCGCAGGCAGAGGGTGGTTCTCAGCGGAATGGTGCCGGAGTGGGTGGTGCCTGCTGTGTCCGCTACGCCTGAGAGGAACTCATTTCTACTCGTCTCTGTCTCTTTGTCTTTACGTCGCTCAACTGTGAAAAACAAACAGACCAAATCAGAACTCCGCGTTTGAGTTTTCACATTCGTTCATTACATTTGCATTCGGGTTGTCTGGAAGAGGTCGTCTGCGACATGAAGCACTAAGTTTCATTTTTGGAGGACACCTTCATGCAAAAGTGCGCTGAGGTCAGCCGAGTACTTCAGGTGACAGGCGTTCCGAAGTTATCCATGCCATTCCGAGAATACTACATTTTCAAAGATGGCTCCCAGTTTGGCTTGATAAGCTTGACCTGGATCATAGCAGTTATGGGGTATTAGAGTTCATCACCGGCGCAATCTCGCCGCCGAATGTACTCCACATCGCCAACATTAATATAAACATCGAAAGGAGCAGAGGGGGAAGATATTGTCGCTGTTGCCAATCGAGGTAGGTAATTCTTGCAAAGCCCTGAATCAGAGAGGCAGTCAGGCCGGTACAACATCAACAGCAGTCGGGAGGCGGGCTGCGTCAATCATACATGAAGACAACACCGAGCTAATGTGTTCGGGTAGTGTACCTGCCGACGAACGTCAAATCGAACGACACCTGCCTAGTGAAGCGGCCCATGAAAATCACTCCAACACCGGAACCAAATTCGAAATATTGATAGCATAGTAAAATAAATGGAAGCAGATGCAACTGATTATTGGAACGTGACAGAGTGCGTCACAAACAGGAACAGCAGAGAAGCGATTTCGTGAAACGCTGACGTTATTAAATCGTCCGGCCAAACTTAGCATGAGAGATCGGTGACACCGAACAACGGCAACAGACGGAGCAAACGAGCATAAGCACGAGCACGAGCAATGAGATGAGCACGAAGTGCACCCCTGCCTCGGACCTACGACGTCAGCTGGCCTGAACAGTGGTTATAATATCCCGGGCATCATATGGTTAGTTACCCGACTAGACTCGAACATCCGTGTCAAACAGTTGCAGAGAGCATGTTGAGATGAGCCGTACCGGATGAGCCGTACCGGAATATCACGTGCTTACACGCTGAACGTTACCAAAAGTGGCGTCATGGGGGCGGCGTCAGTCCCCCCCCCCCGCTTCCTCCTCCCGACACACTGCATGGATAAGGAAATCCCGGTCACGTCCTCGGCAAGACTCGTTAGCACGCTGATGTGATAGCAGATGGCCAGCCATGCGACCACATGTATGACGAAACACAGCGCGGAGGAAACGCCGACCCCCACCCCAGGCTTTTGTTCACTCGTTGGGAACGTCCCGGCCTAAATCACTAAGGTCTGAATGTTCCGTGGGATTATTATCAGCAATTTGCATATATAACATACTTTGCTTTCATTTTGCGTTATTTATGTCACCTAGCTCGACCATATGCTGATAATTGCTGCTTTGGAAGACAGAGGAGAAAAATATTTCGCTTTTATTCAAGTTCATTTTATTCTTTCTTGGCCTGGTGATCAAGATAGACCTTTGACACCCAAGATCAAACATCGGAACACGTTCCTTCCCTTTACGTGATGGGATGTGTGACGACCAAATGCCTCATGTCGCAAACGGTTTCATTTTGGATCTCCATAGATCACCTATGTCTATGCGATTTAACGTAGCAGTCCTTGGGCGCTGTAAGTCTGCAAATACGCAAGAACCCTGTAGTTCTATCAAGTGCGTCCCGCTTAAAGTTGATCGCTGAAATAGTGGTGCTGAGAGTCGTGCTTCACTCCACTACACTACGCTTCGCTCGTGTCATCATGAACAGTCGTGTGCTCTTTCCGTTTACCATGTCTGTCTGGGGGTTCCATGTATATGATTTGTCCATATTACGCATAAGCTGAACTTGTTCTGACATTTGCCGAGATATGAGCGTGATAGACTATTTAAGCCTGGCAAACAAGTTGTTTTCTTCTTCTCTTATTGATAGTTTCCCTGGCACGATACTTGAAGTATTTTGTCTTCATCCAGTAGTGGAACCGAGGAGAGCAGCGCAGTCCCGGGATGTACATTTGACCGAATTTGTTTCGACAAGACATCCAATATTCTAATGTTCCCTCAACGTTCATCTAAGGTTGTGGGTTCGAGTCTCACCTGTCGCTACTCTTCGCCCGCGACCAATCGGCGTGAGAGATTGGCGACGCTACATGGCTCAACGGTCGACGTGTCGTAAAACCAATAACCAATCAACGTTCATCTAGTTTAAATTAGCTTACGTCTATGAGTTTCCTTTGTCTTCGAATCATGTCAATTTCCCTATTAACACCTCCACACCTAACTAAGAAGCTTTGGGATGGCCACATCGAAACATTTTGGTTGCGAGCCTGCCTTCATCGTTGAGTTTGTTTGAGAGCAACAAAGCATGTTTCCAGAACTGCATAATACGTAACTAGTATGTTCAAGCAGTACGGAACATGTCTGAAGAAGTCGAGCATTAATTAGTACATTAATATTGATTTTGAGTTCAAATTGGATATCACCTCATTTCATCTGAACCAGTATATCCTCACCTAACCTCAGATATCACCTCACTTCACTGGTATGAATCAAGCAAGATATGCAAAATTGTAATGTGCATGTAACAATGAAAGTATCCAGATTAGTGAGACACAAATATACAGTGATGACTTGTAAAATGGAGCATGCGATCATTACACAGATAGCTCTTTTGTTCGACCAACGTTTAACTTAGTTTGACCCAACCATTTTATTTGTATATGTTTCAAGGTCAAAGAATACCTTTCTGCCAAATCACACCTGAAGCGGCGAATTTCATCCGGCAGGATCAATCGATAGTATCGAAGAAAATCTCAGACATTCTTCCTTCTCGATCTTCAATTGTATGACGTCAGATACTTGGTCAATGTTGGGTAAGATACGGCAAGCTTTCATTTCACTAGAATTCTATCCACAAGATTAGCATGCCTTTCTCTGACAAGAACTATGATCCGAGCTGGATGGGATTGATATTTAGCTACAATCCTGTGTCTAATCCGGGTTGGTAATCCTGGATTCGGTGAGGATACTTTTAGGACATAAAGTCGGAGAGGATATTACTAGTTATTTATTTCTTTACAACAGAAACTTACTTTTGTATTTCTGGACTTTGGGGTACTTGTGTACTATTGATGGAGAGATAGACCGGGCTTTCGAGCTTCTATCAACCAGCACCATGCACCACTTCATTGCAAGACAGCATCATTCAAAATGTCGGCAAAAAAGAGATGATTTGTCGTGTAGGGGCTCAGGATTTGTTCGTTGGCTGGTCGCTGGGGCCTAACGTCAACTCTCTTGCACCCTGGCGCCATAATGTGCTAGATCACACATGTCTTTTAGTTCAGCCTTTCACCTTTTAGTTCAGCTTTAGCATAGCTTTTTGTTCAGCCGTGGTGTGGAGAGCTGTGGATTCCACTCGGGCCGACATCGCTTCATCACTAGCGGCAGACCAGCTTCCCGAGACGCCTCACAATGGAATGTGCTGATGTGCGCTGGCTCAACAGGCTCACCAAGTCGCGTACGGTGCGATTTAAAAATGAAGGGCTACCATTGGTTACAAGGCCGCTGGGGGCACGCTACACTCCCCCTACTCCCTTCGCCCTCCGGCTCTCCGAGGCGAGGATCTCAGTCGGCATATGTGACATGAAACAGGGATCGTCGTGATCAAACCGGACTGTGGCAGGTGTGGTCGCCAGGGTGCCCTGCCATGGTAACGCCGGGATGAGAAAGCTGAACTGATGCGTGCGACAGGTTTGGTCGCCGTTTCTGAGCCGTGGTCTACAGGCCAACTGCGGCAAGAGTCAGCGGAATCGTATCTGAACCGCAAGTCACGATCACTTCCTCTTTGTGATATTCTTAGGGCGCTTAGTATATATTTTTTGCTTTAGAGGGACACCCACGATTAACACGACCACTGTGTATTACATGGTTGATTGAGGTGATACGTTCAAGCCATCCGTCGATGTCCCCTCCGGGCTGGTCATCCTCCGTTGGTTGTTCTCGGATGCCCGCTTTTTGCCGTTCTCTCCCAGCTACTCGTCCCTTGTATTCATCCCCTATCTCTGTCCTATCTTCATTGGTACGCAAGGCTTGTTTCATTCGTAATTTTATCTTGCTCGAAGCTCCACGAAACTCCAATTTTTGCGTTCCATTTGAAACAATCATATTGGAAGCCGCACGAAACTGTCCCAAACTCGTCGATCTTCTGATGTAGTTTGGACGGAAAGCTAGACGAAAAAGCGCACCTTTGAAATAATTGGCAAATAAAAGTTACTGTATCAGATTCGCCTTTTTTTGTTTAAAAAGACAACAGCTGATATATCCCGAAATCACCAGTCATTCCATTTGCTTACTGGAAGTCCATTGAACCACCCCGACTTTTTTCTCCATTTTCGACCAATGGAACAGACCTAAATCTACCACACGCTATTCCGCTCCACACCATGTCTTCTTATTCCTGAAGCCTACTCTCTCCGCAAGTGCTGGCCTTCTCCGCATTCCCCTTAGACACCGTTCACCTGCCAACCTCCGATACCAGGCTGGTCTATCTGACACCCTTCATGCCCCTGCCAACTAATTTCCACATCCCCATGTTCCAGTCCTCGTTCAGCCGGCCCTCTGCTTGCCCCTGCCGACTCATCTCACCATACCTCTTCCAGCCGGATCTCCAGCTTCGTGCCCCTGACCCTCTTTCACGCCATTGTTCGCTCATCTCCAACTCCTCTTCCAGCCTGGGCTCCAGGCTGGTTTCCCTGATCCTCCCGCGCCCCGCCTGGCTCGCCTCCGTATCCCCACGCCCACCGGTTCAGCCCGTTGCCATGTGGGCGCGGTGAGCGGCGGGTGAAGGGAACGCCGGCGGACCGGTGAGCCCCCGGCGCGGCGGCCGTGCCGATTTGGCAACGTGGCGGCTGGCCCTGAGCCGGAGCGGCTGACCCAGTTAGAAGTGGTACCAATGTCAGTCGGACGCCGGTCCGCGGACGCGCAGGTGAGCCGCACATCGGGCCGTATTGATCACGCCCGAGATCAGGTGCGGCGCTCATGGCGCGCCAGAGTCGCCGCCAGGACCCGGCGGCGGCGGCGCCCACCGCGCGCACCGTCCCAGCCGGGGAAAAGCCTGTCCCGACCCGGCCGCGGACTGTCTCAGCCGGGGAGAAGCCTGTCTCGACCCGGCTGCGGACTGTCTCAGCCGGGGAGAAGCCTGTCTCGACCCGGCCGCAGACTGTCTCAGCCGGGGAGAAGCCTGTCTCGACCCGGCCGCAGACTGTCTCAGCCGGGGAGAAGCCTGTCTCGACCCGGCCGCAGACTGTCTCAGCCGGGGAGAAGCCTGTCTCGACCCGGCCGCAGACTGTCTCAGACGGGGAGAAGCCTGTCCCGACCCGGCCGCGGACTGTCTCAGCCGGGGAGAAGCCTGTCTCGACCCGGCTGCAGACTGTCTCAGCCGGGGAGAAGCCTGTCTCGACCCGGCCGCAGACTGTCTCAGACGGGGAGAAGCCTGTCTCGACCCGGCCGCAGACTGTCTCAGCCGGGGAGAAGCCTGTCTCGACCCGGCCGCGACTGTCTCAGACGGGGAGAAGCCTGTCCCGACCCGGCCGCGGACTGTCTCAGCCGGGGAGAAGCCTGTCTCGACCCGGCTGCAGACTGTCTCAGCCGGGGAGAAGCCTGTCTCGACCCGGCCGCAGACTGTCTCAGCCGGGGAGAAGCCTGTCTCGACCCGGCCGCAGACTGTCTCAGACGGGGAGAAGCCTGTCTCGACCCGGCCGCAGACTGTCTCAGCCGGGGAGAAGCCTGTCTCGACCCGGCCGCAAACTGTCTCAGCCGGGGAGAAGCCTGTCTCGACACCACCGCAGACTGAGCCGGAGAAAGGCTGTCTCGATCCGGCCGCAGACTGCCGTCTTGTGTATGCAGGTTACGCTTGTCCTGATTGCAGCCTGTCTTATCCTGATGCAGGAAGTCTCATCATGTGGGCGACCTCCCTGTCTCTGAGTACAATCGTGTATCTTTCTTTAAGTACCTGCTGCCTTTTTCGGTACGTGCCACCTTCGCATGTGTGCGGACCCGATTTCCTCGGGCACGGTCGGTCTGCTTTATTCTAGAACGTAGGCGCAGCCTCTGACTATCAGCGCAATCTGCATTGCATAGGGTTCGGGATACCCTACCATACCCTGCCCACGGCTCACAGGATCTAGCTCCGAGCATTCGCTGCAATGCTATTCCGGGTGCTGGCATTGCGACACGCCGAATAATTGCGCCGCATCGAAGACTGCGCAATGCTCAGCACCACGAGGTGGTGAACTAATACCACACGTAGAGATGAAGAACTGTTCAGCTTGGCACCTACAGAATATCAGACACCGCCAGCGTGTTGACCTACAGAATATCAGACACCGCCAGCGTGTTGACCTACAGAATATCAGACACCGCCAGCGTGTTGACCTACAGAATATCAGACACCGCCAGCGTGTTGACCTACAGAATATCATAGACACCGCCAGCGTGTTGACCTACAGAATATCAGACACCGCCAGCGTGTTGACCTACAGAATATCAGACACCGCCAGCGTGTTGACCTACAGAATATCAGACACCGCCAGCGTGTTGACCTACAGAATATCAGACACCGCCAGCGTGTTGACCTACAGAATATCAGACACCGCCAGCGTGTTGACCTACAGAATATCAGACACAAGAATGTTTTAGTTTCTATATGATCTTCCATTTGGCATTCATTCATACTTTAACTTTTGTCGGGCCATTCTGGGTACGCTCCACATGCATGTTTTTCTGAAGCAAGATGTGAAGTACGTATAATGGACATGGACGATTAGAAAATACAATTGAGTGGGTATGTAACAAGCAAAATGACCTTAGCACGTGACTGAATATCTCGGGTGGGTTTGGGGGGGGAGGGGAGGGGATCTGAGCCCCCTGGTACCCGAGTAATGTTAATTTGTAATTTTCCCTATTCAATCTGAAAATGTCTTCAAAATAGGGACTTGGACCCCTGGCTTCGTAAGATATATCCAGCCTTGTCTTAGCATAAATTGTATTCAATGGTAGCACAACACCATAAGCGCATGCAATGCTAATACAATACCGTAAGCCGTCATCATCAGTGCGGATAATTTCCAATGTCTGCCACATTCCCCCGTAGTACCTTTTTTCAATGGATAATTTCCAATGTCTGCCACATTCCCCCGTAGTACCTTTTTTCAATGGATAATTTCCAATGTCTGCCACATTCCCCCGTAGTACCTTTTTTCAATGGATAATTTCCAATCTCTGCCACATTCCCCCGTAGTACCTTTTTCAATGGATAATTTCCAATCTCTGCCACATTCCCCCGTAGTACCTTTTTCAATGGATAATTTCCAATCTCTGCCACATTCCCACGTAGTACCTTTTTTCGCCTCTGATCGCGCGGCGGCTGCGTCGTTGACATCGCCGGGACGCAGCTGTCCCCAATAAGAAGATACCGGCTTTGACGTTCCACGTAGCACGCACTGAGCTGAAAGCCATGCTCCGGGTGGAGCTGTGGGCTGATGCAGGGTATCCATTCGAGCGCCTTTGGCCAGTCGCCAGCTGATTCCATCACAAGACAAAAAATGTTCTCGTTGGGAAACAGCATAGACGAAGCAGCGAACACCAGCCCGCAACGGAGCAGCGCTCTGACACAGTGTGCTGTCAATACATCGCTGATAATTGCGTACATAACAACAACAACACCACCAACAACAATCAACAACAACAACAACAACAATCAACAACAACACCAAGTATTGGCGATCTCCTATTTGCTAGGGCCAATCTCCTACGGGATCGGCTACCACCTCTGAGATACATGCGATAAGGAGTGGCGACAAATGGCAGCAAGTGCCGGCCGAACACTGCGGACGCGGTCGCCGGGCCCACTTGCCAGTGCTCAATGTGCAAGGTCACCGCAGCTGCAGTACATGCTGCTCACACGACTGTCGCCATCTCGTGACGCGGAAGTGGAACGGCTGCAAGTGTCAGAACCCAGACGACAATGCTGTCATACTGTTTGCAAATGTACGATTGTTTTGACTTTTTGGCGATAAACTGGAATCCCTCTGAGCATGATCACGATTGGATGTGAATTAAGAACGGAATGGTGTTGGTTGATGTACCGGATACATCTGGGATGATATTTTTTAAGTCTCACCACATGATACCATGAAGTAAACTTTAAGCTTTTCTCATTCCTGTTTAGCTAAAGGTTTCGGCGTTTACAGCCAACGGATTATTCGGTACTTGGGATGTCCAGTCGTGCCCAGCTTGATAACTTCGGTACAGACAGTTTCGATATGCAGGTCAAAGTAAATATTACGGGGACATATACTGAGGTTCCAGTAATCTGTTTGCATCATGCAACTAAGGAGCCATCCTTGAGTTGCTCGTATTAGTAAAGTCACAACCACAATCTTCACATTTGAAAAATATTGTACCCAATGGAAATCCGGGAACGAAACCAAAGGATCGAAAGCTTGGTGGGTAGGTAGGTTACACAGCCTGGGATGGCACTATCACGAATTTCGGCCGGGTGGAATGACTTTCAGTTCTTTTCAGACATCTTGCAAGGCAAGATATACCCATAAATTCCTCAACTTGAGCGTACGTTTTTCTCCAAAATAGTCGGCAGTGACTGTTGCCTTCATGAATGCATTAGCATCAAATACATTGTAGCATAGCATAGCATGGTGAAATATTATCGCATCGGCTTTTCTATGCAACTTTAATTCCGCGGATTCTTCGCGAGTCGTGAGTCTTCTCGGTGACTTTGATCTGGGTGTGGACCTAGGAAGACTTAGATGTGAACCACGAAAACAAATCGTACAGTTATCCGAGACTCCTGCTAGGAAAGACGACAGTGTGCGGTGTTCCATCGCTTTGTCACACCAGTGTATGACAAAACTCCAGTCGTCACTGAGCGTAGGAAACTCCCGCGATAACTGCAATAGTCACTGAGCGTAACCAACTCCCGCGATAACTGCAATAGTCACTGAGCGCAACCAACTCCCGCGATAACTGCAGACATCACTGAGCACAACCAACTCCCACGATAACTGCAGTCGCCACTGAGCGCAACCAACTCCCGCGATAACTGCAGACATCACTGAGCGCAACCAACTCCCGCGATAACTGCAGTCGCCACTGAGCGCAACCAACTCCCGCGATAACTGCAGACATCACTGAGCGTCACCAACTCCCGCGATAACTGCAGTCGCCACTGAGCGTAACCAACTCCCGCGATAGCTGCAGACATCACTGAGCGTAACCAACTCCCTCGGCGACTATTCTACCTGGCGAAGTCTGCCAGGACGCCATGAGGTTTCCAACCCATAACCTTCCCGTCTGTGCACAGCCGTGCCGCCACTGGACCGGCCACAGCCGCCGCCGGGTGTGCGGACCAGCGCCAGGCGCGATGCCAGCACGCGTCGCCGTCGGTTGCCTGGTGCAGCTGAGGCCCGGTGAAAACGAGAGTCGGCAGCGGGCCGCCGCGTTCGAGAGCGACTCACGCTGCCGAGTTTCACCCGTGCCGGGGCGTGGCGGGGCTGGCGGGGCTGGCGCGGAACCGGCCACCTGACAGAGCGCGTGACGCCCTCATCGGTGACGTCACACAGGCCGTCATCGGTGAAGTCGATACACTAGTGACGTGACATCATTTCCGTGGCGTCTGTGCTGATGCTGCGAGGGCAGACCGATAGTGCACGTGTGCAGGGAGGTAATCAATCGGCCTGGACAGTGAACACAGCTGCCATTGAACGCCACGGTCATATCCATGTCTTAACATCCACATGGGAAATTTGCAAAGCGGATATAATAATTCGGAAATGTATGTTCCAGGTGAGTCCAATCATCCGTAATGAAACGGGAATACTAGAATAGTACTGTGGTATTTGAAGATGAATATGAACCCGCAAAATAACCTAGGTAGTCAACCAACACTGGACAACACTTAGCTGGCGTAACAGTAAATGTTACATTGCCTTCCATTTGATGTTACTTCAGTTAATGTTTTGCATCCACTTCGTGCCAATCTTACTGCAGATATAGTCACGGAATACAATTTGTGACCATTAGCCGATGGGATCTGACTGGAATCGCAGGCATCCAACACCATAGGCACTGTACTTCAGCTGAACGTCGAGCGCAATCGCAGCTGAACAATTAATCGCTTGGCACCTGCGGCGTTGACAATTATCTCTGGAATACCACCGAGGGACGCCTCCCCTACCAATTAGTGTGGGACAATTGGTGCCTTCCCCGAATTTTGAGCACAAAATATACGTCGCATACGACAAAGCATTAGTGTTGAAATTTCTTCGGGAATGGAAATTCACACCCCTTCTCCACTCACCCGCCTCTCGGACTCCAGGATCCAAGCTCACGTCCGGCACATATAAGTGCAGCATCGAATATGAATCCCCTTCTTCGCGAAAGCGAAAGGAGATCCAGGACAAAGCAACATCCGGTACAAGTCTTCCTGAAAGCCAGTGATGGAGCTTGGACCAGCCCCTTGACGCGAGACGACCAATGTCGCTGAATCGGGCTAAAAAGCACCGTCACCTTTGTCCACCGGCGTCTTCGTGACGCTCTAACAAGGCGCTGACTTTCCTCGGGATACAGGCCAGTTCACGAGAAGAAAAAGAATACACTTTCTAGTTGGTATGGGATGTCTGTTCCTTCACCTCGCGTGATAACGAATGAGACGGGCCGCTCTGCCAGAAGAGAGAGAGAGGGAGAGATAAAGAGACAGACAGACAGAGGCAGAGAGGCAGAGAGGCAGAGAGGCAGAGAGGCAGAGAGACAGAGAGACAGAGACAGAGACAGAAACAGAGACAGAGACAGAGACAGAGACAGAGACAGAGACAGAGACAGAGACAGAGACAGAGACAGATACAGAGACAGAGACAGAGACAGAGACAGATACAGAGACAGAGACAGAGACAGAGACAGAGACAAAGACAGAGAGGGTGTGATATTGTAAGCATTCATGCTTGTATAAACGTATATATATATATATATATATATATATATATATATATATATATAAAAAAAAACGAAGGTCACCTGTTCTTGCCCATAATAGCAATTGGCGGCCAAAACTGCCTGCTATTATAATTACTGTACAGCAAGTATGGCTGATTCATTCAGGAACAAACCTGACCTTCATTGGCTGAGTAAGCGGAAATGAGTGGTAGGCAGCGGCTCCAACGATAGCCACCGAGACACCAGCTGCACCAACGACAGGCACCAAGACACCAGCAGCAGCACCAATGACAGTCACCGAGGTACCAGCAGAGCCACGAACGACAGCTACTGAGGAACCCACAGCATAGCCAACGAGAGACCAGCACCAATGAGCGATCCAACGAGCACCAGCGGGCACGAGCGAGCAAACAATGCAATGACCGACCAGTCCGTTGTAAGCAGACACCCCGGGACCACTGTAGAAGAATTCAAAAGTGATGGAGATCGCAGTCCAAGTGGTGAAGCAAGACAGTCCCTGCCTGGCGGAGTTCTGATTCCGAGCGTCTGCAACCCATCAACCCACAAACAAACAACCTCGAAACACCACGCAAAACATTCGGGGAGAAGCGAGTCGTGATGTTGGTAGGCAGAAACCGGGCGACATCGGGCTTGTTTCCAAACTGAATTACCAACTTCAATTGACGTTCAACAGTATCTCAATGAATTGAACTGACAATTATCTTACACCACCTGGCTATGAGCATCGTGATTGTATCAGGAACGTTTCTGTCTCAGAAAACCTGTATGTGCCAGGAAGCTATCCGTTCAAGGGCGAACATATTATCAATCTCACACTACCCGATTCCTCCCTCCCTCCTCCGATAATCCCTACCCGGAGGAGGCGTCGTGGAGCCGCCAAATACCCCGCACGGCTCCTGTGATCCGACCAGAGCTCGAGAAGCCCTCGACGTCGTCAGGCGGCGCCGGGCGGGCACGAGCGGCGCCGCCGTCTGACGGTCACCGGGCGCCACGGGCCGCCCTGGTGGTGGTGACCCTGTCCTACATCGGCGGCTCGCACCGCTCCGCCCGGCCGCAGCCTGCAGTGCAACAAGGAACTGCCGGCCGTTCAAGGTCGCCGCGGCTCGTGGGCAGACGGCACGCGACCGTCGGCTGGACCGGCGCGCGCGAGACGAGCCTGCGTCGGCGAGAATGGGAGACACACACAGACGACAAGGGGTGGGGTCGTGTGACGTGCGTGACACGGCTTCGAAGCGAAGAGGAGCTGAAGAGCTGAAGCCATGCGGAGAGAATGCTGGACAGGAAAGGCGATGGAGAGACACACATAGGCGGAAGTGACGTTCCACCGGGTAATGGAGGGGCAGTCTGCATGCAAGATTGGTGCCCCGCCAAGAGTTCATTTCCTATTAGTGTTCTCTGCGTACACAAAATACGAACTTAATAGGAGGTCCATTCAGCTTTCATCAGCTAAATTCAAGCAGGAAAACACTTAGCGAACGTTTATAAGGTCAGACATCCTACATACATATCTTAAGTGATGTGATTTTTCGTGGTTTTTCCAGTAAATCCATCATAAAATGTCCACTGAAACATGCCGCCGGGATCCACATGTAAATGGGAAAACGGGAACCCCGACCTGAAAATCCAGTATCGAATGATTTTGCCTGAAACAGGTTCGGTAAACAAAGCTCACTTAATTATTATTCAACTGACCAAAACAATCCAACATCGACGCTTCGCTGTGCATCAATTGCTACTCTTCAGATGTTTGTATGTCTATCTGTATTTGAATACACCACAATGAGGATATTACCATCCCGGTGATCACAAACATCACTTCAGCATTCACCTGTCAACTCCTGATCGCCCTGTTGACATCATGCTCATTGCAACACGCATTTCAGAAATAGTCTAATCATCACTATTCTGCATCGCTCCGAGTATGCATGTCATGCTGACGCGCCCAGAGTTAAAATTGAGGGGCCCCTGGACCTCCCTTGATGGCCCCTGACCCAGTTTAAAGACTGACCACCATTTAATGACCTTCAAACACCCAACATATGCCACTAGACAGCACCGGCTGCCCCCGGACCCAGAGGGTCGCTTATGGACATCCGGAAGTTCCAACAAACATTCGTTTTCTACCAATTCATCCGAAGGTTCATACTGGAGCAGGTTAGCCAGTAATAATGGAGGGTGAAGGACCAGATTCACTCATTTCTGACTAAAATCCGGTATCTTTTACCGCTTCACCTTTTTCAGACTGCACATAGTGGAACATAACCACCTGTTCCTTGCCTCCACTGTATACACCGGTGGGCCCCTGAACCAGCTGGAGCGGCCCAAACTCTGACCGAAGCGATGGCCTTCGCCAATCCATCAGATCTCACTGGGTGGCCTCATGTCAGGTGAAGCTGCTAGTCCAGCTGGCAAGATCACGGCTCTACCAGCTTACAGTCTGCCCTGCCAGCATTTGGCAATCTTAACGTTATGCGTGCGTGCTGACGTAGACGTTAATACAGTGGAAGCCGATGGGAGCAACGTGTCATCACTCCTATTGCGCGCATGCTAGATTCTGGAATTAACTTCAGCATTTCAAAAGAGCGGCTCCGGCGGCCTCACGGACCTAGTGGACATGTGTCCCCTGTCAGCATTCGCCAATCACAGCGCATGTTCTTACTGCGCCCCATGCCAACCTATGTCGTTCTTGAAGATAGGTTGAAAAGTACTGGAGTCGGCATGATCCCAGATTTTCATCAACGGCCTCAGAAGGATGCCATAAAGTTGAGGTCAGACTTATAGGAAATGAAGAGTAAGCCAATGCAGCCCAATAAGTGCATGTTCAGTTACAATCAGTCGGCAATTGTGATCGACACCAAGATGCATTGGTGTATATATATATATATATATATATATATATATATATATATATATATATATACTACCATACATGCACTGCTGTGGCAGTTTGCCATCAAACAACCATGAAACAGAATCACCACCAGTATTCGTTATTTGCGCCAGGGTTATTGAGCACGTTCGAGTTATTCAGCCAGAGGTAACATGTATATTGTACTTGTATATTGTACTTGTATATTGTATGTGATAAGCTGCGAGATGAAACTTCAATTTCACAAGGCGTTGAAAGCGCCATGCGAATGAATTTTAACAATAGTTTTTGGAGGCTACATGAAGGAAACAGCAATCAATTCAAAAACGGAACAAAAGACAGCAGATCAAAATAATTCGGACAGGTACACTGCGAACAACGATGAGAATTAAAGCAGCATGGCGCAATGTTAGGGACGCTGAACAAGCGAGGTCCGTGTGGCACTACATGGCACATGGTCGGGCAACATTATGTTGGCAAACCAGCATGGCGCACTGTTAGGGACGCTGACCAAGCGGGGACCGTGGGGCACTACATGTACGAGATCGGGCACCATAACGTTGCGGCCAAAATAATTGTGGACTGACTGAAACTACGCTTACTAGGTAGCCCGTAGATACATGCACTTCAGTGTACAGGTGTCACTTTATGAAATAGATGAAGGGAGAATCCGGCCATTCTCTTCGAGCTCCTCAGATTGGTGGTTATTGGTTTTACGACACATCGACCGTTGATTCATGTAGCGTCGCCAATCTCTCACGCCGATTGGCCGCGGGCGAAGAGTAGCGACAGGTGAGACTCAAACCCACAATCTTTCGATTGTGAGACGGGCAACTTACCCCAAGACTACTCGTCCCCTCCTCAGATAAGTTGGGGAGTAGATAGGGCAAAGTTCATACGACCTGGTTACAAATTCAGAAGACATTGGATTAAATAAACCATTGATGGGCAATCGCCTACCCAAAAGTATATGAAGCAGCATTTATACCTTGTTGCGCCCAGCTTTGGCGAATGTGGATACATTTTATGAAGAAATAAACTTAAGCTTTCATTCGAGTTTTGGGCACGCACACAGTATTTGTCAGAGGAGCAAATGTCGCAAAGAATGCCTTCAAATTCGACATAACCATACTGAAAACCATTTCGCCTCAGTTGAAATGAGCTGCACTCTTAATATGATTAGGCTTCCCGGCCAAGCACGATGCACATATCTCGGAAATATACCTTATGCCGACTAGTCGAAGTAGCTTTGTCACCGTCCGTCCTTTTTCACAGCTCTCTCACTCAGCTTACCCCACATACAACAGTTAAGCGTGACATCATGTACCGCACTACCATTGAGACAGACGACTTCCCCGGTCTGGGGCACGCAGACCACGTGGTCTGGCGTCTAACCTCGCGGACGGAGATTGAGTTCACACAACAGTCTGTGCGGGCACCAGAGACGCAAACGCAAAATTGTTCCTTTGAACATAAATTGTGAGTACTTCTGACAAGGCATCATGACATAAATTTGGCATTAAAAACAAGAGTTTTCATCTAAGCGAAGAAATTAGGACTTGGATCGCTGCACAAAGAAGCTTCGGCAGTGTTATGATTGGGCCGGGTCGAGTTGAGTCTGGTCAGATCGGTTCCATCATATTAATTTTTTGTCGCACATACACGACGCAAATTCGTTACGAAATTCAATCTTCAAAGCGGCACCCAGATAAATATCAACTCAGTCTAGTCTAAGTCATGCTATTGAAAACAAATCACGAGCGCTTTCATCACCTGTTGCACGCAAGGCAAAGAATCACAATCTTCGTGTGCTCCATTCGGTTTTGTCGACGTCACGCTCCATGTACATTAATTCTGATTGGTCCTCATATCTGCCGGCCCATCGTAATAGTATCAGATACATCAGTTCATATTGATTGCCCGCATAATGATAGCATTTCGAATACTGAAGCCAGGGAGAAAGCCTATGCCAAGTCTGAAAAACACATCCCATATATAGTGCGCAAAAATCCGATTGTGTCATGTAGGTGAGCCCCATAACATTAACAACATTAACATTTTGCAAGTCAAGTCAGTTCTCAAGTTGTCATCAATAAATCCTCCAATAGACATGAGCCCAGCATATAAACAATACACAATCAACAGCCTCCGAAATAAGGGAACAGCGCTGTCTCATATCCAATTCCGATCGACTCTATCCAACTGGGAATTGGGGTCAAGGCGGACAGACTTACCTTCTACAGACTCCGGCAAACTCGAGATGGTGGCATCCTGAAACAGACCGGTCACGTCACATGATATCGCACTGTGTCACAATTATACACACCGGCCACACTGTGATTGTGTCCCTCGCCCCCCCCCCCCCTCTCTCTCTCTCTCTATCTCTCTCTCTCTCTCTCTCTCTCTCTCTCTCTCTCTCTCTTTCTCTCTCTCTCTCTATCTCTCTCTCTCTCTAGCCTTCTATCTCCCCCTCTATATCTCTATCTCTATCCCAATATCTATGTCTATCTCTATCGCTGTCCCTACATCCATCTCTGTCCATCTCTATCTCTATCTCTATTTCCATATCTACCTCTATCTCTATCTCTATCCCGATCTTCATCCCTATCCCTATCCCTATCCGTAGCTCTATCTCTATCTCTATCTCTATCTCTATCTCTATCTCTATCTCTTCTCTATCTCTATCTCTATCTCTATCTCTATATCTATTTCTATCTCTATCTCTATATCTATCTCCATCTCCATCTCTATCTCTATCTCTATCTCTATCTCTACCCCTATTTCTATCTCTATATCTCTCTATCTCCCTTTCTCTCCCTCCTCCCCCGTCTCTTTATCTATCTGGCCTCTTTCTTTGACTTTGTTCCTGTATAGCTGTCTTGGGTTCTGTTCCCCTCACTCACTCACTCACTCAAGCACTCCTGTACTCGCATCGAGCCCAACTGTTACTCAAACCTATTACGTAGCCACATCTCAACATCACACTCCAAATGGTCTTGGGAACAAAATCACGTGCATGCAAGCACACACCCAGTCCCACTTCTACCGAGCAATTGCGCACGAGTCATACGGACACCACGCGACCAGGCCGAGCGGCGTGACTTGGCAAGGAGACAGCTGTTTGTCGTCGCTGCACCGGGCAAGGTTATGGCACACAAAGAGCACTGTTTTAACCTTGCTTGAAGCTCGCTGAAACCTTAACAAGAACCTTGGAGTTTTGCCAGCTGTGCTCTACTATCAGAGTCATGTCACATTGGCAACCTATCAAACGAGTATAAACATTAGGGCCATCTGCACACATCTCCCCACGAACAAATGCAAATTGTAAACACATAAACACACACATGTCTATAAATAAATGTAGTTTAAAAAAAAAAAATATATATATATATATATATATATATATGGTAAATGTAAAAAATGAGACATTTAGATGAACATGGAAGGAAAGGGAACATCAAAGTCCAATGTTGGCGAAGTATGCAATCAACAGGACCTTAGCATACGAAAGCTCAATCGGGCACTCTGCGCAGGCCACGTATTTGGAGAAACGTCTAGCAGAAAAGAGTGGTGAATAAATCAAGTTTATTTCGTACGTGCATAATCGCCCCATGCACCCGTATAAGAGGATGACGTAAAGTGATGGCAAGAGGGCGACACGTCAACCCAATGGCTGCTACTATCTTGCTGTAGATGTGTGATGAATAGTTCAATGAGAATACCCATGCACAATTACAACAATACGATGGCAAGGGAATACGCTGTCAGAGTGGCGTAGGGCCAATACTGCCAGCATTAAATCAGGTCGTCCATTGGCACAATGTTCTACAGTCTACAACCGTAGATAAGATCAGGCGGTATAGGGAAATTATATGAGAAGCACGTTTAGCGCAACTACACATAACCAATACAGCTGAAACAATATAAACGATAGACGATTCCGTGCTTCGCATCGCAGTTCTCTTTTGTATCTTTCATCCTGCATGTTCTCGGCTTCTTGATGCCTGAATTATTCGATAGTCATGCTGAATGCCAGACTTTAAGACATGTAAACCATTTTGTAGGCGGAGTTTCCTCTTGGGGGGTTGAGCGAGAATACTTCAGTAATTTAAAATTTTAGCACGGTGCAGCCCGAACTCTGTAGTGCAGCTCCCCTCCCAAGCACCCACAGTACGCTTTATGTTTACCAGCCGCACATCGTTCAGAGCCGCAATGCTTGTTTTCCTTCCAAGCTTCTCCCATGGCCGGCCTCGTGCCACGTTTTCCTGTTGGTTCATTGTTAACTTCGCATTTCTGTTAAAGCACTAATTTGCGCCATCTTCACGACGAAAGCACATACTATCTACATTTGCTGCTTTTAACCCTCGCCAGTATTCGGCATTTTACCACCTTCGGTCGTATAGGGGGGGTTGGTACGACCCCCCCTGGCGATTCGAAACCGTGCATGTTACGAAAACGAACCAAATACGAAAGTGATAGATTTGGCCGAGATCTCGCGGTTGGAATTCAGTATGACCTTCTAAGGTCAATGGTTGACCTTCCAGGTCAGATCAAAGGTCTAAAAATTGATTTTTTGGGGTATTTTCCGAAGAAAATCGTCAGTTATATCGAAACTACTGTCTAAATATGCACGACATGGCCGGAAACATGTTTATTGGGACCTTGCGAACATAACGACATGTGACACGATGTGATCGGACCAATATGTCATGCACCAAATGAGGTCAAAGCCGTGACCCCAAATACCCAACTTTTTTAAGAGTGGTTCCAATTTCGAAGTTTAAAGTTCCTCAGGGTAAAAATGGACGCTGAATTCGAATTCAGCACGAAAAATTACCGTAGGTCAGCTAAAAAAGGTCGAAAGGTCAAACGAGGTCAACCGAGGTCACCGATTTTTGGAACATTATTTTTCCAATGGGAACCCATCTGGGCATTACAAAATTGCATTGCAAAACACATAATACCAGTCGATGTAGGCAACAATGTCATGTTTAGGTGCGATAATCACGTATTTGTTGAAAACTGCTCGGAGGTGCTCCCTTTTATGACCTCATAACTCTGTGACCTGACATGCCCTCCCAAAAACAATTTCACCCAAAGTCGTCAAAAGGTTGCCCCAGAGGGTACTGAAAATCTCAGAGCAATCCGTTCATCGGTTTGGAAGGAATACACAAAAAACCTTAGGGGGGGTTGCACCCCCCCCCCCCTATACGGGCGAGGGTTAAGAATTACAGTGCGACATGCAGGCGCTATTCTTATTCTTGCTGTCATTAAATCCCTGGGTGCACATAAAAACATCAAACAAAATATTGTCCCACCTGCCAACCGCCCTCCATGCGAAAACAATATGGTCGGATGCAACGAAGCTTGGTGAATATGTTGCGTGATTTCTAGGAACCTGAGTTCTATCAGGCAGCTGAAAACCATGGCTCTCTTGAGTCATCGAAACACGGCCACCTTCAATGCAGTACGCCAGACAGGGTAGCAGACACGTGGTGTCCCGCACCAGCATGGCGCCACCAACACGCTTGTGAACTACCTGATGCATCTAAAGCTCCGACGAAGCTACAAAGGCGGAGATGTGATCTCGCGCGACGATCGACACCATATCGCCCGAGAGTAGCAACATATCCAGGAGTCCGCCCGAGGGTCAGATGGGGTCACGTGCAGGATGAGTCAGGGCACGCACACGTCACATGCACGCACATCCTCGCAGATTGACTGGGACAGGGCGTCCGTGGACCATGGCGCGTCAGCTTCCCACGCAGGCGCTTGACCACTGTGCAGCTGGGATGTGGTTGTTTGCTTTGATCGAACGCTCGCACCTTTTACCCAACCCATGACCTCGTTGACGACGTCGTCGTTTTACCGGAACCGGCGGACAGAAAGCAACAACAATGTGGATGACGGTGGTGGACATACGTCCAGTAGAGGAAATCGCCACCACGAATTGCACTAACCCCATCACAGGTGAATCGCACGAATCAAACCGCGCAAGCCTACGTTCCACAGCGGCAGCCTGATACGCCGAGACGTTGATGCTACACAACTAAAGCCGTGCTGTCAAAATTCAGCTGCTTCCAGTTGGTCAGTCTGATGAAACAGACGAAGGCTTTACCTTCGTACACGCAGTAAAGGAGCTGCGTTTGCAACGCATGGATGAGGGATATAATGCAAACTGGCCCACTCAATATCTCAAACACAAACATGGTTGGAGAAAAAAGGTTCCGAGTGGGCGGTGAAAGGAGAGCGCCGGGGCAAATAACTTGAGGGTCCAAAGGATCGCAGGTGAATGCTAGCATTGGCCAATCTGGGTCAGCATGCCGAAAACGGCCATGTGGGGGACTATTTGATCCGTCTCGATATTGCATCATGATGCTCATTAAATGCAGACTTAGTGTTTCGATATTAACACAACCACGACCACGGCACGTTATGAATTCTTGCTTGTGAAAGAAGCTTCCGATTATCCTAGCCAATCATTACTTTGGGCATTTCTATCTCAAGAGTTCATCGGCTGATTTAGGAAATGTCGTACCACACCACGGAAGATTAAGATAGAGTTAACCGACTTTGCAGCCCCCATTCCGATGAAGGCGATGGATCAAGTTTCAACAACGAACCACTCTGCCCCACCCCAATGGGTTCCACCACCGCGCGCACCAACGTAAAAAACACGCCATGACATAACGCACAACGTCCGCTTGGTTTGCACATCTCAGAAAGGTATTCGCAATCACAACTTTTCAGCCATGGCTTAACCTCAACAACAACTCAATAATGCGTTGTAAGAATCGACACCAGCATCAGACAGTTAACAGTGCACACAACATAGCGCTGTGTCCAGTGCGAGAACTACGCATACACCATCTGGTCACAACTCAGAGATACACAATGACGCGCAGTCTAGAACACTTGTATGTGCGAAGCAACACGACCAGAGGCGGACGAGTGGGTCAGGTCTGTGTACAAGTCGCGCCGAACGTATTTGTCGTGTCTCTACGCACTCACGCATCGCTTCTTGCAACAGAACATGTGCGGCCAGACTGTGTTCGCCGGCGCAGCATACACAGCGTCGCAGGCGGCGCCGTGCTGGCGGCCGCCACCGCCCCAGCTGATCAAGGGCAAAAGGTATCAGAGACCTTGAACCGGCGGCCGACTAGCCTCCGACCAGCCTACGTGCCATGGAAATCTACGGGGAGGCTGTAAATGACGAGAGATCCGCTTCAGTGCGGACAGTCCGCGTCATCACAGTACCGACAGGACATCAGCACAATACTGACAGGACACCAGCACGATATTGACATGTCGGCACGATATTGACGTCATATTGGTATCACATTGGCCTCATATTGGCACGATATTGACATGCCATCGACACGACATCGACATGATGTTGGTACAGCATCGGCACCGCATCGGCAACTTCCAAGCCATGAACTTCGAAGCTGCCGATAGCACGGTCGGCAGCTCCTCGGCACACGTCCGACTATGACACGTCTGCGACATGGCATCATTACTGGCACAGTACCATCTCGGTATGGCATTGGCATGGTAGCAGCTTGGCATTCCATGAACTTGAAATGATGTCGCAATGTGATCGACATCAAGCCCACGAAGCATCAACATGCTACCAACATGATGTCGCATGATGCTGATGTACACTCAGCATGACATATGAGCCAATCGCGGTGGCGAGAGTCCGCACAACTTGGATGAGATGGCAGTGTTTGACAGCCTAACCCAAGAATAAAGTCGGCACAGCGTGGTCAGCAGTGCAGCGACAGCGTTCGTCACCACAGCGCAGCACGGCGTGGCCGGCCTGTCGGCACCAGGGAGGGGGCGCCACCCCGCGCGGCTGGGCCTCCACGAGGTCCAGCCGGCCGCATCTGGACCGGGCGGCGACCTTGACACAGTTGGGCAGCCAGCAAGGTGAGCAAAAACACGCGCCGGCCCCGGCCGGTGCCGGCAACTGTGCGGATAGTGCCAATTCCTTGCACACAGCCGACCGTTCAGTGGGAATCGCCGCTGATTGGTTGCGAATGTTCCGGCAATTTCCAGCTAGACTAGGACATCATTTCATCAATGGCCAATATTTGGGGGCTAAAGCTAGACAGTGACAGACGCCTGACATAAGTGTAACTTCACGCTTCATTTCTTTTCTAAGAACAACCATCATCAGCACTCACCTGAAAATCGGTTATCGATACTGCAGTTGTCTCAGCGGGACGTAGCCGGTACCGACGCTGTACTGTAAACGGCAGTAGATTGCCCGACGTGCGTGCCACTGCAAGTATCGCTGTGATGTCACTATCGCCGTCGAGATTGGGTCAGGTCAGGTCAGGTCAGCTGGGTCTGACCGGCACCGTGATACAGAGGAGCGCGCACCACCGCCCGCTCTCGACAGCACCGTATTCTACACTGGCGGACTTTCACACAGCTCGGCTGACCTTGCCCGAGAGGCCAGCAGCAAGGTCACGGGCCAGGCGGCGGCGGCGCGGCCGCGCGCCTAGCTCCCGGCTCGGTCCCGGTCCCGGTCTCGGTCCCAGTGCCGGTCCCGATCTTGGTCCCGGTCCAGGTCTCAGTCGCGGTCCCGGTCCAGGTCATGGTCTCAGTTTCCGTCCCAGTTCCGATTCCAATCCCAGTTCCTGTCCCAGTACCAGTCGCGATCTTGATCCCGATCCATGTCCCAGTCCCGGTCCCGGTCCAGATCGCGGTCCCGGCCAGGTCATCGTCAGATCCCAGTCCCAGTTCCGATCCCGATCTCGGTCCCGGTCACGGTCCCGGTCTCAGTTACGGAAACCGTTCCAGTCCCGGTCCCAGTTCCGATCCCAGTCCCAGTCCCAGTTCCGATCACGATCCCGGTCCCGGTCCCGGCAACCACCCCAGCACCTGTCTCCGTCCCAAGTTTCGGTCCCGGTCCTATGGGCGCCAAATGACCCTGTAGTCGGCGCGCCCTTAAACCCAAATAATCAATCAATCAATAAATCGGTCCCGGTCCCAGCTACAGTCCCGGCCACAGTCCTGGCAACGGCCCCAGCACCTGTATCAATCCCGAATCCGGTCCGGGTCCCAGCTTCACTCCCGGTCACAGTCCTGGCAACCGCCCCAACACCTGTCTCAGTCCCGAGTCCCGGTCCAGGTCCCAGCTCTAGTCCCGATTACAGTCCTGACAACCGCCCCAACTTCCGTTCCAGTTCGAGCCCGGCTCCGGGCCTCGGAATCTGCCATGTATCGGCTCAGTACCGGCTTTCGTCGCTGTTTCAGCTCTGATCTCCGTAGCGAGTCTGGACCGTGTTTGGATCAAAGTTTGAATTGGTCCGGGTAGGCCCTACGGGCTTAGTGCCTGACTTGGATGCAGGTAGGGTAGGGCCCACATTTTAAGTAAATGCATGGGCCTGGAATGGAGCGGGTTCAATTGTGGCCAAATTCAACCAACCATTGTGGCCAGTTTTTCGTCATGCATCATTTTGTGGTCAGCGGAGATCATGCTCCCATGAGACGCATTGATTCGGATATACAACTGAATGTACGGCTGAATTACGTCACGCATTATACGGATATCACCAGATCGCATCGTACAATATGTACTGGTTACCGCCCTTGCGGGTAAACAATATTTATATCACTAAGTCTTAAACTGAGGAGGTGTTTTTGAATCAAGTTAAGGTATTTTACTGATCTTTAACATGGTAGATTATCATAAAGTATGACATCTGATTATTTTCCGAGTTCCCCTGGCCTTATCATCGCAGAGACTCGACCAGATCGCACGTTGAAATGTGCACACTTCACTTCTCTTGAACATGAAAACCATTTTGCGCAATTATCAACTAAATTCAGGCGGTGTTTTGATCACAAATACAGACAATACATGACAATTCGCCTGTTGGTCGTGGTTCGATCCTCAGCAGCTGCGATATTTTTCGCTTGCAATATTCGAAACCAGCTGACGCTTCCCGCTGGCACGTTCTGATGTGTAGCAGCTCATTTGCACCGCAGTCGTCATTGATAGCAGATTAAGTATCACTTCACTTGTGGCGATACTTCACTTGTGGCTTTGCATTGGAATATATTGGAAAAGGTGAGCACGATAGAAGGCCATACTTTACGCACCATTACTTCGAGGTTTATGGACCGAGTCCTATCGGCTGAACAGGAATCGATAGCCTAACGTTTGGATTTTACTTTTTCATCACAGATTCACAATAGCTTCCTGTTTGATCATGAAAGCTCAGCCTAGGTCAGTGACCTCGGATAACCTTCGGCGATCTTTTCTTAAACTCGGGCTTATTATGGGTATCATTAGACGATAAAATCGTAGTCAGCGTTGAACATCACCTCGCACATAATTTTGAAGCTAAAAGAAGGCAGCCTTAGGCATCCTAGGTCACCCTAGGTCAGTCCAGAACGAGCTTGGGAGGGGTCCCGTTTGAGCGTACGAGTGCCTCCCTTGAGTCTGAGAGCTCACAAGCTTTCGGCCTGGGTAGACATGGGATAAAGCCTAAATGTCCTACAGGTCGCCCGCACATGCGCACGTCAATCTACGCAAATCTGGTCACTACGCTCACCCGTGAAAACAGCAATGTTAATATAATTAATACTTAGCGTTAGCACATAATACCCAAAAAATTAACAGACCTTATTCACCCTCAACACAACATAAGGCGTTCTGGGGTCCATCAAGTCATGCACCTTCCAATGTCGTTTTCCTAGCTTTTCCGCTTTAACTCATGGTTGATAACATCGTGACTATGAAGACGCCAAATGCGCGCAAAGCGCACATTTCGTAATAATGAGCAAACATCTTGCACTTTTTTAAACAAAATATTAAGCTTCTGGAACATGCCCCGGGGAGAGTGTGGGTAGGGGAAGATAAACTAAGTGTAGTTTCATTCAGCTACAAAACAAATCCATTATCATAATAATTTGTGGCACAGCTTTACGTAGGTGAGACGCCTGCTGATGTTAGTATGCATTCACCCTTATGGTGTGATGCATAAGACGTACAATTTATTTTGCATGTCTACATTACCTGCCTAGATATCTGGTGTACGCTGGAAGATCATACATTTGGTCGAAACGCCATTAAACCAAAATAACTAAATAACTACCACGATGACAGGCGTGCGGACATGTACCTCTTTGTGTGTGCCTCAGCACCTACAAAGGCGCCTAAGCACCAACAATACAAATCAACATTGTTCAGCTTTCTTCTGAAATGGTACCCTTAATCCGCAGGAGGGGGGCTTTTGTCCCCCTTCTCTTTCATTTAATTCGGATAGCGTCGTAATCTCCACCACCGGCTGGCTGAAGCTTTGATTAGCGTTAAATGAACAACTAGGATACACTTAGAGAATACTTGAGCTCATGGTCGTCTATGGTTAGGCCAATATTGCGTCCTCAATTATTTGCAGGTGCTTACATTTCGGTTTCAATTGCCTGAATATCGAAAAGTTAAAATGAATAAATGCACGCGACTTTGAACGCATTTATTTTGCTAGCATGCGTCCAGTGTGCAGGCCACTCCGACCCACGAATAACCTGACTTACGGTCATGTTAGGTAAGATGTATGTATGCTGTGCATAGGTTATTTTTTTTGCATCGTAAGTTTTTGGTGTGCTGACAACGACTCATTTGTTGATCCTGTTCCTACCAATAATCCAGGACATTACGAAACATCATCCCTGAGGTCATTTTGTGACATCAATTGGCTTTGAAATGTTGCTTAAAATGTTTGGTTCTCGATTTTCTAGGACGAAAGTGGGCTCTTAATTATAATTCAATGCACACAATTATTATGGAATGGTCATCGACCATTCCGAGAGAAAGAGAATGAGACGGAGACGGAAACGGAGACGGAAACAGAGACGGAGACGTTTTTGAGGACGGAGTCAGAGGCAGAGACAAGGACAGAGACAGAGACAGAGACGGAGACAGAGACAGAGACAGAGACAGAGACAGAGACAGAGACGGAGACAGAGACAGAGACAGAGACAGAGACAGAGACAGAGACAGAGACAGAGACAGAGACAGGGACAGAGACAGAGACAGAGACAGAGACAGGGACAGAGACAGAGACCAGAGACGGAGACGGAGACGGAGACGGAGACGGAGACGGAGACGGAGACGGAGACGGAGACGAGACGGAGACGGAGACGAGACGGAGACGGAGACGGAGACGGAGACAGAGAGACGGAGACGGAGACGGAGACGGAGACGGAGACGGAGACGGAGACGGAGACGGAGACGGAGACGGAGACGGAGACGGAGACGGAGACAGAGACAGAGACAGAGACAGAGACAGAGACAGAGACAGAGACAGAGACAGATACAGAGACAGAGACAGCTCAGACAGATGGAGACAGAAACAGATACATATACAGGGACAGAGACAGAGACAGAGACAGAGACAGAGACAGAGACAGAGACAGAGACAGAGACAGAGACAGAGACAGAGACAGAGACATAGACAGAGACAGAGACAGAGACAGAGACAGAGACAGAGACAGAGACAGAGACAGAGACAGAGACATAGACAAAGACAGAGACAGAGACAGAGACAGAGACAGAGACAGAGACAGAAACAGAAAATGAGACGGAGACAGAGACCGAGACGGAGACGGATACATATACTGCGACAGAGAGCTCTGAGGCAGTCTCCAGTGTCCCGTACTGAGCGCCGTGTATCGAGTGCGGGGTGAGCACCATCGGCGGTGGCGGCTCAGCCAGAAGAGCAGCTCACTTCCGCGTTGTACGTCGGCGGCCGCGGCGCGGGGGCGGGATCCATACCTGGCTGCACTACACAGCGCTCCGCAGTCATGGCTGGCGAGCACTGCACTCGTCCCGCTGCCCTAGTGGTCAGGTTACCCACACTTGCGTGATGGCTGCCCCGGTGTTCAGGGAGCCATCACTCGTCCCGCTGCCCTGGTGGTCAGGTTACCCACACTTGGGTGATGACTTCCCCGGTGTTCAGGGAGCCATCACTCGTCCCGCTGCCCTGGTGGTCAGGTTACCCACACTTGCGTGATGGCTGCCCCGGTGTTCAGGAAGCCATCACTCGTCCCGCTGCCCTAGTGGTCAGGTTACCAACACTTGGCTGATGGCTGCCCCGGTGTTCAGGAAGCCATCACTCGTCCCGCTGCCCTAGTGGTCAGGTTACCAACACTTGGGTGATGACTTCCCCGGTGTTCAGGGAGCCATCACTCGTCCCGCTGCCCTAGTGGTCAGGTTACCCACACTTGGCTGATGGCTGCCCCGGCGTTCAGGAAGTCATCACTCGTCCCGCTGCCCTAGTGGTCAGGTTACCCACACTTGGGTGATGGCTGCCCCGGTGTTCAGGAGGCCATCACTCGTCCCGCTGCCCTAGTGGTCAGGTTACCAACACTCGGCCGGTGGCTGCCGTAGTGGTCAGGTTACCCACACTTGGGTGATGGCTGCCCCGGTGTTCAGGAAGCCATCACTCGTCACGCTGCCCTAGTGGTCAGGTTACCAACACTCGGCTGATGGCTGCCCCGGTGTTCAGGGAGCATCACTCGCCCTACGGTTGCTCGGGTGGTCAGGTTACCAACACTCGGCTGGTGGCTGCCCCGTTGTTCAGGGAGCCATCCCTCGCCCTTCGGCTGCCCTAGTGGTCAGGTTACCAACACTCGAGTGATGGCTGCCCCGGTGTTGAGGGAGCCATCCTTGCTGCATATACTCCTGCATTGCTGCATAGCAGATGTCGCAAATACGTTCCTTAAATTCACGCAATGGTATACATGACATTCTAAATGATACTATTTGATCTAGCTAAGACAACAAACTCCAGCAGTCACTCGATCTCCCACAAGGCACTGCGCGCATGCGGGACACGGAATAAGTCACCAATGGCTGGAATCCGGTAAAACTGGGTGTACTCGAGATAGCTGAACTGATATTCATAAACGCATACGCTTGCAGAACTGAGTGCAAGTACATTACATCCAACACATTATTATTGCGGCTCCTATTTGCGGCGTTTCGATTTCGGTCCTGGCAGTGGTGTCATACGTTGATACTCGGCTGGCCATGGCGCTTCCTCGGGTCACCACAGCCTCTCCGAAAAGAGGTGCAGACGCACAGAGATGTTCCCTGGGCTCGTATGGGCCCATCGATCCCGAAACCGATCCTATCGATCGTCTGGTTCTGCATCCATATACCGCGCCGTGTACTTGTCCAGGTAGGTATTTCTACTGGCCTATCCGTTCGCTCCCAGCTCCCTTGAGCTTCCATTCATCCTTCAATCATCGCCTGTTTGTTATCCGCACTGTGACACTGTGACAATGACCTTGTCTTTATCCTACATCCGTCCCTGCGACATCAGCCCACCTAACAAAGAGCAGGCGCGCCAAGTCTGCTTATTTGCCAGTTCGCTCTGTTTTGTCAGAGTCCGCAGCTCCCTCTGGATGATATCCGTCCCAGGGATGACGGAATTCTGGAGTTTGGGGGCCTCCGTTGTACGGTGCCAGTTGCAGATGGGGGACACATATTTTCGGCCCCGATATTCCGGATGGCCGTTCCGGTCCGTATGATCCCACGCGGATCAAGCGGCTTGTCACTTGGAGGGTGGGGGGGGGGGGCTTCGGCCTGGTGCCTGTCAGCCCCCGTCAGCAGGGGTCAAGAGGCGAACGACACCAGAGCTGGGTCGGGGTGGAGAGCATATCTCTCCTGACCTTGTGAAGGCGTCGCCCGCTTCGTGTAACTACGCAGCAGTTTGGCGTCCGACTTTGAACGTTCCTGGCGCTCTTTGTGACAAAATCACCTCTGACCTCTTCCACTGAAGACATGGCAGAATATATGTATATATGTGTTGCAACGGTACCGATGCCGATTGTACGCCGGTTGCACAAACACACTTGCATGATCCACGTAATTATAGCGTTCATGATTTTACCCTGATACATTACTTGATCGATTCGTACATCCCAAGCCCTCCCAGTGGTTGGAGGAGATGGGGGTTAATTTGACTTTCTCAGTTTTTTTCCATGATAACTCCTAAACCGCCAAAAATTGCTTTGAATGTATGCATACCTTCCGATAAATGGCGAGCGCGAGTTGTGTTAAAAAATATACCTTGCTAATCTCCTAAGGTCCCGGAGATAAGACAGCTTGAAACTAAGTCACGACCTCGTCTGCATGCGGTTTTTAGCTGCACACTAAAGCATGTTTCATGAACAAACCATGATGCACTAGAAAGTGCAACATGGGTAGACAGACAAATTAACAAATGAAAAGTTAGAAATGCAAAAAGTAACCTCATGTCATGTAGCTGAGATAAGCTGAGTTGCTCGAAAAAAAGATGTTGTGCTTACCTTTGTAACTGCATAGTATATCTGAGAAAACCGCAAGATGTGTGTGTGTGTGTGTGTGTGTGTGTGTGTGTATATATATATATATATATATATATATATATATATATATATATATATATATATGTATATATATATATATATATATATATATATATATATATATATATATATATATATATATATATATATATATATATATATATATATATATATATATATATATATATACATTGGAAGTCAAATTGCTCTCCGGCACAGCAAGGAGTAGGGAATTCTGGGACAGTGCGAGAGCAAATGCGTTGCGTGAAATGATCTAATGTACCGGATGGCTGAATACTCACCATATGGAATAAGCATAAGTGGTGATACATAGAAAGCAACTTGGCTACCCACTTTTTGGACATTCCTTATGTACAGGTTTGCTGGTTAACGTCCAGGAGGAATGCATCTTAAGTTACTTGCCACTGGGTTCCGCTTAAGGGTATTTTATGTTTTGCGGCTACATAGTTATTCATAGCGCTGCGCTGTTCTACTCGAATATTATATGACCCATTCTCCAGCTCTCACGTCGCCCACACACCGTTTTGGAACCGCCACCCGCCCCTGCCCATTAGGCATCTTACCACCACAGCAATACTTGCCGGGGTATGTGTGCACTGTACGTGTGTGCCTACCGGAATAGTATATGGGGGACGCGTGTGTCAGAATTCGACGCGCTTGCCGCGAAGAGCGGCATTTCTTCTGGTCGAGGCATGTTTCGATCTCGAAGGTTATTCTGGCTATCTTTGTGCTGAACTAGGCACACACTCTATCTGGCTACTTTGTGCCCCGCGGACACTACCACGTCTCCTGGTTTGACGTCCGGACCAGACTCATACCTTCCCATTGAATGTGGTGAGTGTTCTAAGTGCGAGGTTGTATGACCCGGAATGGTGCTGGTCTGACGCTGCCTGGTCCTGTGGGCCTTCCGTGGATCACGTGGTCACCGCGTGCAGCCGTTCGTTGTCTCCAGTTGCGCTGCTGAACCGGAGTACAGTCATTCTGAGTGGCCAACATACCGAAGCGTCATGACGTACATCGGTTCGACTGGGGTCTCTGACATGACGAGTGTACTCTGCAGAGCTGACAGACGTCCATCACGAGGCTGTACGACAGCGGAGAAGAACTTGACACAGCCAAACCCCCGGTGTCGTCTGCATCTGCACCTGTGTCATCTGTCTCGGATCGTCATCTGCATGTGTACGAGTTCCTCAGCTTACGCAACGAACAACGAGCACGCACGAACAGCAAATGATTGACATCGGCAAGTAATGCATACGATTTATTTAGCTTTTTATATTGTCATGACGTGACAATGTAAAAGTGCCGCTCTCAGCCTCGTCGAATAACGACACCATACTATGTTAGTGCTTCCTACATACACTTTTGCACACAAATTTCACCCACCCACACACAACTTGCCGGAAGATTCACAGAATCTACGGAGAAAAACGATTTCCGGTCCTTGGATATATTAGCAGTTCCCTGTAAATATTCCTCCAGCAGGCGTATATTATACTTCTGGATGCAATGGTTTTCTCACATGAAAGCTGTACTGAGTGCACAGTGACGTCATACCATTATTTGATAATAGCAGGACAAGGTGCGCAAATTTCACCGCATTAATGACAATATTTATCACTCGCTGTTCAATCAAATGCTGACATTCAGGCTAAGAAAGCATTCACAACTATCCAAAGCAATGATGCGTGCGAACCATTCTCAACATTAACGTGCGTGAGACACCAAATACTTTCCTTCACCGACGCTCACAGGCCGGAGAGTGACCCCATAAGCCGTTTTCTTTCAAACGTAGTGCTAACATGAAATACAATAGAGCATGAAGCTGACCACCTCTGCTTAGAAATTAACTACAGGTGAACTATCTTTGTCAGCGATGCAGTGCGGGAATTGCGTGCTTCTTCAACTAGCGGAAAATGAACCTGAACAGACCACGACCGGCCCAAGGATGCAGCTTGTGATAGGATTGCAACCTTGCAACGACTTGCCCTGCAGTCACGTAACATGCACCGGCATATACCTTCATTCCATGAGAGTCATGTTATTTAATTTTACGAGATTCTGATTGGATTGGATCCGATCTTTCTGCATTCCATCTTTTATGGGGTCACGTTTTTGAGTTATGACATTGTTATCCAACAGTGTTCTTAATTGCAGTATTTGCAGCGAGAAAGGAATATTTGCGTTCCAGTGACGTTTTACTGCAAATTCCTCTGGCATAAGATGTAATGCGACAAGATGGAGCTCGTTATTGAATCGTTGAATCACATACTGTGCCATACCACAGTTGGCCTTACCTCAATGCGTGAATTGGAAGAAAACGTATTTAATTGAACAGCGAAGGCCACAAGAAGAACGGAAAGTAATGAAATGGCTTACTAAGTCTCGTTCATGATCCATCGAACAAAATGTCGTACTAACCATGAGCATCATATGATGGCAGAATATAGTTTTCCATTCCATAGGCAAACGTAGTCCTAAAACAAATTCCGTGTAGCATAACCTTGTGCAATGGCATGCGCTTGACCTTCTCAAGGAAAGCGTAAAACTTAATGATGCAAGGAGGAGAGAAGTTTGGTTCCCACGACGAATTACATTGATATTTTGTGGGCAAAATACTACGTTTGTCGTATATTCAATCACATAGACAATGGTTTACATGCAGTTAAAAAGACGATGGTTGTAAACTATATCCGTTAGTTTGTGCATAGATCAAAACATAACTTGCGCACGCATGTGTGGTGCTTGCAAGTAAAACGTAATTAATGCAATCTAGGCATCACATTCGTTATTCATGACATCGAAACATCACTCAATTATACCTGTCCGTGTATTATGTAACACAAATCGGAGACAAACTTTTCATAATAATTCCAATTGTTCAGTATTTCTCGCGGTGTCGGTGTCCAACACCAGCTCATTAAAGGAGTTCATTAAGCCAGTCACATTCGCGAGCTTGGTTAAGATCACGAGGAAATACTTAATAGCGCATTCGATAATCGTGCGAAGGAGGGTTCGTTCCACCTCTTCAGCAAGATATAACGAGATATTTATACGCCGCTTCCCCTCGATGTTGTTCGTCGGTATCTAGTACCTCTAAATGTCCACAAAGAGCACTAAAAAACCCTTCCGTGTCGGCAAGCGCATCCCGGGGGCGGTTGCTCTAAAACAAGGAAGCGTCATTCACCGGTCGTTCTGGCTGATATCCACTGACGGTATCATTGACTAGAAGAGCCGGGGTTCCAGCATATTGTCATGCAGAATCAATTAGGCCACCACATGAAACACCAACTGGATATTATCGGTGTTGGTGGCGCACGTGAAGTGCACGCAAAGCATCTCCACCGTCCTGGCGGCCACGTCTACGAACATCTTCTGCACGAATTGAGACGCCGACTGGTATTCGTTGTCGCCCTTTTACGCCGGAAAGAACGCTAAATTTCGGCGCGTTACCACGAGCCGTTTTTCACTGTCCGCGGTAAATCTTAAGAGGGTGTAAAATGACCCTCCCCTAGACGGGGTGGGTTAAAGTCGAGGTCATACGAACCCTTCAGATTTAATTTATCGTGTGCATGCGGGCTACGGTTTGCAGCCATACCGATCCGCCGCAAATTCAAGTGACAAATTGAAGGCATGTGGGACATTGGGTTTTCATTGAAGAGCCAGATTGCGACCACCCACCCGGAGTGACCTCGTGTGTACTCATGTTGCCTTTCAAATCGAACTATTTCCGTACATGCTGATGTTTCCCTGGGTATTTGCGAACTTATTTGGAATACCTCTCGTTGTTACAAAATCACCCTGAACAATTGAGTGGAATGATACTTGCGCTTTAAGTAGCATAGAATGAAAACTGCACAGGTCCAGAGGACGCGAGCGCACCACGTCCGTCCCGACCGGCACATTCTTGAAATCTTAGCCAGCTTGTATATGCTACACCTCATCACGTCTTAATCACCTCACCCAAAATTAGGTTTGATCTATATTAAGTACCATAAATTTTCGGCGGGGTTCGCGCGCTGAAAGCTTTCTCTGTTTCATGCGGTTTTTTGGGGGGTCAGGCTCCCCTAAAAGAAAATCTTAGCTGCCCAACTGTTCTCGACTGAGATTAGTCAGTGCCTGTCCAGTCGGAATCGGCTAAGGGCCAGCCTTCCCCCCCCAGATCACGTGGTTATGTAGCTATGCCACGTGACCTGCACGACCCGAGGTCGGGCACTGCGCTTCCTGTGGCAGTCCGATGGAGGGTGCTGTGCAAAACGGCTATGTTGAGCATGCACTGGGAGGGAAGGCAGATAAAAAGGGCCTGGAACGAAGTGACAGCTATGCTAATTCGAGAATTCGGCACTTACGTTTGGGATACGTGGACCATATTCTGTGGATGAGTAGATTTTCGTAAATATTGCAGCCAATATCGATTCAATTAGACTGCTTTTTAACGCAAGTGTACAGAAATTGGAGACAATGTTCCACAATCAGTCTCATCTGCCGAACGTGGAGCACGATCAACGCTCTTCAGTTTCAGTCGTCCCCTGAGTGGCCCGCCCTTGAAAAGTCTGTCCAAGATCAGGCTTGAACCCACGGCTTGTCACATCAGAAACAGACAGGCGAGCTGACAGTGCCAGCTAGTTTCTGCCTGAAAATGTTGATTGAATAAGCAAGTGGTTGCATCATGACTGATTTAGGCATTATTATGTAGTATGAAAACAACATATAACAGTAGTGGCAAAAACAGTATATTAGAACCAACACAAAAGTTAAACTTATTTTGCCAGTTTATATATATATATATATATATATATGCCCTATATCAGCTTTATTTCCTTTATTGTTGTGGGCGATACCAATGATACCCATGAGTGATTCATATACCTGTCCGGCTTCTCTAAAGTACAGGTGCCTCGTGATCTTGATAGGGACAATCTCTCTTTCCTTGAGATAAGTCGGACAGGTCCAGTCATATGCAGTGTGCGGCACCTAGTCACGACCACAGTTGGTGCACCACGGCTTGTCAACGTTGCACTGCTGACTTCCATGTCCAGGTGATGAGCACCTGCTGCGCACCGGGCGATTTCCACAGTTCTGCCTGCGATGGCTTAGCCTCTGCCAACTGTTGTACCTCACCGGGCTTGGGATAAAAAGGCACATATTTACCCTAGCGTATTCTACTTAATGTAACATGGAACTTCAGTCCGGTTAAGAGTCAAAATGATGTTATTTGTTTGTACCAGTGGCCATGTTACGCATGTGGATGCTTCTGGTCTCTGGAAACGCCTTCACGCCGTCAGCAATATCCTCGTGGCGCACGTCCAAAAGTCATATCACTTAATAATTCCTTCCACAGAGGTGTTTCTATCTTATGTTGGAGGACTGACATCAAGGTAGCCATATCATAACTCTTCTCACGGTCACGGATCGTGAATTTGAACTATGTGGCTGTCATTTCTTCTTTTGTTTCTACATCTTACAATCTGCATTGAGTGCACCCGCTCAATGCAACCTCAATGCCTTGCAATCAATGCTCAATGCACCCACTCAACCCGTCTCTCATCCGCTCACTCCTCAAAATGGAACCGGATTGGTCGCAGCCGACAAGTCGCTGGAGGGTGACAGAGTCGCCAGCTGACTTGATCCCTCCGATACTTTAAGCACAAGAGCACGGAAGCCATCGGCGCTGCTCTAACGATTTGCAAGGCGCCCACATGGGAGTGGGTACCGGAGGGGGGGGGGGGGTAGAGGGAGCATCGGCCCTTCAATTACGGATGAGCTTAGCAGCTTGTAACTACTTATGGGAGTTGCATGTAAAGCTCTCCCCCTAATTTGGAATAGTTCCTGCGCCTCTGGGCGGCCATCTGCCTCATAAGATCGACCGGTCTGGTCCTCGCGAGATAGGCCAGGTGTTACTTTTTTCGTGTTTATTTGCTATGCCGCATGGCTGTTGGATTCAGCCTCTCGCCTCCTCGCGACCCCCACTCCCTGGAGGCTCGATTGTGAGGACGGACAGACGATGCACGCCGGCTGACCGAACAGCTGCAGGGGGAAAGCGGCGCTTTCACAGGGTCGGGATAGGGAGAGTCACCACCCCGACCACGCTCCAGCGCCGCCCACTCCTTGACTCCCGCAGGCACCATCCCAAAGCCCAGGCATTGACCAGGCGACGAATCGCTTGTTCCACATGGGGCATACTGACCCACCCGGAGTATCTGGAATATCCGATATATCCGTGATATCTAGGCCAGAGGTGTTTCGCGCCCCCCCCCCCTGTCCTTCCGCTGCAACTGGCACCGTACGGCGGGGGATCGCAATATTCAGGACTTAGGCAACCTCCTGGCAGGCCGAAGGAGCGCGGGGCCTGGGAAGCCAGAGGACTTGGCCTACCCGTTCATGGGTATGCGGGTGGTAGGGAAAATGGACGCGGAGTCAGACAATGGATAGTATCGGTTAATGGATGGATGGGGGCCACGAAGCGGGCTCGGAAGCAACTTCATGCTTCATGCTTCCACGCCCCTTACAGGAGCGGCCGTGGTCACCCGAATGAGCACCAATCCCTAGCCAGCTGAGTAACGACGGCTGACCCTACTGCAGTGGTGACTGGAGGGGATGGGTGGGGTGAAGCCGATAGTCTGCATCAATATTGAATGGTGGTCCCGGCGCATAGCCGGTGAGGAGGTATTCGTGGAGAAATCGAACCACCAATCAGATGAAGAGTAATCGTGATACGAAACACAGCATCCGCATTGCCGATGGAAAACGGCGCAACTGCAGGGCGACTATATTCAATGTAGTGACTTATAAACTTGTTGTCAGGCAATGTTGTGCTTTGGTGTACATATTTCCGTATGATGCGATGCATGATGTCCGTATGTCCGCATCATGCAAGTATCATACTTAGGATGCGAACTTCTGAAGATTTAGTTTTATGTGCATCATGTATCCACACCCATGTATGACACCCACTTGATGTAAATTGAAGCCATGGCGGCGAAACGCGAGGACTTCGAGGAAAGAAATCAATATAACCTTTGACCTTGGGGTTTGACTTGACAGGCCACTAACGCTTGATACTATATTTGGGTAGGTTTGAGCGGAAACGAATAATTTAAAAAAACGCGAAGCGACCGAAGAAATTAGTTTGACCTTTGACCTTGACAAATAATTAGATTACTCACCTTTCGGATACCGCACAAGCCACGTATAATGAGGCCCATGTGATGGAACTTGAAGCGATAGCGCCGGAATCTAGCGCTCGGTCGCTATCGCATTAATATCGCCATCTAATAAATCAAGCTAACCTTTGACCTTGGGGTTTGCCCAGGTTTGAAATGTTACATGAGAGTTCACCACGCTTGATGCCAGATTTGGGCAGGTTTGGGTGAAGACGAAAAAATGCGAGGCGACCGAGATAACCGGTTTGCGTTGGACCTTGCCCGTTAAGGTGGTCATGTGATAATTATGTGGTTGCTTCCGGCGTGTTCAGTACAGTGAGAAGAATATGTGGTAATTGAATTCGAACGAACACCAACCAGTCGCTGAATGCCAATACGATTACGAGTGCGTCTCTGGTGAACGCATCGCTGAATACGCATACGACGTTAAACTGACGTGCGTGCTTAAAGCTGCCCAAGACGCCCTTCCATGGTCTTGAAGATACCCCGGGACACTCAGAGTCACAATTTGTTCAAGATACATTCATAAATGCGCATGGGAAGACAACCTAAGACGTATAAGGCCTTCGGATAATGTAAATTTGATGCCTCGCAAAGTATAATTTGCCACCCAAGCGGAAACACAAGATGATCAAGGTTCGTGCTATTCAAGAATGGTCTGGAAGCAGAAATGTTTAGCACTTGCTGATTTACCACTCGGATATTTTGGACGACAGACAGCCTGGGAAGCCCGTTGATTGGCTATATCGGTTTCCAGTAGTATTTTTGCTGGTACTATTGCATGGATATTTTCACTGTATAAATGATTAAGTATAGTATATAGCTTAAGTATAACTAAGTATAATTTTGTGGCGATCACACAAGTATTTTCATAGCTGAGGCTTGGGCACAAGAAAGAAATTGAGGGGGACAAATCGGCACTGTTCAAAAATTGTGGGGACATGTTCCCCCCCCCAGAGATTACACTCATGCTTGTGGCCACATGAGTGTTTAAAAATTCTGGTAGTTGAGCTCGTCACACCACCAACCGTGCACTGTCCTGGTCGGGACTCTCCTGGTGAGAATGGTAATTTCGCTTTCAGGTTTGCTTACACTCGAGCCGATTTCTTTATTTGCAAAAGCAGTATTGCTTGTCCAAAGTCAATGTCTGCTTTACTAGCACCAATACTTATTTGTGAGGATATTGAATGGTGCTCTTCCCCCCAGGCTGTGTGGCCTTTTCGGTCATCTCGGCGAGATGTCTCTGGCCGACCGTGTTGCTGGTGTTTTGGTCTGACGATGATGCTGAACTTCCTGGTTGATCTGGAAATGAATCACAGAGTTTTTTGACAGCGCTTCGTCAGCTGCAGGTGACTGTGCTGAAGAGGTGGGGTTGTTGACTCCATCTCCAGAAGCTCGCCGACGCCTACAGACGAATTGGTATCTGCATACATTTCAGTCAACTCAATGATATATGACGGTAGTTCAGGGTAGTGGTAGTGCCTCCCCTCCGCGCCCCGAGTTTTAGAAACGCTTACACTATCTTGGAGAGCGACATTTTTCGGTCAACACACAATGGTTTACCGTTTCTTTTCTAACAAGCTTACATCCCGCGATTGCTTTGAATGTAGTTTCCTAAGTTGGCTGCAATCGGTTCCCATGCTTCCGTTTTCTTGTTTCATTTCTTCATGTTCGCTGCATTAATTCTACTTCTTATTCTGGCGTCATTTGCACACATTATTCCAACTAATAAGATGCATTCTGCATCGTGCCAAAGTTCGCGTTTTTTTGGTTGGCCATGCCACAAGTTTTTAATTTGTCCACGTCGCTTCACTTTTTCTGACATTACCTCGCTAGAGGTCACCTCCTGCCAGATACTGCACCTTCAGTGTGACTTCGGGTGATCCCATAGTCGCACATTGCCTAGCAGGGCTCAAGTAGGGGATGAACGCACTCTCGAAAACGCTGCCCTTACGTCCTGCTTTCTAAAGCTGTTCTAGGGCTTTGTGTGGCACGGACCGGTAAATGTATCATCAATAACCGAGCCCAAAACTCAATGGGGCGGAACTGTGTCGGCAGGGCGCATGTGTCCCTGTCAGGTTTGAGACCAGATTAAGTACTGGGTAAGTCCCCTTCGTATTTAGCCTTTATAATGCGCGGATATATTAGTCCAGGTTGATTGTTTTTTTTCTAGACAGTTGAATGACACAGGTAAACATTGGAGGAAATTATACAAGTTGAATGCAAACCCCCATGAAACATCCGGTTCAACCCGATGTAAAGCAAACAAGACTGCACCCCCATCCAGCAAACCTAACGGGAGTGTTTCCTGGAAACTGATATCAAAATGTCACATAGCACCCATACTTGGGGACGCAGAGGTCAAGCCTCCATCATGATGCCTGCGAAGTATGGAGGAGCTGGAATGGCAACACTGCAAAATGTTGCCGTTGCGGTGCATTCCATAACGGTTCCAGGAAGCTTCTGATTTTTAGGAACTGCATGTGATCTACGGTATGCCTGACCTGAAGATATTCAGAATCGTGACTCCAGATCGCAATCTTGCGTGACGTCTGCATGGGGCATGCTGTGTTATATTGGTCACAATTATCGTGAGCCGACCATGCACAACATGGCAGCCAATTAAAGGGACGTTTTGGTCATGCACATTTAGCATCAACAATGAGCACCTTCTTGCCATTTGAGATTAACTGTTTTACCCTCAGTTGTCAGCGAGTTATCTCCATTACCGAGATGGGAAGAGGGAGGTCTTCCCCGTTGACACAGTTGATGATTCTTACTTCGCGGATCTGTAGTAAAAACATTAAAGAGCTTAGGTATGGTGCTGACCTGTGAGATCATTTATGTATGCGGAACTAGTGCATGATGATAATTTCTGTCATGCTTTACTGATGTATTCAGACAATTGATACTTCATGTGCTCGCGTGCATGGACAATGCCTTCTCCGTCGGCGATCTTTCCAATGCCAAATGCTCTCATTTAATTCCATCCACATCAGACGGTATCTTACGACCTAACATCGAATTTAGCGTTCATATATACTCGGGCGAACACAAACGTAATCATTTACCGGTTATTATCAGCCATTGTGCTTCGAGCTTGACACAACCTGCAGAGGACTTGATCTTATGCCTCTCATGATCCGTGCACAAAGGGAGGTCAAGCAAAATCGACATTGGTTCGTTCCAGCTTTACGTACACTTCATTGTGCACTCCACCGCTCTATCCAATAGACTCTGTGCTCGGTCTGATCGAAGTTGCCGATGCCCGATTTTGCGATACGTGATTACTTTTGATCTCGATCGATGATGTGACTAGCCGCTTACCTCGGCAGTGGCTGCGATATCAAGGTCAGCGACTGCACTGCCAAGGTCAGCAAAATCTTGGTCGTTTTCCGCTCATAGGACACTATTCTGAATTGCGTAGTGAAGCTATCTAAGCAAACATCCAGATCAAGCATCATAAATATCAGAAACAAGCATCCATGACAAAAAGGACTCAAATTCTATGATACGGAAATCGTCGGGAAAGTCTCGCGGCTTGGTGTCAGAGTGCTCTCACAGCTTGTTCGTCTGGCGCGATCTGAGTCAACACCAGAACACAGCTAGTCACATGGGCAGTGAGCAATAGAACAGTGACCGTCCATGGCTCCGTCTGGACCGGCAGCGCGACGCCCGGCCAGCGTGGATCCCACTTAGTCGACAAGGCCACCGAAGTCCCGCACACCGGTCGGCGGCCGCAACACGTGCCGCGCGTGCCACGCGGGACACTGGCGGCGATGGTCGCTGACGGCACGTGCCACGCGGGACACTGGCGGCGATGGTCGCTGACGGCACGTGCCACGCGGGACACTGGCGGCGATGGTCGCTGACAGCACGTGCCACGCGGGACACTGGCGACGATGGCCGCTGACGGCACGTGCCACGCGGGACACTGGCGGCGATGGCCGCTGACGGCACGTGCCACGCGTGCCACGCGGGACACTGGCGGCGATGGTCGCTGACGGCACGTGCCACGCGGGACACTGGCGACGATGGCCGCTGACGGCACGTGCCACCGGGACACAGGCGGCGATTCCTGACGGCAGTGCCACGCGAAGGCGACGATGGCCGCTGACGGCACGTGCCACGCGTGCCACGCGGGACACTGGCGGCGATGGCCGCTGACGGCACGTGCCACGCGGGACACTGGCGGCGATGGCCGCTGACGGCACGTGCCACGCGTGCCACGCGGGACACAGGCGGCGATGGTCGCTGACGGCACGTGCCACGCGGGACACTGGCGGCGATGGTCGCTGACGGCACGTGCCACGCGGGACACTGGCGGCGATGGTCGCTGACAGCACGTGCCACGCGGGACACTGGCGGCGATGGTCGCTGACAGCACGTGCCACGCGGGACACTGGCGGCGATGGTCGCTGACAGCACGTGCCACGCGGGACACTGGCGGCGATGGCCGCTGACGGCACGTGCCACGCGGGACACTGGCGGCGATGGTCGCTGACGGCACGTGCCACGCGGGACACTGGCGGCGATGGCCGCTGACGGCACGTGCCACGCGGGACACTGGCGGCGATGGCCGCTGACGGCACGTGCCACGCGTGCCACGCGGGACACTGGCGGCGATGGCCGCTGACAGCACGTGCCACGCGGGACACTGGCGGCGATGGTCGCTGACGGCACGTGCCACGCGTGCCACGCGGGACACTGGCGGCGATGGTCGCTGACGGCACGTGCCACGCGTGTCACGCGGGACACTGGCGGCGATGGCCGCTGACGGCACGTGCCACGCGTGCCACGCGGGACACAGGCGGCGATGGTCGCTGACGGCACGTGCCACGCGTGCCACGCGGGACACAGGCGGCGATGGCCGCTGACGGCACGTGCCACGCGGGACACTGGCGGCGATGGTCGCTGACGGCACGTGCCACGCGTGCCACGCGGGACACTGGCGGCGATGGCCGCTGACGGCACGTGCCACGCGTGCCACGCGGGACACTGGCGGCGATGGTCGCTGACGGCGGGCTTTACCTCGGTCGTCTCCACGGGTCATTGTCAGGGAGTGGCGGTCACCGCCTTGCAGTGCGCACCACTACCGGCCACAGCCGCGATGTATTGGAGTTAGGTCAAATTAAGCTGGTGACTCAATTCCAACCACTGGCAGCTCTACGAGGCGGGGGGGGGCGGAGACACGTAGGTCATGGCCCTCCAAAAGGCCATTTTCCTGAACTGTTCCACTAAAATGGCATTTTCTCGAAATTTAACGTTTTATTACAGCAAATTGTCCCAAGCGGACTCACCGAATATTAGTTCTCAAATCAAGCGTTTTTCGAACTTGACAAACTTGAAACTTAAAACTTGAACTTACCCCCCCCCCCCCTTAACCGGTTGAAAACTAGTATTCTGGATCCGCCAGTGATTCCAGCTCATAGTCTTACCTATAGGAGTGATTCCGACTCCGGGTACGTTGTCTGAGAGAGGGAATGACTACAGCTCCACCTCATGTCGAAAAATGTTAAAATCAACCTCCTAATACCATTTTAAACAACATAGCATAGACATCAGTATCTGATAACATAACATTACATCAGCATCATTGTGTACTGTTTAGTTTTTTTTTACGTATGGGAACCGTGTATCAAAATATAGTCAGCAAAATATTCCTAATCTTGAAAGGTTGAAGACATCAAACATTTGTCCCATAATCTTGCCTGCGTCAAAACCATTCACGACATTAAAAAAAACAATTCCTGCGGAATGGTGGATATCACCGTAATTTATTCACCTCATGTTTTCTATGTCTGCCTCTCAAAAGCGTGGATATCTATTTTCGGCACTTTAAATTTTGTTTAAAGCTCCCACTAGTGGCGAAATGAAAATCAAGAAAATCCTAAGAAATGGCAGAATGCCACACCAAGGTTATTCACCTGACATTATCCATGTCTGCCTCGCAACAGCGTGAAATTATATTTTACCCACCCTAAATTTTGAGAAAAGTCGACCAGTGACCACAGCAGTTTGATATTCCCCATACAAACACTCTGGTGTGTTGGTTATAATTTCATCCTTTTAGTGCATAGCAAACCGGTATTAAAACAGTTGCTTATTGAATAACGGTAGCAGCTTACCTATCAGAACAACTTGTTGTCAACACTGGTGGCGAAATCGCCAAGAAACGCCAGAAAGATCCGAACTAAACAAGAACAATTTCGACAACGAACACCAGTTGTTTAAGTATATAGCAGGCTTACTTGATGTATCCATAATGTCTGGACCTATATATATATATATATATATATATATATATATATATATATATATATATATATATATATATATGTGTGTGTGTGTGTGTATGTGTGTGTGTGTGTATAAGATGCTTGGCTTATTTACGGAACCATTGAACGAACAAGATTTGGCACAAACAGCACAGCGGGCCCACCAGGCCGGGAATGAATCCCGAAGCCAAAAAGGCTAACAAGCTCTCTATTCAACTCGGTAATGAAACAGCGAAACGCGAGTGAAAAGATGACGTATGGCGGTTATTGAAAGGCATCCTTTCACTTTTGTTTTCAATGAACTGTCATTTGCCTGAATGAACTTGGAAGATGAAGCTCTGTTAACAATGCTGACGACCAAAAACGTCCCATGCGAATGTCTTAGCTGGAGTATATTTCTGAAGGACAACGCTATGACCTTGGCGACGGGAAGCTGGTCGAAGCAGATGAGAGTCACTATTGAGTGATCCAATTGCGCATCTTTGGCGCACTTGGCGGGCTACGACTGAACGGTTTTTCGCGATCTGCCGGTTCTGTTGTATTCCTACGTCGCACAAGCAGTATGAAGTTTGACGTCACTGATACCCTTACACTGGCACTCGGATGACGGCCTTTCACATCTTCCATGCGCAGCTCGCGATACCAATCTCCTCTTTCCTGTTTGTGAGAACTCCTTGAAGAATGAAGTCATCGCTACGGCGGAAGCCTCTGACGGAACTTGTACCACGCCTTGGGATCGCTGATGGCGGGTCGCGGGCTCTCAACATCATCTGGCACAGCTCCAAAGACTCATCCAGAGGATCGATTTTCCTCCTACAAAATCCTTGCGACATGTCAATGCTCACAGCACACTGTACACCTTGACAATTTCGAGTATTTCCGGCTGTTGACGAACGCTCGTAACTGGTGCGAGCTTTAGGCTCCAGACATGCATCGTATTGGAAGTTTTTCTTCGAAGATACCGAATGGCAGCTTAGCAGTGCAATTTCATCCCTGCTTTTAATTTGAGTTATTATGCGCTGGTCGCTTTATTGCAAGCAACACAATATCCTTAAGTGTAACACATGGAATGAACTCAAATTACTCTGCAACAAAGTGGAGTCATTCCAACTGCGGTGGGACGTGCGTGAAATGGTTTCAATTCCAACTGCTTTGTGTACGAAAAGAGGAGTAAATCCGGAAGCACTCAACTCCATCTAGCTCAACTCCAATACCCTGGCCATGGACTTGCGCCGACAGAAGCGTTCTCAACACGGAAGAAAAAGCGGCTGGATGGAGAGAGCATTGCGTGGCGCAAGTACAAGCCGTGGCAGCGTGCCACCGATCAGGATTCGTCGGAAGCATGACAGCAAATGAAGGAATGGTGGATGCCAGCGCAGAAGGCATGCGCATAAAGCACAGAAGGCAATCGGCGTGCACACCAGCCGTGAAGGTTTTGAAATTCTCAGCCGTAGCGGACTTTGAGCGCTTCCGGTCCCACGGACGTCTGTGCATTGTGCAGCGTCGCGCTGCGAACGTTATAAACGTACAACGTCGGCATGCCAATATGACTATCAAAGTGCTTGACCAAGAATGGTAGAGCACCCTACCAAGTTAAGAGTCTCCTAACACGCATGGCTCAAATGCAATGCAACACAGTCCTATCCTCCACGGATGGATACTGGCGTTCTTTTAGGGGTGCCTCTGTGCACTCTTGAACATTTCCGAACGGCCCTGAGGCTTAGAATATAATCCGAGGACAAAACAGTCCTGGAAGTCATAATCAATGCAAAAGCACCCCTGAGCGTCTATACAATTATCCACCAATGCTGTTATCGGCAAAGCCGGTGATCATGTCTCCACGCTGCAGACGCACACGCTCCACTCACGTTCGCCTCTACACTCAGAGATCACTGCAAGGCCATGCCAGTCACGCTGAACGCCTTTCCTGAGTGCATGCAGCAAGATGCAAGGAACATACCGCGGGCATGGCTGTGGATGCACCACAGCGTCGTTCAACATTCGTCATGTTGGCAGCACGGCTATCAGCTCGCTTGTGTTGTGAAATTGGCAAGTCATCACCAAACTGGTGCGCCGACGAGCGCACAGTGCAGCCGCCCGCGTTCCGTTAGCCATGCGTGCGCAGTGTGGCAGCGAGGGCTGCCTGAAGTCCGCGATCGGCCGGTTCAAGGCGACCGCCCGACACAAACGCGCGCTGGCCGCCGGCCGGCACGAAAAACGCCGCCCGGGTCAGGGCTGGAGGCCCCGACAACGCCGACCCGCCATAAAAAGCCAAGGCAGCGCGACGTCTGTCCGGCTGTCCGTCGCAACACAGGCACGCTGCGGCAAAGCATGCGGCCGTAATCCGCGCAACGCCAATGGCAAACTCACTTCCTGGTGCGGCAAGAAGCTTGTCATTCTTTGCGAAGGGTCCACCTAATAGCGTCTCCTTGTCTGCGTCATTTGCGTTGTTGTATGCACCATGATTGTCCTTGTGCTGCACATCAGTATGCGCCGAGCACGCCCGAACACGTGCCTCCAAGAAGCGCCACACCACTCATCACATCCGCGACACATCACTCCCTTATATATATATGTATATATATATATATATCTATATATGTGTGTGTGTATGTATGCATGCATGCATGCATGCATGTATGTATGTATGTATGTATGTATTTATGCATGCATGCATGCGAGGGCATACGCGGTAGGAATATTAGCAGTGTATTCTAACTATGCTGTCGCAGGATCCGCAGATAAGGTGAAGAGCAAGTTTATTTATCAGATTGGAAGAGTCAAATTAGGCCACCAACGACAGCGAAAGCTCCATGCAATACGGCGCTTCCGTGGTCCGAACCGGTACTAGCATAAGACACAAGCCGGAGCAAGCGTTCACAAACAAAATCGACGTCAAGTTCGTACACAGATGGGCATGCTTACTACAATTATGCTCATATTAAATGATAAATTACATTGCAGTGATAGCGTAGTTGTTGCTCGTTTTTCACACAGAAAAAAAACTTACAATATGTTCACACGCGACGTCTACTATTGCAAGACGGTAATCGTGTGTTACATTAGTCCATTAACAATTGTTGTATGAAATGTGCTAATCGGTTCAAGTAAATTTGAGTAGAACCCCCTGATCTGAAAGTGCACTACAGGTGCGTCGTCAGAATTTTAAGGATGGGTCAATCCACAAAAAGAAGATGAAACAGAGACCACATTCGGCGCGCGAAGGGCGCCGAACATTTCTGGTTTTGCGTGGTGAAAATCTCAAAATTTCTTGTTTGATCCAGTGTATTTTTGGTTGCTAAGGGAGTCCGAGCTCCCTTGGCTGCGCCTCTGGTGGAGGTTTTGCAGCACAACAAGGATCTAGCTGGTATATACCTTAGAAACCAGCTGATTCCAGGATCGCTGGGGAAGGTCCAGCATAGCGACTTTACGTCTCTCTGGGAAGACACATCTGTTCACTCTTTCCCTTCTCTGCCAGGCCGCCAAACACGTGTCAGTGTCAGCTCTCTTCTCCATTCACGTGTCACTGAATTGGCAATCATTCCCTGGTCCTTTCAACCGCTTTGTCTGCACACGCCCACATATACTCCGAACAGGCAGTGGATGGAATTATATAGTCCGCCCGCCCTATGCCCCCCCCCCCCAACCATATTGTCCCGGACTACCACCACCAGTGGCGTCGCCACGAAATTCTTCCAGGGGGCAAGGTCGAAAGGGGGCCTCCTGTTACCCGAAAGGGGGCCTCCATTGTGTTAGGGTCTCATATTGTTTTTAGGCTCTTATACTATGGTTCGAGGATGGGGAACATGATTTCATATTGGTTTTTGTTTGTTCTTCGCATGGTGCATCATTTACTCAAAACGCAATAGCACTAATCATTTTGGCTGAAAATTGGGCCATACCAGGGTATAAACAAGTAATATTTCGATAAATGCATAAGTGCCAAAACAAACCATCGTCTCAATGCTTTCTCGAATCTTCCCGCTGGCCTCTAGATTGCAGCGAGCTGGCGGGGCTGGTGCTAAGCATATCTTACAGATATCTGCCATTGATCAACCCACTTTTAAGTCCTCCAAGTCTAACTGAATATAGCTAGATTCATCACTACTGTTATTTATTCCCATCAGCTTGATGTCATAAGCAAAGCTTGAACGACCATTTCTCAGTCCAAGGACGACAATTTCGTAAAGGTGACAACGAGAAGTGGATTGCATTAGTTTTTTTAGCGTCATTTTAGGAATTTGTTTATTTTTATAACATTTGGTGCTGGCTGCAAGGCAACTGTCACACGAGCTAAAATATATCCTCAGCGAATAAATTCACGGCAAGAACAAGCATTGAACAACAATGCATAAATGACAATGCAACAATGCAACAATGTCAGTACATACATAATCCAAGCCTTCAAATTCCACGCCGTCACGCCCATCGTTTTCGCTGTGCTGTACCGTTTTGTAAATGACGTTGAGAAGGTATGGAAGCTGGGAAGCTCTAATCATGCAGGCTGTTAGTTTGTTAGTTAGTTAGTTATTGTGGTTTAGGGCGCATCGCATGCAGGCTATAATAACAGAAAAGAAGTTTGTTGGAAGAAAATGCATTTAAAAACATCATTCATCCCATTTCATATGGGGCATGGATGTTGTATTGCATGCTTATGAGAGGTAATTTGTGCCCTCAATGTTGGCTTTTCCCCATGGGCGTATGTTTCGAAACGTATTGAGGGACCCGTGGAGTACCTATATTCGCGTCAAGCAGGAGGGGCAAACGGATTTGCAGGGGGGAGGGCACCTACGCCCATTAAAAAGTCCTTGGATTTCGACCGCTATTTTGTCAAAGGGTACATTTCGAAATAATATAATTAGTCATCAACTAAATTGTCCTGTGGAGGGGCCTAATCTACCACTATGGTTTCTGATTGGTCGGATTTCAACCCTAACTCCACCACTCAGTTCTAAGGTTTTCTTTTGGTATCCCTTGATAAGCTACCTCACACTGCTGAAATTACACCTATACCACAAACCCGGATCGGTATCCCACAAAATCAAGCTGGAGCCCTCCAAAAGGAGAGATTCCAGCAAATAAATGTCAGGGTCAGGAAAATGGCTCTGTTGCACCGAACATTTTTCAAGATGCCTTCAAAAATTGCGTATGACTCAGAAAAGCATACCGGATCTCGAAAAATCGAGGTGGGATACATGGCGTCCGAAGTTCGAAAAATCAGGCTGGGATTCGACTTTAATAAAAATCCAGAAAAGATCCACAAAAATCGCGTTGAGCCCAGAAAGCTGGCGTTGGGTCTCCGGTACCACGTGCCTGGGCGCGATAAGTCGCGCTGGGACCCAGAAAAATCGCACCGAAGCCCCGAAATCATACTGGGGCCCCACAAATGTGTCAGAAGCCCCAAATATAAACAGCGGGACCCTAAGAGTACAACGTTGCCAGAAAGTACAACTACCCTCCAAAGCGCACAAAAGTCTCCCAAAAGCGATAGGGCCTTAAAACATGCGTTGCAGCCCTAAATAAACATACCGGGAGCTCTGAGAAAAATACACTGCAAGCTCGCAAGGCGCACAGGGGCCATGAGAACGCACAAGGGCCTTGAAAAGAGGCTGGGGCCACGAAAGGCAACATGGTTCCAAAACGTACAAAACGACCGGGAGCTAAATAAACACATTGGGATCTTCGAAAACGCCCCGACACGTAAAAAATACTCGGTGCACAAAAAACGCAACAAAGCCCTAAAACGAGCAGGGTTTAGAAGATGTATTAGGCCCATAACTTCAAAGTAAAATGTATTACCCACCACTTTAAAATACAAAATTTTACAATTTCAGGCATTGCAGTTCATAGCACCCGGTCGCCACGACGGCAACGTGAGTGCACGTCACACCCATTTTCGTATTCGGTGCATTCGCCACACTTCGTGCGATGCTATGGTTTCTGCTAGGCCTTCTGCGTTTTGCTAATTGCCGCCACATGATAGACTTGCACCATATTTGGCGTGATGGAATGATTCGCCTGGGCGTTCGCTTCGAAAAGTTGATTGATTAAATTCGATCATTAGTTTCCTACTTCCCACATTTTCTGGTAGCTATGAAATGTGGTTTCCGCTGAGCTTTGATGCACTTCATATCTTTGCTGCTATCCTCCCAGATTGGATACCGAACCGAGGCCAAGCCTCGGCGTTTTTTTTACCCGTTGCGTCTTTCTTGGTCTATGATTGTGTATTATGGCTCCAATCCATTTTTGTTAGGGCCCTAAAGCATTTTCGAACCCCCTGCTCGTTTTAGGGTTTGTTGAATTTTTGTACACCGAGGATTTTGACGTGTCAGGGCGTTTTCGAAGATCCCGATGTGTTTATTTAGCGCGGGTCTTTTTGTTTGTTTTGGAACCATGTTGCCTTTTGCGGCCCCAGCCACCTTTTCAGGCTATTGTGCGTTATCATGACCCCTGTGTGCCTTGAGAGCTTTCGGTGTATTTTAGACCTCCCGGTATGTATATTTATGGCTGCAACGCTTGTGTTAAGGCCCTGTCGCTTTTGCGAGACTGTGCGCTTTGGAGGGTCCGTTGTATTTTCGGCCCCCGTTGTGCTCTTAGGGTCCCGATGTGTTTATTTTGGGCTTCGACGCACACCTGTGGGGCCCAAGTACAATTTTGGGGCTTCGGTACGATGTTTCTAGGTCCCAGAGTGGCTTATCGCACCCAGGCGCGTGGTTCCGGAGACCCAACTCCAGTTGTCTGGGCTCAATACGATTTTGTGAAACTTTTCTGATTTTTTTTTAAAGTCCGAATCCCGGCCTGATTTCTCGAGCACTTGGCGCCATGTTTTTGTATCCCACCTCGATTGTTCGAGATCCGGGTTGTTTTTCGGTGCCGTACGCAATTTGTGAAGGCATCTGATAATATGTTCGGTGCTCCAGAGACATTTTTTAACCTGGGAATTTAGTTGTTGAAATCCATCCTTATTTTGGAGGGCTCCAGCTTGATTTGTGTTTGTGTTTGTGGTCACGCTGTGCTTACGTGTGGCCCTAGACGGCAATTTTGTAGAGCCTCGACGGGACTACCGATGGGAATTGTGGGTCCCAAGCGCGATATTTGGGGGCCCGGTTGGAGTTTGTGCGATGCGTTGTATTTAGCTGTGGCCCCAACGCCATTTTGGCGGTTCCTGTCGCAATTTTTCGGGCCTCGGAGCGAGTTTTCCGGGCTCGCCGTATTTATTTGGAGACCCATACGCGAATTCTGGTGGACCGACGCGAATTTTGGTGGCCCCAGCGCGATTTTTGAGGCCCCGACACGATTCTTGGGAGCTTATCCCTCTCAGGATGGAGGGGCATTTGCCCCCTTGATATAGCACTGCGGCCACTGAAGGAGTTTTTTTCCGTCCCAGAGTGACATTCCGGTTAAAATTGATTTTGGGGGCAGCTACAACTTTTGGGGCCCCGGCGCGACCTTCTGGGCCTTCAGTTTGATTTTCAAGGGCTGCGACTCGAATTTTTTGGGTCCAATGTGATCTTTGGGCCCCGACGTCATTTTCTTGGATCCCTAGCGCGAGCTATAGCGGCCTCGACAATTTTTGGGGTCCAATGCGTTTTGGATGCTTTTGGCGTCATTGTTGGGCCCCAGAGTGATTATTCATGTCCGGATTGTTCTTCGTTGCTCCGGCTTCATTTGTTTTGGTCCCAATGAGACTGTTGGGGCACGGTACGACCTGTCGTGCCCTGGCATGATTTTCGTGGTCCGCGCGTGAATGTTTTGTACCCCAGGCTCAGCGTAATTTGCGGGGGCCCCGGCCGGATCTTTGGGGCCCATATCGTGATTTTAAAATACCCAGACTCGACCTTACTATTTCTTAGGGGTTCTTCTTGCAAATTATAGGCCTCCTGTTGCGTCGTCTCATTTCCTAGAGCCTTTTTACCGGTTTTCGATGTCTCCTTGTGTGTCCTACCCTCCTCCATATTCAATGGTCCTCCTCTCCCCGTCTTGGAGGGCCTCCTCTTGCATTCTGGGGCCCCTTTAACATGGCATGGGGCTTCCTTTCATCTTCGATGGGCATTTTCTGCCAAATTAGGGGCCTCTTGCCACGCCTCGTGTTCCTCCTCCTTTATCCTAGCAAAGCCTTACCCGTCTTGAGGGATCTTCAATTTTGGAAACCTCACCTCCTTCCATACCTGCTATCACTCCCATCTTAAGGGCCTCCTCTCATTTCCTGGGAACTCTTTCCGGTCTTCGGGACCTCATTTGGTCCTAGAGACCTACTGCTTCCCGAGTCCGGCAGGTGCCTCATTTCTCTTCTAGAGGCCTTCTTTTCCAAATTAGGGGCCTCCTCTCACGTCTTGGGGGCCTCCTGCTCTGCGTTCTCCTGCTCTGCGCTCTGGATTCGATCTTTACCCATCTTAGGGGTGGTCTCTTATCTCCTGTTGGACTCCTCTTCTCTCCCAGGCGCCGCCTCTGCTAAATTACTGGCAACCTTTCCTATCTTAGTGGCCTTGTTATTTCCCGGGAACCTTCTTAGCCGTCTTCGAGCCCTCTTTTCCGCTTGGGAGCCATCTCTCTTATCCAATGGCCTTTCTCTCCTATTTTAGGGGCCTCCTCGTTCATCATGGGGTCTCGTTTCCAATCTTGTGTCGTTCTCTTCCGAATTTGGTGCCTCATGCCACGTCTCTGGATCATCCTTTTCTATCTCGGTGGAACCTCACCCGTTTGGGGCCTGCTTTTGCGTCTCCGAAGCCTCATCTCATATCTTCATTCCTGTTCCGTCTTAGGGCCTCCTCTCATATTCTGGGGCCTCCTTTCCGGTGTTGGAGCCTCTTTGCAATCCTGGTTGCCTCCGTGCCATTTTGACACTCTCTTCATTTCTGGGGACTCCTGCCCTCTCCTAGGTGACTCCTTTTTCAAATTGGGGGCCTCCTCTCACGTCATGGGGGCCTCCTTATCTGTGTCTGGAGCCTCATTATCCTCTTAGCAGGGTGCTTTTGCGTCCTAGTCCTAGATATTCTCTTCCAGGTTCCTCCTCTTCCAAAATATGGGCCTCATCTGGCTGGTCTCGGTGGCCTTCTCTCATTCCTGCGGAAACCTTCTTACCCATCTTGGGGCCCCTATTGCGTCCGGAGAAGTCTCCCCTATCAGGTCTTAATTTTATATTGCAGGGGCATCCTCTTCCGTCTTGGGGGCCTCATTTTCCAACTTAAGAATATCCTGCCACCCATCGGAAGCCTTTTCGTCTAACCTGGGTGGCTTCTTGCCCGTCTCGGTGGCATCCTTTCAGTCCTGAGGGCCTCCTTTTCGTGCTGGGGTCTCCTTTTCGTCCTGGGGCCTCCCTTTTCGTCCTGGGGGCTACCTTCCTATCTCTGTTCTCTGTTCTACGTCTAGTCCTACGCCCTTTTCGTCCTTGGGTGCATCCTTTTCGTTCTAGGGGCCTCCTTTTCGTCCTGGGGCCTCCTTTTGTCCTGGGGCCTCCTCCCAATCTCTGTTCTACGTCTTGGAGCATCCTTGCGTTATGGGGCATCCTTTTCGTCCTGGGGGCCACCTCACAATCTCTGTTCTACGTCTTAGGGGCCTCCTTTTCGTCCTGAGGGCCTCCTTTTCGTCCTGGGGCCTCCTTTTCGTCCTGGGGACCTCATCCCAATATCTGTTTTACGTTTTGGGGAATCCTTTTCGTCCTTTGGTGCATCCTTTTCGTCCTGGGGTTGGTTGGTTGATTGTTGGAGTGTAGGGACGCATGGACTGTGTCTTTCGTCCTGGGGGCCTCCTTTTCGTCCTGGGAGCTTCCTTTTCGTCCTGGGGCCTCCTTTTCGTCCTGGGGGCTACCTTCCTATCTCTGTTCTCTGTTCTACGTCTAGTCCTACGTACTTTTCGTCCTCGGGTGCATCCTTTTCGTTCTAGGGGCCTCCTTTTCGTCCTGGGGTCTCCTTTTAGTCCTGGGGGCCTCCCTCCCAATCTCTGTTCTACGTCTTGGGGCATCCTTGCGCTATGGGCATCCTTTTCTTCCTGGGGGCCTACTTTTCGTCCTGGGGGCCACCTCACAATCTCTGTTCTACGTCTTAGGGGGCCTCCTTTTTGTCCTGGTGGCCTCCTTTTCGTCCTGGTGGCCTCCTTTTCGTCCTGGGGCATCCTTTTTCGTCCTGGGGGCCTCCTTTTTCGTCCTGGGGGCCACCTCACAATCTCTGTTCTACGTCTTAGGGGCATCCTTTTCGTCCTGGTGGCCTCCTTTTCGTCCTGGGGGCCTCATTTTGTCCTGGGGGCCTCCTTTTCGTCCTGGGGGCCACCTCACAATCTCTGTTCTACGTCTTAGGGCCTCCTTTTCGTCCTGGAGGCCTCCTTTTCGTCCTGGGAGCCTCCTTTTCGTCCTGGGGGCCACCTCACAATCTCTGTTCTACGTCTTAGGGGCCTCCTTTTCGGCCTGGGGGCCACCTCACAATCTCTGTTCTACGTCTTAGGGGACTCCTTTTCGTCCTGGAGGCCTCCTTTTCGTCCTGGGGGCCTCCCTTTTCGTCCTGAGACCTCATCCCAATCTCTGTTCTACGTCTTTGGGGCATCCTTTTCGTCCTTTGGTGTATTCTTTTTCGTCCTGGGGTTGGTTCGTTGATTGTTGAAGTGTAGGGGCGCATGGACTGCGTCTTTCGTCCTGGGGGCCTCCTTTTCGTCCTGGGAGCTTCCTTTTCGTCCTGGGGGTCTCCTTTTCGTCCTGGGGCCTCCTTTTCGTCCCGGGGGCCTCCTTTTCGTCCTGGGGGCCCCGTCCCAATCTCTGTTCTACGTCTTGGGGGCTTCCTTCGCGTTATGGGGCATCCTTTTCGTCCTGGGGGCCACCTCACAATCTCTGTTCTACGTCTTAGGGGCCTTCTTTTCGTCCTGGGGGCCTCCTTTTCGTCCTGGGGCCTCCTTTTCGTCCTGGGGACCTCATCCCAATATCTGTTCTACGTCTTTGGGGCATCCTTTTCGTCCTTTGGTGCATCCTTTTCGTCCTGGGGTTGGTTGGTTGATTGTTGGAGTGTAGGGGCGCATGGACTGCGTCTTTCGTCCTGGGGGCCTCCTTTTCGTCCTGGGAGCTTCCTTTTCGTCCTGGGGGCCTCCTTTTTCGTCCTGGGGGCCTCCTTTTCGTCCTGGGGGCCTCCTCCCAATCTCTGTTCTACGTCTTGGTGCCTTCCTTTTTGTCCTGGGGCCTCCTTTTTCGTCCCGGGGGCCTCCTTTTCGTCCTGGGGCCTCCTCCCAATCTCTGTTCTACGTCTTGGGGCCTCCTTTTCGTCCTTGGGTGCATCCTTTTCGTCCTGGGGTCTCCTTTTTCGTCCTGGGGGCCTCCTCCCAATCTCCGTTCTACGTCTTGGTGCCTCCTTTTCGTCCTGGGGCCTCCTTTTCGTCCTGGGGGCCTCCCTTCCAATCTCTGTTCTACGTCTTTGGGCCTCCTTTTCGTCCTTGGGTGCATCCTTTTCGTCATGGGGTCTCCTTTTCGTCCCGGGGGTCCTCCTCTTTCGTCCTGGGGGCCTCCTCCCAATCTCTGTTCTACGTCTTGAGGCCTCCTTTTCGTCATGGGGGCCTCCTCCCAATATCTGTTCTACGTATTGGGGCCTCTTTTTCGTCCTGGGGGCCTCCTTTTCGTCCCGGGGGCCTCCTTTTCGTCCTGGGGGCCTCCTCCCAATCTCTGTTCTACGTCTTGAGGCCTCCTTTTCGTCATGGGGGCCTCCTCCCAATCTCTGTTCTACGTCTTGGGGCCTCTTTTTTTTTTTTCGTCCCTTTTTTTTTTCCTGGGGGCCCTTTTTTTCTGTGTGGCTTCCTTCTCCCTTTTTTTTTTTTTCTTTTTTTTGCCTTTTTTTTTTGTTTTGGTCTTTTTTTTTTCGTTTTGGGTTTTGGTTTTCTTTTGGGCCTCCCCCCCCCTTCTTTTTTTTTTTTTTTTTTTATTTAATTTTTTTTTTTTTTTTTTGGTGGTTTTTTTTTTTTTTTTCTTTTTTATTTATTTTTTTTTTTTCCTTTCCGTTTTTTTTCTTCCTTTTTTTTTGTGTTTTTTTGGGGGGGGGCGTCCTCCAATTTGGGGGGGGCCCCCGCTTTCTCGGTGGGGGGGGGCGGCTCCCCCCCCCCCCCGGTGGCGACGCCCTTGACCACCACCCATAGCCGATAGCGTACCCCCCCCCTCTCCCACTCTGCCACGTGATCTGGCGTTGCGGCGGTCAGCGCCCCCGGAAGAGCGCGCCGTCGGCCCGGCAAACGGCATCATGGGCGGGACGCCGGGATTAGGCCCACCGGGGGACCTGACCAGCCCCGAGCCACGTGTAATCCAGGGGGTCACGGTCGGGCACCGTCATACCACCCGGAGCATCTCCCATGGCCACGGTGACGGGACACGTTGGGGATGGGGAGGCGGCATCCCCGTCTCTCTCGGAGGTGGCGAGTATGTGGACAGAGGAGTAGACTCCCACCCATGATTGTGTTCGGTAGTTCGGGTGCGGATTGAGGTGGAATACATCCTCAAGTTGAGGACAAAATGGGACAGTCATTCTAGCTCCTCTAACTGCATGTTCATAATCGACAGTTTAAAGCCGTGCTTCTGCATGGGCAAAACGGCTTCAAACCATTGATTGTCGATCTCCAGCTTCAATACCATGCCGGACGAAATTTGAATCATTTGCCACTGTCCTCCCCTTCCCCCTCCAGCTGCTCCGTCTCACGTCTTAACATAGCTGCCATCCAGATAAGCCCCGTGATGTTTTTGAAGTCACACATGATTGACATTCATTGACCGTGACATTTCAATCTTAACCCACGCAGTTTCGGGGGGTCTTTTCCACCCTCTCCCTCATTTTTTCCGCGGATAGTGTAAAAACGGCGCACGGCAACGCGCCGAAAATTGGCATACCATTTTCGACATCGATTTGACATGTCGTGTTCAGATTTTGAGGTCAGGTCATCCACGGTCACCGAGTTGGCCAAGGTGAGGTCATCTCAATATAGTTCAACCACTCGTCATGCTTTAACGGGTAAAGATATTTTAATGAGAATTCCAGCGTTTACTTATTTCTTTTTTTGGGACGCAACAAAATGCATCGGGTGCATTTTTGAAGGTGTGCGTGTTTCGTGACCTGTTTGTTTCGCATATTTGCCCATTATGGCTCAACTTGAAGATTCTGACTATGTACGCACTTCTTATAAGGCGAAGTTTATTTAAAGCAACGTTTCTCGGTACGCTCTGCTAATTAGAGAAATAAACATTAAAAATTAAAAGGTCAAAATCTTCAAATTAAAACAAAAACATTTTTGGGTGGACAAACATTTTGGAACCATGGTCGATTTAACCTTCCTTTTCTGATTGCAGGTAAGTTTTGTTTTTAAAATCTTCGCCAAAATGAACTCCCCAGAGCCAAAAACATTATATCGGTCGTGACTTCCTACCCCCCCCTACTGGCGTCACTTTTTGAGGTGATTACATTTTTGGGGTGGTTTCTGACCCTACACGTCGAGCGCTTTCCCATGACATTTCTTTCGTGTTCGTGCGACGCCAAGTTTTGAGATTAGAGCGGGATTGTAATGCCACCACCTGCCCCCCCCCCCCCCACACACACACACGGGACGGAATGTGTGGACCTGACCGGAAAGACTAATGGCCAAATTATACGGATTTGAGCAAGTCCGAGAACACCTTAGTTCGCTAATTGAGTTTTGGAGGCGAGCAATCGGCGTTTGGAATGTTGGAGGCGAACACAGTGTCTGTATGCCCGGCAGCCGAACGAGATAAATACGAACTGGTCAGTCAGCATGGCGTAATAAGTGTAACAACACAGACACCTCAACTGTCGCTGCCTTCTGAACTGACAGAGCGCACCGAAATGTGCTTGCTCAACAGTAGTCGACTTAGAAAGTGTACAAGGAAGTGCTTAGATCGTTGATCCATGTGTCCGGATGGTCTCCACTTCACATTTCAACACTTCATCACACCATACTAAGCATAGAGTGTTCATGCAGCATCATCAGGCAGCTATGTCTGGTATGCGTGGCCTCGAGATGCAGACTAGATGCGTCAAAGCACGCTGTGCCTGTCCGCCCTAGTCGCGTGTGGACGTGTCGGAGTCGTGAACTACAGAACACTAAAAAAGAAGACCAGTTTTATAAAAGACGTGAAAGACAAACAAATCACTTAATTCTTTACGTCTGTGATTGAATTTTGACCATAAATTATGTTTAAAGCTGCGCACCCGCATCTATTTTACCACTGTATGACACTGTGGTGTAATAACGAACATTATTTTGGATTCCCAACGATGTGCAATGCAATAAAATGCAATACCATACAATGCAATCCACTGGGGTATAATTAAAGCCGAACTGCCATGACGCCGGACCGCGAAAGCAAACCAGGAGCTTCTCAAGTGGTGCGGATGTTGCAAGGGCCGCTAATGCGAGTGTAGGAAACTGAGGCCATTCTGAACTGAGCCGGATCAGAACAGTCGAAGGAACTACGCTTGGCGACATGATTCAAGGTCTGAAGTGATTCACATAAATCTCTGCACATTATGTGAGGGATAATTATATATGATTATTCCTTTCTTTCAAGCAAGGGAATTCAGTTCCATGTTTTGCTTCTTCACAACATCGTCCCAAATAGGACACATTCCGTTCTTTGCTCGGCAATTTCCCCATATCATATCGTCTCACCCGCCTTTCGGCTACCATAACGGCGGCTGACACTGCCAACCAACAGCGTCGGCGACACTGCCAGTCAGCAACGTGAGCGACACTGCCAGCCAGCAGCGTCAGCGACACTGCCAGCCAGCAGCGTCAGCGACACTGCCACTGTCAGCGACGCTGCCAGTCAGGAGCGTCAGCGACACTGCCAGCCAGCAGCGTCAACGACACTGCCAGCCAGCAGCGTCGGCGACACTGCCAGCCAGCAGCGTCAGCGACACTGCCAGCCAGCAGCGTCAACGACACTGCCAGCCAGCAGCGTCGGCGACACTGCCGGCCATCAGCGTCAGCGACACTGCCAGCCAGCAGCGTCGGCGACACTGCCAGTCAGGAGCGTCAGCGACACTGCCGGCCAGCAGCGTCAGCGACACTGCCAGCCAGCAACGTGAGCGACACTGCCAGCCAGCAGCGTCAGCGACACTGCCAGCCAGCAGCGTCAGCGACACTGTTTGCCAGCAACGTGAGCGACACTGCCAGCCAGCAGCGTTAGCGACACTGCCAGCCAGCAGCGTCAGCGACACTGCCAGCCAGCAGCGTCAGCGACACTGCCAGCCAGCAGCGTCGGCGACACTGCCAGTCAGGAGCGTCAGCGACACTGCCGGCCAGCAGCGTCAGCGACACTGTTTGCCAGCAACGTGAGCGACACTGCCAGCCAGCAGCGTCGGCGACACTGCCAGCCAGCAGCGTCGGCGACACTGCCAGCCATCAGCGTCGGCGACACTGCCAGTCAGGAGCGTCAGCGACACTGCCGGCCAGCAGCGTCAGCGACACTGTTTGCCAGAAACGTGAGCGACACTGCCAGCCAGCAGCGTCGGCGACACTGCCAGTCAGCAACGTGAGCGACACTGCCAGACAGCAGCGTCAGCGACACTGTTTGCCAGCAACGTGAGCGACACTGCCAGCCAGCAGCGTCGGCGACACTGCCAGCCATCAGCGTCGGCGACACTGCCAGCCAGCAGCGTCAGCGACACTGCCAGCCAGCAGCGTCAGCGACACTGTTTGCCAGCAACGTGAGCGACACTGCCAGCCAGCAGCGTCAGCGACACTGCCAGCCATCAGCGTCGGCGACACTGCCAGCCGGCAGCGTCAGCGACACTGCCACTGTCAGCGACGCTGCCAGTCAGCAGCGTCAGCGACACTGCCAGCCAACAGCGTCAGCGACACTGCCAGCCGGCAGCATCAGCGACACTGCCAGCCGGCAGCATCAGCAACACTGCCGGCCAGCAGCGTTAGCGACACTGTCAGCCAGCAGCGTCAGGCGTCAGCAGCATCAGCGGACACTGCCGGCCAGCAGCGTCAGCGACACTGCCACTGTCAGCGACGCTGCCAGTCAGCAGCGTCAGCGACACTGCCAGCCAACAGCGTCAGCGACACTGCCAGCCGGCAGCATCAGCGACACTGCCGGCCAGCAGCGTTGGCGCACTCTTTTGGCTGCCAGCTGTCGACGGTTTCACGTGAAGCAGAGTTGGAATTTCAGCCGGCTAAAAGTATGTTCTGTCACTTGCTGGTTTTAACCGGTATTAGTCGGTTCACACCGACATACAATACCTAGACGAAAACGATGATAAATTTGGATAATACATGCTTTGAATGCGGTAAGATTAAATAAATAAATGCCGGGGTGGAAAGATGCGCTGCTGAACATTTTAAAATTATAACCGTAACTAAGAATAAGCTTAATTGCGGTTTTGGTGCACGAATCTTCGGTGTCGTAATAAGGTTAATGTTGTGCATGTAAATAGGTCATATTTCTTGAGTCGTTATCTTCCCAAGGCTGCCAACTTAAAATCGTAAAACAATGGTACGACTCAAGCAAGTACGCTTGATGGGCGCGATGGGGCAGGAGACAATTGCTTAAATCAGCTATTTTAATTTAATCTTTTCTCACGTTTTTATTTTCTGTCTACTCTCTACTACTTCTACCACTTCTACTTCCAGTCAGACGGTTTTAAGCGGCTAAAGCCGGTGGCAGACAATTTACGCCGGCTGCTGACAACCGTGGCCTGCGGACATAATCCAAAAACGCCGAGCTTCAGTCTGCAATACCAGATGGCAGCCCGAGCGGAATACTGCACCAGCAGCTGCGGAAACACGCCGCGCGAGCTGACTGGCGGCAAGACTTCCTTGGCGAGGCAGACGGATCGGCGTTTGACGGACGTGCGAGCGCTGATGTGGCCACAGAGCACTCGGAAAATGAGTGTTGTCCCGCCATTTCTCAAACCGAACTCCATGTAAAGCAGACTTCGCAGGCCACGCCCACCACCTGCGTTTTGAAGAGGCATCACCAGGACACTGCGTAGGACCTGAGTAATGAAGAATTCTCAAAGGAGCGTGCTACCCTCGACAGGCGCCTCCGGAGAAGCCAAGTGGTGGGACAGCCACCCACGACAGGCCGTCTCGTGGTGATGGGGAGCGCACAAGGCAGGTGCCCTATGTGGGAGGGGTGGGTATGTGCAGGGAGGGCGAGATTTTCCGAGAATCTCCCACGGGAATGGGTGGCATAACCCGGCGGGCAGACCTCGAGCCATGCCATTCATCACCGCCGAGAGTGCCGCAGTGGAGGAAATTCCTCAAAACAAATGGTCTGGCTTGAGTGCACTTTGCCACTGTTTTGCAAGCTGGGTTGTTGATGGCGATGGGTTACAAATAACTCTGTCAAACCCGACATAATGTGAATGAGCCCTGATACGTGGTGAGGTGGCTGCCAGCCAATCTTAGCACGTCGCAATCTTTAGCCAAAAAGACCCTTGTGTGCGTCTCACAGGCGAGGTTTGGGGGAAGTGGCATCTCTTCAGACTTGAAAGTGTTCGGAAATGTTTATCGGTCTAGTCGGTTTGCCCACACCCCTACCTTTCGAAATTCAGTTCAATTACTGAAATGCTTTCCGTGGCATGACACCGTGCATCCTTTCGGCAGGTCGAATAATGAATAGCATTGTACCTCATCTCATTCGATCCCAGAGGACATGACAGTAATACACCATGGGCAACATCCTTATACTCAGCTGCAAATGCCGCGCTGCTGAAACAACCAGACTGGATCAAAGCGTCACAACTCGGAAACATTCCCCGATATAGAATGGTTTCAGGAAATGGTTTGGTAAAATGGTTACAGCAAGGCCTCATCTGATGTGCTAGCTACGTGGGCCGTGTTCCCTTTCCCATTCATGACCGCGGTTCCTCAGTCAGGTCGCATTTCCCATTGCTTAAATATTACTGATGGAGGGCAGGTGGAAAGGCTGGATGTGGCACCATTGGAGTCAATTGTGGACCCTCCCCCAGTCAAATCATGCCAGGCGAGGCCCTGGAACACAGACTAGCCGGGACCTCATATCTAAAAACATTAGTAATTGTCATGGTATATTATGATCACATCCTACATGCTCGTGCAACACTGACACTTCTCAACAACCAAGTAATTTAAAAATAAAAGATCAGATTAAAAAGGGCCACTACTGGTAAGAAATCACAATCACACACAGCTACACACATACAAATCATTACTTACAAAATAAAATTTTAGCATGATGCAAAAGTAATCAGATTAAAGTCGGACGTAGTTCCCTGATATAACATAAAAAAACTTGTGATATCTAATGACACCCAAGTCACAGACCTTCATAGCATGCATATGAACGTTTGTTTACCTATTTTTGAGTGCTATCCTTTGACTTCAATTTGAAATTTTAATTCGCTAGATAACCACGCCGGTACCGGTATAATTGACTGTCATTTTTAGCCGCACGGACGAAAGGCCACGTTTCCCAGTATTATTGTTTTCCCACGGCAATCGAAACTGCATATTTGTCGCGTGTCATGCTCATGATTAATATATATATATATATATATATATATATATATATATATATATAATAACATTGTTTTAAGCAAGATAGAGAGATGCTGTATACGGCATGGCGCGGCTACATCTTTGAATTTTAGAGTTACTTGGAACAATTTTTTTCTTCTCTCACTCTCTCTCTCTTTTGGTTGACATTTCAGGTCAGGTCAAGCAGATCAATGTGATGGTGTAATCATTCACCTGTCTTCGCCGTAGTTTCCGGACCTCGATCGTAAAACAAATGCGATTTCGATGTGTGCACAATAAATAGAACATATACATCTCAGGAGATGAAACTACACATCCGTTCTTATTCCGGGATTATATGGTACGCTGTTGCAAAATAGTAAACCTCTCAATAGCGTACCGCTATCTGTAGCCCGGTTGGCTAGGTTTCTCAGATTTCTGTTTTGTTGGTTGAGGGAAGCTGCGACTTTCGACGTCGCGCGCAATTACTAGAAAGACGAGGGTGAAATTGTTGCGCGAGTCGTGAACGAGGAATCGTCAGGCTCACCTCCCCAGAATTTGAGAAGTTCTGAAATTTGTCGGGGTAAATTCAGTTTCGCCGTCCGATATTTCGAATCAACTACTGTAATTGTATTGAAGTATTGAGGTAAGGAGACCTGTAAAGTGGCACAATTCGAGCTTCAAGCAAACACCATAATTCACTTACTCTTATCGCATCATCATCAAATCAAATTTCAGGGGGATTTGGAGCAAAGCACAGGGCGCGTGAGGAGCCTCTTCCTCGCTGCAGATACGACTTTATAAGCATCCCTGGATAACAACGTGAAGACTCCAGAGCTTCACTTCAAATACAATGGCAAAGGGAAAATGCACATTAACGGTGGCATCTTAGATTAAAACATGCAGCTATTAGAGAATGAAGCCACGCGTTATCATTTATCCTGTGATCCTGGAGTGCATCGCTACGAAATTATAGATATCTCAAAGATGCCATGACGAGGCCGGGCCGCTCCAGTTCTTTTTCTGCTAATCGAGAGAAGACCTCGGCCTCGGCCGTAATCACACAGGGGCTTAATTAGGCTTTCTGCGGCGTGCCGTAAAAAAAATGCATTGCCATTAGACCTGTCCATTCATGTGATATAACTAAGGCCATGACGTAATATACCCCCCCCCCCGCTCTCCCAAAAAGTAATCAGAGCAGTTCGAAACTGTGTACAATTAGATCCTTCCATGTTTCGTCGCATGCAGCGTCGAACGAACACACTATTCAGGCTATGAATGCTATTTTGTAACGGAGTAATATAATGGCATTTACTTTTCCTTCAATCTCTCATGTACCGTGCACAAAAGCGTAAAAACAGCGAACTGGCATCACCGGGGTTGCAAAGTACAATGCAATCTCACACTTCACTCTCACTCGCCACCAGACAGCGGCCACTGGCCACTGGCCACCGGACGCCAATAGCCAAGCACCGCTTACCAGACACTGGACGATGGCGTGTGGTGACTAGTCGCCGGTCAGCAGCCACCGGTCACCAGCTCCCGTTGGCAGATAATTGGCCTTTGCCATGAGTGTCGTCCAGTGGGCAATGGTGTCGACGGCCTCCCACATGTAATCTGCCATCATTGGTGAACCTACAGCTGATCAAAGGCAGCGGCGGTGACCGCCCGCTGGCTGTCCGCTACCGAACATTGACATCACTAACGTCATCCTCCGCCCTCGTCAATACCTACAGCTGACCAAAGGTAGCGGCGGTGACCGCCCGCTGGCTGTCCGCTGCCGAACATTGACATCACTAACGTCATCCTCCGCCCTCGTCAATACCTACAGCTGACCAAAGGTAGCGGCGGTGACCGCCCGCTGGCTGTCCGCTGCCGGCCATTGGCATCACTAACGTCACCGCCAGCGGCCGGTCGATCGACGTTAGTCGGGATCGCCGCTGGCAGACGGCATGGCCGTGACGGACGTATGTTCGGTGAAATATGGATGTTCGGCGATGGACGAGAACGATGGTGATACACGGATCGGCACCGACAGACGGGATCGGCAGTGGCACATGGATGTACAGTGATAGACGGGATCGACAGGGAAATACGGATCGGCAATGACAGATCGATGTACACTGATAGACGGGTTCGACAGTGAAAGACAGATCGGTAATGGCAGACGGGAGCAACGGTGACGGACGGGATCGAAAATGACAGCGGCATGGGCAAAGACAGACGGTGGAGGATATTGCACAGCTCAGCTCAGTTGTGAACGAGATTGTTCCCGATAGTTGGCCTCATTGATACTGCAACTGTGTATGTGTGCGCTCCACAGAAATACCATGGGACTTGCAGCCGGACTCATTAAGCCAAGTCAAACTAACTTGCTCGTAGTTTCATCCTGGATGCATTGCTTCACCTTTCGCAGAAATCGAATGTGAGGGCAACATTTCATTTCATTGCACCTAATCACAACCTGTCATGTGTGAACGCGTCGTGCAATTATACATCTATATTGCTTGAGGTTGCCTGACCTTCGCCAGTATTGGGCACTTTGTTAGCATAGCCAGCGTTAGAAGTGGCGTGTCCAATTGGACCTTTGCTTCGCATCGGTAGCCTCTACTACTGCTGTGATTCAACCACTGTAGGCGCATACGAGCCTATAAAGTAACGCAATTTCGTGCAAAGACCCTCCACAAATATCAGTAAGTTGCAATTTCATGTTGTCACGAAATGATTTCGACCTATCACTATTAGCATTATAATCGAACTTTAAGATAACCATGCTCAATAATAAGTTATTCATTGATCAACGTAATTACAGATATATACTGATGGGGCGTGTTTACGCTTCAACTAGCTATGTTGAATCACAATCAATTGAAGTAATGGTTTGTAAGTTTTTCATAGTCGGCATCGAGATATATCAATTAGAAGTTCATATTAAATGCTCTGCTTTTTAGGGAAGAAGTAACTCACGATTTACATATAATTATACTGTGGGGAAAATGAAATGCTTTCATTGCTACCAAATGTGCCTATATACTTCATTTCACTTGCAACAAACACGGGAGTAAAAAGTGCCAGTGGTCGTGCTAAACTAGATGATGATAAATTAGTTGTTTGTTGCAAAATCATCAGTCATGTCAGAAACTAAGCTCTCACCGACTTTCTACAAACATATTTGGTGCACGTTGTCCAATTAGTAGCGGTTTTACCTGTGCTACTACTGTTCACGTGTGCAGACCTTTGATAATTCATGCTTGGCACGTTCTTACACCAAGCTGTGCAACCAATCGCCTTTCAAAGATTAACGGAAGTTATAGGCTCAGATTGATCTGGGATGCCTTTTCACACAAAAATAATTTTTGGTCCCGCAGGTTGTCTACAGCCTGTATGCACATACTAGACTCAGTATGATTGATATTTTGTTGCAAGCTCATCAACACCTGGCATGATCGCCGCTGAGCTACGCATATCGTATAGATAAATGTGATGTTGGTAGATTTAGATGAGTCTAAGCTAAGCTCTGGTGCTATCCTGTGTTTCTGTAGCATGTAGACTGAGTGTACAGCTGGACTGAATTTGTCAATACTTGAGTTTGGTCAAGTTTCCGTTTGGTCAAGCTTGGTTATTAAGTTTTTACCTCGAACTTGCTGCGGAGTGTCACTGGTTTATATGAGTATGCAACCCTGGCACCGCCGAATACGTCTAGTGGCAAGCAGGTACGAGACGTCGCTTCGCGACTCTACCTCAGTCAGGCGTGAGACGCAACAACTGACGCGTGGTGGCCATCCCCTCGGCTGGGAAAGCTGGCGAAACGCTGCCGGTGGACGGGGGGGGCACTCTTAATGAGAGCACGTGGCGAGACGCCGCGCACCACGCCGCGTCCACCACAGCCAGGTGGGGTCTGGCCACCCACGTGGTGCGCAGGAAAAGTCTGCCGCCGCGTCCACCACAGCCAGGTGGGGTCTGGCCACCCACGTGGTGCGCAGGAAAAGTTTGCCGCCGCGTTCACCATAGCCAGGTGGGGTCTGGCCACCCACGTGGCGCGGGGAACAGTCTGCCGCCGCGTCCACCACAGCCAAGTGGGGTCCGGCTACCCACGTGGTGCGGGGAACAGTCTGCCACCGCGTCCACCACAGCCAGGTAGGGTCCGGCCACCAGCGTGGTGCGGAGGAGCAGTGTGCCGCCGCCACCGCTGACCTTCGGCCGCACCTGACCCGGCAGTCGGCCGCCCGAGGTCCGACGGAGCAGTGTGCCGCCGCCACCACTGACCTTCGGCCGCACCTGACCCGGCGGTCGGCCGCCCGAGGTCCGACGGAGCAGTGTGTCGCCGCCGCCGCTGACCTTCGGCCGCACCTGACCCGGCGGTCGGCCGCCCGAGGTCCGACGAAGCAGTGTGTCGCCGCCGCCGCCGCCGCTGACCTTCGGCCGCACCTGACCGCGGCGGCCGCCCGACCACGGCGGGGTCGCCGCCCGCTGACCTTCGGCCGCACCTGACCCGGCGGTCGGCCGCCCGAGGTCCGACGAAGCAGTGTGTCGCCGCCGCCGCCGCCGCTGACCTTCGGCCGCACCTGACCGGCCGGTCGGCCGCCCGAGGTCCGACGGAGCAGTGTGCCGCCGCCGCCGCTGACCTTCCGCTGCACCTGACCCGGCGGTCGGCCGCGGCCGCGGTCTGGCGTCCAGTGCCGAGCCGGACAACACGTCGGACGGCTCTCTCGTCGGCCGCCGGCCGGCTGCACAAAGCCGCCGGACCTGTTCCGGCCGGCTGTGGCCGCCCGTGTGACAGTCTGTGTCCGCTGGTGTTCTCCGCGCCGCGCCGACTTGTGCGGCCAGACTGCTGCCTGGTGAGAAACCATGAGGCCAGCGATGGGCCAGCCGCTTCCTGCGATGAAACTGATTCACAGGCCACGTGTGAACGCCACATAACCAGTAGCAGCTGATGCGCCCTTAAGCTCAAATAATCAATCGATACACATGACTTTCACGACACGACACGAGGTGGACAACTTGGCACTGGCACCTGCATGCACACTGCACAGGATTGATAGCGGAGGCAGGTTCTCAACATGATAAAAAATAATCTAGAAGGTGCGACTATTTCACTTCAACATAAGAAAAATGAGGCTTTCCTTATTGCCAGATGTTAGTACAAGTCCCGGATATCCGACAGGCAGATGGCACCACCGGCGGTGGTTCGGTGACTGCCGGAAAGCGGCGCGTGACGGAGCACCGCCGCTTGGCCTCTGGCCCTTTGGCTGGTAAATCCTTTGCAGATCTTTTGATAACAATTCCCAGATCATGTCCAGTCACCGAGCTCTGTGAGCTATGGAGGTTGTTGCAAGTGTTTATGCAGACATCGCAGTTTTGGACTGTTTTATCAGAGCTTGGGTTAAGATGACGCTTGACATTATTTTAGACGTTCTCAGCCACGCGTCAAGGCGGTGGCAGGTTGAAAATTAGCAGAAGGCATTGTCCCTAATGAAGTAGGATGTCCTGTTAAAAATATATATGCATTTATGGTCAATGCTACGCCGTGATGCTCAGCACATTCAGCTGTCACATTAACCTTTTTGAACCCATGCCATTCGTATGCGAGCATGTATGATGGAGTTACAAACCATCGTACATCACATTCGTGTTCATTGCGACGGATTCATCCTACCCGGTCCGTCACCTATGCATAGGGTGGGGGGTTTTACTTTCCAGCTCCATCTCACATGTCTCACAGCTCCAGCTCCAACTCGGCGTTCAGACCAGTGAAGTTGATGCCCGGCGCGTCGAAACATACCCCTGACCTGCCCTGGAGGGTCACTCGTTGACGGCATGTGTTGAACAGGGTACATTGAATTTGCTTCGAGCAGGCAACGCATTGGTTTTTGCTCTCGGAGTTCTCTCAACCATGGGCCAAATGGAGACAGCGGCGGCAACCCCTCAGATGAGAAGGCTGAGAAGGCGTCCTCGGAAGGCGAGGGCTCGGGTTTTAAGATATTTTCAAACTATAAATATAACGTACGTCCAATTTAGTGCGTTATTACAAAGTAGTTCCTTCCGCTAGACGCATACTTCAATTCCAGCCACATTCGTCTGGAAGCAGATATTTTCTCTTTCAGTTGCTTGACTCGCCAATGCGACAAGGTATCTCCATCACCGAGGTGCACCGGGGCGGCACCGCGACTGTGGTCGCCTGACAGTGACCTCTGCCTTGCAACGGAAGAAAGTGCCGGCTTTTGACCCAGATCCAGAGAAATCTGCCACTCGGTCCAGCCATGCATGCATGCAGCTCGCTCCGTCAGTCACGGGTCCGGGGGTGAAAGTTCGCCGACTGCTGAAAGGAAACTGCATGCCAAATATATGAACGGCGCCTCTGCTGTTGGTATGCGGACTGGAAGTGCTCTGTAGGTATCTCGCTGCGACTCGGGTCGCGACCGCGCGCCGTCAGCTTGGAGACGACGTGACGAAGCGAGCGAAGAGACACACAAAAACCGCTCTATACCCTTCCTGTCCGACAGTTGATTGCACGTAAGTACACCACGAGGAAAACCCTTCGCAACAGAAATGTCCATCCGGCTGGCACAAACTAGCCACACCGACACACAAACAAGACGTCTTGTCCGACGAATCACGAATCAGACCTAGAAAGCTGTATCTTTTGAGACAATCCAGAACTTCAAAAAGTTGTGTTTGTACGTTTAGTTCACCGCGCGGCATTTCGCACCACATGCAATAAATACATGAATAGTCATATTCAAGCATTGACGTAAAGTACCATGTGACATGGCACCTACGTAACTTAAATACTCGATAATAAATCCCATCGCTAGAGGGATTGGGAGCAAACGCCCCCAGGGTTGATGTTCACGTTACTCGCAATAAACACTGCTGGGTTAAGCAAAAATAATCGCCGGAAAGAAGCATCACACTATTTGCATGCCAGTTCAAGAAAAGCTATCGGCTTTCAACCGCTTCTGAAAGTTATTGGTATCGTGAAGCAGTTCTGAGCAAGGATGGTGATCTCTGACAAAACCAGAGAGATCTAATCGCCGATCTTTTGCTTATATTTAATATAAAAATGATACATTAGCCGTTAGCGGGGTACCAAGTAAGGGGTCCGGACCCTCACCCCCACTCCCACCAGCTCCCCCTTCCCGGACCTACTCGAGATATCCAACCATGGCTCCTAGTCCATTTGCCACGCATCACCACAGGATCGATCAGACATGTGCCTAAAAATGTGTGCTTACTTGGCGCAAAATGAGCGTAACGCCAAGAAAACAAGAGAGCGGGAATGTTACCACTTATCGGAAGCATTAGTCATTAACACATGCTGCATGGGAATGTTACCATTTATCGGAAGCATTAGTCATTAACATATCTTGCATGGGAATGTTACCACTTATCAGAAACATTAGCCATGAACATATGTTGCATGGGAATGCTACCACTTCTCGGACGTATTAGCCATTGACATATGTTGCACCATGAACTCCGCATGTCGAAAACATTGCACACTCTGCCAAACACATGCCAGTGTCACCTCGCTACTGACATATCACCATGGCTTCTCGTGACCTCTTGGGCCTCGCCACGTTCGTCTCCCAACGGTCCAGTAGCCAGGCTGGTCTGGGTCGACACGGCGCTCAGCAGCCAAACAAGCAACAGCCGTCAACAGTTTTGTTCTGTTGCCCAGCAACTGAGTAACCACCTCAGCATTTCAATCGCTGCAGTCCGGGCACCAGCAGACGACACCGCCGCAAGCCGACCTGGCCGGGGTCAGTTGGGAGCTGGGTCGGCGGAGGTCAGGTGACCGCCGCCCGTCGTGACACGTGCCCGTCGGCGGTGTCGTCCAGGGCCGGCGGCCGCCGCTGGAAAGCTCCCGTGACCCGCGCACGGTCGAGTGGTGCCTGTGGCGGCGCGTTTTCACTCTCGGCGCCAGTCGCCGCTCGGCGCGAGGAAAGTGAGAGAGGCCGCGATGGGGCGTTATTTGGGGCCAGCCCGGTCGTCGCCGGGATTCAACTCTGACAGTCATCATTAGCTGGTTGGTGACCATCGAAGTGTCGATATTTACAGTTCGAATGTCAGATACGGGAGCAAATATACATGTAAACATACATAACTGAAAAAACAAACATATTTATGCATTTTATATTCATACATGTAATATGTAGGTATGTAGATGGATTGGATACAAATCATGGTATGCACACATACACACACACACACACACATATATATATATATATATATATATATATATATATATATATATATATATATATATATATATATATATATATATATATATATATATAAATTACAGGAATGTGTACGTGGTTATGTGTGTGTATGTGTGTGTCTGTCTGCATATGCATATTTATAAAGAAACGTACAGATACATGCGATGAGTGCATTTTGTCGAAACAATTCACAGCCAGAGAGTTGATATCGACGTCTGGCTGCCGTCGCATTACCGACGTATTTTTTAATTCCCTCCAAATATTAATCCAAAGCTGTCCTAATCAGGCCTAGTTAAAAAAAAGAAGGAAAAAAATGGGTGCATCGACAAATGCTCAAGGCAGAAGTAGTCAAAAGTGACCTCAGGCTTTGTAACGGTCGAACTTATACTTATGCTGTGCAGATAGTGTGCATATATAACTTGGCTGCTAATCAACATACACCAAAACATTTATGTCATTCCGGAGAATGTTCTCTTGTAGTGTTACACATTTCACATCAGTATCAGTCTAGACCACCGATACATAACCCAGCATTTTGAACAATAAGAAGCTACAACATATATAACGGGCGTTTTGCATGGTAAAGTGAAGGCTTTATCATGACGAAGCAAGTAATGATGATGACGGAGCAATCATGTTTGCCTATGAATTTTTAGGTTCACAAGCTCCTACAGGGAATATAAAAATAAACCGCCAATAAACTTTTTTTTAAAAACTACACCTTACCCCCAAAGAACAGACATTTGGATTCGAGTTGGTGTCACCCATAACCTGCACCTGAACAAATCCAATATCTAACATAGTCAGCCTCAACAGCAGTTCACTACCTAATTCTCCGAATCTAACCTCAACCTAATTATGTGACCTTGACCTGGGTATGTGGAAGTTGTTTAGACGCAGACGTCGGTGCGCCTGATGTTCATCTTATGCTACGACGCGTTTTTCCATGGCCAGGATTAGATAACTACGGATGCGACTGGGCGACAGAGCACCAGGACGATCCTCTTTTATCTCACCCAAAGCCAACAAAAACAAGTGGACAAAATGTTTCAGGTAGTTCTTAACACACGCCCTGGAGGGCCTCTGAAAATTACGCGCACTGGAGGGGGGGCTAAGATCTCGGCTCCTATTAAAGCTGAAGGAACGAAATTCGCAGGGTGGATGGGTACGGTAGTGAACTCTATTGTGTGTAAATTTGATGGCCTTAGGTCAATATCTTCAAGGTAAAATGAGGTCACATTTGTCAAAATTTTCTTGTTTTGCGTGGCTTGGCTTGTCATTGTTATGGATCGCTGTGATTGTGTTTAAATGCTCCAAAATGTGCATCAATGATGTTTTGGACATTACTAATGATGCAATACCGATGCTAGACCCGACATTTGACCTCAGATCACCTATATAACAGCACTTTATCAGGTCAGTTACCTGTTCCAGTTACCGGAACCGGGCCGCCCGCCCGACTGCTCCGTCGGGCAGCTCGGCGCAATCGGCTTCGTGAAGAAAGAAGTTGAAGTACATGAATAAAGTATGGAAACGCAATGACAAACAGTACAAATGACAAACAGTAGTGCATTTATGACAACATTCCAGTTGATCAAGTTTGGTTCCATTAACCTGTCATGAACTTGACCTGATTTGACCTCGGTGACCTAACATGACCTTGAAACTATATAGCATATCAATATACATGAAACAAGTCGCTAGTGTTGCCAAGAACACTTCCCTTTTGCGAATATACGGGAAGCGCACCAGCGCCGATTTTTGTGGTCTGGCGCAAGGAAATTTGTTTACTTTAACGGCCCCAAACTGGAAAATGTTCGTCCGATTTCCATTTCTCTTGCTTTAAACGACGCGCCGGTCATTTCTAAGCAGGAATGCAGAAAATAGCGTATATCTACCGGTAAAATCTGCAGTTATGTACGAAAAACCTGAGGAGTGGGCGGATTTCCCCCCCTCCAGTGCGCGAGTTAAAGGACCGAGCTTCACCATACGTCCGCCGAATCCCGAGGGGATCATATTGGCCTCCCGTAATGCAAGAGACTGGGAAGTCTACCGCGTTTCGAGGGCCAGTATTCGAAGATTATAAAAGTATCCCTGCACATGCTAAGCGGTGCAGGCATTTTGATCTTTTAGTGGCTGGAATCCCAAGTGAGAAATTAAAAAAATGGGCCAGCAGACTGCCACCACCACATACCTAGTACAAACATGTTACGACGAGTCCCTGGTCAGCAAAACTGCGTGTTAACTATTGGGTTATCTCTTCATAAATGCAAAAAAACTTCTCGTAGTGCGGGTGGAATCGTGTTCTCTGACATGAAACGCCATCATCTATAAAATACCAAGGCTAAATCTAGTCCATCAAACGTGGAGATTGGACTGGAGGAAGTTGTGGTCCTGCCTTTGTTCATATGTTAATTGTATCTATGGACCGCTTCCCTTATCTCGTTGTCTTCTTTATTGTTCATCTATATTGAGCACTGCCATAAATTGCCGCAGATATCCATCCTAGAGTTATACTAATGCACATGGGAACATATGACACTCACCCATAGAGACACGTCTTTCCCATTATTGGCGCAGCGCCGTTATCTTAACCGCCTAAATATGTTCATCAGGCGTTTCGAAAGGATACCGCACACGTAAACAATAGGCCTAAGTCTCCCTGAGGTCGAAACAATTGACTGCGACACTAAGCCTCCGGATCGGAGCCTATAATATACAGCCAGACCTGACCGCGTCCTTCGGGTCGGAGCTCACAGTGCATGGTCAGGACCGATCCAAGTCACCAGGAGCCTATAGAATACAAATGGAGCCTGTCGGATTCGCGTCGGAGTCTACAGTGTATTGCCAGAACCGTTCCCGATGACATGGGCGCAGACCGGGCCAGGCGGTGGTGACAGTACTGATGCTGGGCTGTCCGTTCCCGATGACATGGATGCAGACCGGGCCAGGGGTGTCCCCAGAGATTTCCCGAGGGGTAGTGTGGGCGACAAAATATATACAGGAATACTTGTGGAACCACCGCAAAACCAGCTAGTATAGTATAACTAGCATACATTATTAATATAGACAGCATACTTCAGAAACGTTCGTGTTCGTGGTACAGTATGTGTTGTCCATACCTCCGATTATCTAACACAGTCAATACGTGTGATTGAGCGGTGTCACTCCGCCTCGATATTGACCACAACCTATTTATAGCCGAGGCATTGCGTATTTATAGCCCATTATCTGCCGTAAGATAACACTGGCCAAGTAATATCCCTCTATCACACATAGGGTAGAGTAGATATGATTCCGACAGGTCTTAGAAGCTTGGTTCTGACTCTTGGTTGCTTTATGGTAACCTTAGCTGAACCTTAAGTGGACCCACCTCAACTGCCAGAAACTACTCCACTTGTGGGATGAACTGGGATAAAGTATGGGGTAGGTTTGGGCAATGGTAGATGGACGTAATTGGGCTGTTTTCGTGGCCGGGCAGGGATGATGCAGATTGATCTCCAAACGTAATGTCGCTCAAGGCGAATCACGTCAGCTACGCAATATTGTTCCAGCGCAGATGACGACACAGATCTCCATACAAGCCCTGTAATCGCGCGACCTTTGGCACCTGCAGACAACCACAATCGAGAGGGACGATACATACGGGAAGAGAACACGGCGAGCTGACAAACACTGCAGGCGAGTTCCGTGCCACGTACACAGGGGTGAAGCTCCCGAACCAGACCAAATCTATCTCACTTCCTCGTTGCCCGAGCCTGCTCCAACTCTTATTGCCCGAACCTGACCCACGATGTCACTTTGAAATTAGCATGTTACAAACCAGCAAGGTCTGTTTACATCAGCAAACAAATATAACCATTGCCCTTGGCTGCCTTACAATCACCATATGCAGTGGTTAAGATGGAAATCTCAGTGGTAAAATATGAAGTGACTTGATTGGTGAAGTGATGGATTAGACAGTGGTAAAGCATGAAGTGACACCATCGACGTCAAAAATTACAGCGCGAGTCGAAGAATCAAATGAAGAACGGCAATTGTCCTGGCACATCGTGCCACGTGGACAAGATATACCAATGGCGACAATGGAATCATGCAACCGCCAATTAAGCGAGCAGGTACATATTGCCGCTAACAGCGCCACCTGCAGAAACTTACGGGAAGGTTTCTTCCCGGTCCATCCTCTCGCCCGAATCATACCCACCACTACACTACACTACGCTGATTGTCATGTGAATTTACTTCAACATACTAAGTTAGGTTAATGCAAGTTGTCAAATTGGATACTGTACCTCATCTAGTTTACGTCCAAGAGGCCCATTGTTGAGGATAATACACACAGGAGGCGAACTCTTGAATTGAAAATGAATGTAAAGCTATATATATACATATATATATATATATATATATATATATATAAATATATATATATATATATATATATATATATATGATATATATATTTATATATATATATATATATATATATATATATATATATATATATATATATATATATATATATATATATATATATATATATATATATGTATATATATATATATATATATATATATATATATATATATTTATATATATATATATATATATATATATATATATATATATACATATATATATATATATATATGTGTATATATATATATATATATATATATATATATATATATATATATATATATATGTGTGTGTGTATATGACGTATACATTATTGTATTTATTCGTTCAATTATATACCATTTATTCCACCGGAACGGCCCATTCTAGGCGACCAGGCAATTTTACATACCCTGCGTCTCTTCTGAATACAATGGGCTGTGTATGCCTACACCAACCAATGGGCCTGCGGGACCAAGGCCATGCGGCCGTCTGGTCCCAAATCGAGCACCGAGAGGCCTTCGGGGCTCACGATGGTTTAATTACGGAAACTAACAATGTAGGCGTGACTCATCTGGCACCAAATAAAACTCGAACCGCTTGGCCGGCGGCCAAACGGGCGGTCCCGGAGCACCGGGCGTGCTGGCCCGACCTGGTCAGTTGGCGAGGGCGACGCCTGTGATGCTACGATCCAGCGCGGGTCAGCCGAGCGCAGACGTGCTCCTCGCTGGCACACAACGCGCCACGGCGGGCTACAGGCACAGTGGCGATCCACCCGGCGTCGTTACAAGCACAGTGACGATCCACCCGGCGTCGTTACAAGCACAGTGACGATCCACCCGGCGTCGTTACAAGCACAGTGACGATCCATTCGGCGTCGTTACAAGCACAGTGGCGATCCACCCGGCGTCGTTACAAGCACAGTGACGATCCACCCGGCGTCGTTACAAGCACAGTGACGATCCACCCGGCGTCGTTACAAGCACAGTGGCGATCCACCCGGCGTCGTTACAAGCACAGTGACGATCCACCCGGCGTCGTTACAAGCACAGTGGCCATTCACCCGACGTCGGAGGATCTGATCTGTACATTCGTGGGTGTTGTCAATTCAGGAGTGTCACTTCACGAAGTTGGTTTCATGGCCAAACTTCCTTTTTGATGGCCAAAGGTGCCGAAAATCAATTTGCATATAGTGTGCACCCATAGGCCCAATGGTTGATTTTCAGCCTGATTGGGCCAAATCGAAGATTGAGGAGGGAAAAATCAATGATTGAGGGGCCAGTGGCCCCCTTCGCAAATACAAAATGACACTCCTGTCTGCCAACAATTCATATGGTTGAGATGTTTGAAAATCGTGTGGGGCAGGTCGTCTTTTAAGACGAGTCATCCGACAAAAACCCACATAGTCAATGGTAACCGATAAATGGGAAGGAGCCGTGCTGCCCAGCTTTAAGTCCATGCATTAGTTGGCGTGGCGATTAAACAATGCACAAGACAGATAACCAATGAGGAGCCAATACGGTGTTTGCAATTATAGGAAGTAGATGCCAATCAAAGAACCAACTGCGCATTGTGCACGAGACCAGGCTTCCGGTGGTAAACCAGACAGCGCTTAGCGTAAACACTCAACACGCGTATATCAAGGCAACCTCATGCGGTTTTGTGCTCGATTATCACATGCCTTCCCCGAGTCCAGAGCGACACGCCACGCAGGGGTGGAACATTTCCAAAATGAGTGAGGCTTTCATGCCATTCATTCCGGTCACCGCCCCATAGGCTCCACATGGTACCTCAGAAACATGGCGAAGGGACGCATTTCCCTCATTCCCCCCCCAACAACAAAAAAAAATGGCTAGTTTCAGTCCTGCTACCACGACGGCCAAGGGTTGTCCGGACTTCGCCGCTCCACCCCCGAACTGGGCGCCCCATTGCATCGGACAACAGCGGCAGTGACTTCACGCAGCGACTTCATGCGCGCCGAGCGGCGAGTGGCCCGCCCAGCCGGCATCTGTTTGGCGCCGGCCGGCACGGAGCCGCCGCGGCGCCGGCGGGCCCGGTTTTGGCGGGCCGGCCGGGCGCGCGCGGTTCGACCGGCCGGCGCAGCCACCGCAGGGGGCAATGACAGGGAGAGCGAACGGAGACGTCCGCGGAGAGGCAGAGCGCGGGCGCCGCCGGCCAGGCGTCGCCGGCGGACCCTGCGAGCAGCCGCTGCAGCGGCCGCTGCGAGCCGGTGCGGCGCCCCGCTCGTGCACCAGCACGTCCGCCCGACCGGAGCAAAGCCCGTAACGTAACCCGTAACGTCACCCGTAATTGAACCCGTAACGCAACCCGTAACGCAACCCGTAACGCCAGATGCAGTGTCGACCTCTGGTGACACACTCATATTATCAGCTTGTAGGTAGATAAATTAATAAAGATTGGAAATTAGGAAATCGGAAACATTGAAGAAAATAAAAAGAATGCCTTTCCCTATCCGGAGTTCTCCTCTGTGCTCTATGCGCTTGTCACTTGTGCAAAGGTTCTGAGTGTTCAATCAGACTCAATTCGTATGGTCACTCTCAGCTGTCGTAACGTTCGCAGAACCAGAGCTGAGGCCCAGACAAGTGACGGGTGCATTCTGACCGCCTAAGTACGCTTAGGCAAGACACCAATGCGGACAACTGGTGGTGCACTGCAGGGCACACGCTCGCACGCTACAACCCACCAAGCCTACAGACCACTCACCCACCAATGTATCATCAACGGACACACAGTGATACACCCGCAGATGAATGATAGACCCGCAGATGAACACATTCGGGCCTGTCGGTGCTGCGCGTCAGATACGAGTACTGATGGATCGCCAGCGACAATAGAGAGACAATGGGCCGCCATCAATTACGTTTTGAAACACAAGTAAATATATATTGTAAAAGTGAGCAGCCCAAGAGCGGTATGGGACTGTTCTACACAAACAATATCGCTGAGCATGGTTCCAATGGAAATTTTGTCGAGACCAGCCGACAGATCCAGAAATCCTGCTTGGACGCAGAGGGACTGCGATCGTCGCCCTTGCACACGAGTTTGCCTTCCCTTCCGGATGCGCCAGTGCACGACACGGTAATGATCAGGCCGGCCTCGTCACCGGTGAGGTCCGCGGGGATGGGGGAGAGGGCCAGGGGGAGCGATGTTCGCTGTCAGATCCAGCGTCACCCGAGCGGCTGTGTCGGGTCTCGTCTGCACCGAGCCACCTCGGCCGGTCATGGCTTCAGGGCAACCCCAGGCCAACCGGACACCGCCAGAGGGCAAACGGGACCACAGGTGGTGGGGCGCGGGAGCTAGGATTGCCGGAGCACGGCGACCAGGACTGTCCGAACACATGGACGAAGATCGTCGGGGCGTCGGAACCAGGACTGTCCTGGCACGGAGACCAGAGCCATCGGAACACGTGGAACAGGACTGCCGGACCACACGGACCAGGACTGTCGGAGCATCAGGACCAGGACTGTCCGAACACATGGACCAAGATTGTCGGAGCACAGGTTCAGGACTGTCGTAGCACGGAGGACAGCACAATCGGAGCACGGGGACCACGACTTCCGGACCACATGGACCAGGACTGTCATACCACGGAGACCAGAACCATCGGAGCACGGTGGCCAAGTCTGCCGGACCACTTGGACCTGGACTGCCGTAGCACAGTACAGCACAACACGACTGTACAGTACAACAAACACAAAAATAAAACATCCAAATAAGGGAAAGGATGGTTGCTTGCTATTTCACCAGCTGGCAGGTTCAAGGCCACCAGAAGTCGCAGTCGACATGTTCAAAGTCACCAATAATTTGTGAACTGATGTTCACAAATGACGTTTAGCTGATGTGCTACATACGAGTGACGTTTAGCTGATGTGCTACATATATGCGCCCCATATCCTTGCATTTCACCGAATCACTTGCTAACATTCCTCAGCAAAATAAGATGGTTGCTTTCTTTCAAGAGTGAGAGGAACATTCTTTGATTTTGTGTTCTGCTCGAAGCTCACAGTTGACGAGCTTGGAGAAGCGCTTACGCCTCCTTTGTGGCTCAAGCGTCACTCTGAAGCACCGTCTGTGACGTAGAGATGAGGGCATGACATACCTTTTTAATTCGAACTCCTTGTGACGTTGCATGGGAAGGACCAGCTGCAAGAGTTATACTGCTCCGCTGACCGTGTTCCAAGTCTCCGCTTGATGCATTTTACTGAGGCCACACACGAGTTTGTCGCAATGTTTGTTGTTCAATGGCACATATTCTCAATTTCCGGTTGATTTACTTAACCCTTGCCGTGCCGGCCGGTAGATTCACCTTGGCAATGCCGAAGGGGGAGGGGGGCTCTTGCAAGCCTCTCCTTCCTTCCGATCTACGTACGCCAGGATGAAATGTAGAGCGCCGTTTGAAAGCTCTGGCCACGGTGAGCAAGGCGCATGCCGTATATTTGCATTTGGACTGACAATGAGGTCTCCAGAGGCCATATTAGGTCAAAATAAGGGCCCTGAATTAAGTCCCTGGAAATTAATAAAAAGCGCAGAGCTTGTGTTCTTTCAACATCGTTTTGCAAGAATTAACGTAGATGAATGCATTTATATCGACCACAGTAAAAAATGGTAAAGATAGGATAGGGTAGATCAGGTCAGTATCAGGCTTAAAAACCAACTTCCAAACTATGCATGTTAGACACACAGGGAAGATGACATTGGCAAGTCAATATAGCCTATAGCTCATATCACAACTGATTTCTCCATTCGCGGTCATGCTAAGGTCGCTAAAGGTTATAATAGATCAACCCAGTGACATGACCTTTACGTTGGAGAATTACCTGGAAATATGAATATATATGTATCGGGCCCTTCCAACAGAACCACTGAAGCGAAATATGTGTATCTAACTTACCTCCCAAAAACATAAGGTCAGGTCAGGTCATGTCATATGGCCAGGTCAAGTAAGCTCAAGTTTCAATGTCTCCAGAACATCACTTTTAAAGTCTAAAATTGTGTTCCAAGAAAAACTGATATGATACTGGAGCATCTTAGTTAACTGTTCAGCTTCTGACCTCGTGACCTGACCCCAGGTCACGCTGGGACAACGCACAAATTGATAAGCCGATCTCTTGACCTTCGGCTATGTGTTACACTGCTTGAGGAGTGATTCAATAGAAGGGGCAAATCAGATCAAATCAGGTCAGCTTGCACGAGGTCAGGTCATCTCAGGTAATTCGTTTATCATCTAATCTTATGTAGCGCGACTTAGGCAGCTCTGAAATCTAATTCAGGTGTCACTTGGCGAGGAGCAGGAACATTCTGCATAAGATGACATTGTCTAGAATATATATGATAAGTGACGCGACCTCATGTCACTAACCTTTGACACGCAAATTAATATAGAATGCTTATGTCATGTTCTGCATCAACTTGGCGTGACAAATTGCCCCAAAGGTTCAATTTTCCCCATTAGTGATGGAAAAATATGCGGAAATTGACCTGACCTCCCATGTCAGCAACCTTATCCTTAATGAACATTTCCAGATTGGAGTTTGTTCTCTTGATGAAAGGACATCATGATCTGAGTGTGGTGGTTATATGTTGCAGCTAATCTGATTCGCGGCATTTTGAATATTTTGGGACACCACTCCCTTTGACCCGTTCCAGGTCAATGACTTTTGATGACCTGGACCTGAAGTTTGTACAAAATATGCAAAACAAATGTATCAGCTACCGAAAACTTGGTGTCGCTGCGTTAACTCATTCGGCCACCATCATGGAAAAACCCGAGGGGAGGCTCTTGAGAGCCACCCCCCCCCCCCTTCCCCGGCACGGCGATTAGAGGGTCTCATCAGCCTTTCACACCGGTTGGTCACTGGTTGCCGAAAGCTGAGCATACTATCTGGCTAAACCTTGAGGCCATGTGCGAAGATAATACTCATTGGTCAATGTGCGCCTGAAGTTTGCAGAAGAAAGAGATAAATATCGAAGGTAACAAATGAGGAAAGTGATGAATGCATTTATTCATGCATTTCTAGGAACGTTTCATGCATTGTTATGCGTGTTCCAAGAAGGTGTCACAAATGATATCACCGTCCTTCCCAGTCCCTTGGCTTTTTGGACGACAAAGTCGAAGCAGTGATACAGTAGAGGAGGAGGCAGAATCCGTATATCCAACGCTTTCACGAATAGTGGTCGGTAAAGGTTGTTCTGAAGTGCCACACTATCCGACTGGTGGCTCCGAAAGTAGTTCGGGTCGTTTGAAGCAAGACGCCTTTTTAACATCGACAGGTGGGCTTAACATACACCGGCATTCAAAGCAACGCTTGGCGATTCAAATTCAGCCAGGCTTAAAGTTATTCCTGTGCTGTTCCCGCACCTAGGGAAATTTCGATCCAGAATTTTCCGCATGTTACTGAGTCCCTGTGATGCTTGGAGCCCTCCATGATAGCCTTTTTCAGTTCAAACTAGGGCAAACCAAGAAAGTCAGGTCAAGTGAGGGTAAAGGTCTTCGAAATGTCCTACTTTGGAAGGTATTGGCTGATCTAAGACGTCCTTAAAATAAGACACCGTTGACCTCATCAGAAAGCATGTGTGCACACCTAGCCTAAACATAGAGTCCTTACAGCTTGGGACATTTTTTTGAAGAGCAAATTCTCCATCCCCTCTTCGCCATGATATAGACCGAACCATTTCATCAGACGAACTAAATTGAACGTTGAGCCATGGATGCTTTTATCAAACCTCTGCAATGTCCAAAAACGGTCTGTCATATGATCAATAATTAACCCTCTCACTTAATGGAATCGATAATCAAATAAAAGGACGCCAGGGAGCATACGTTTTAATGGTATGTCTAATGTAACATTCACCGAGTGGGAATTTCCCACCCAGCCGTTTTGTCTTCCCACCCAGTACGTTTGCCCTTCTTGTCCTGCTCAATCCAACCATTCCATTATTCTTGATAAAGGTACCTTTTTGCTTAGTGTAAGAGCCGTGCTTACCAATTTGTTCATCTGGTGATTATTCACTTAAAATGGCCTGTATGGACCCTCCATCGGTCCTCTGAACCAATTTTGAGACATTCTTCCCGGCCTGAAAAGTCGCCACACCACGCAGATTAAGACAACGCGTCGGCACCAGCGTTGGGCCGCCAGACTGATTCGCTCCACCTCGCCAGTTCAATTGTGCCCGCGCTAAAACCGGACGAGAGCGTGACTGCCGGCAAGTCCCCCGGCTGAAAGCCGCCCGGCACAGCCCGTCTGACGGGAGCCATGCTAAGCCAGCCGGCATGATCGGACATCAGGCAGGTTCATCAAGTGGACCTACCGAGGAGCCCAGCGCACATCCGAGCCGCCGCCGCGGGCCTGTGCACCAGGGTGCCACGGACACGAGCCGCGGCCTGACTTGCACCCGAGCGACGTGTGCTGTCCACATACCCGGACTCACACATGTAACTATGTATCACTGCTGCTCTCCACATGAACGACATATGTCTCGAATATCATATCGTAGATGATCTGCATGCGAGTAACAGTGTAGTTCATACAGTGACGCTTTTTAAATCGCGAAAGACGGAAGCTTGATAGGTGAGGGTTAACTTAGCTTGGGCACATGCAGTATTGGGAAATGCAAGACGACACAGGTGCCCACCTGGCACAATGGCGCAGCCTGCAATATTATAATCATGCATGAGGCAACAAACAAAACATCAAACACATGGCGGGGTATGAGCTGAGGCAACAAACAAAACATCAAACACATGGCGGGGTATGAGCTCCAAATGCGGTTTGGTGTAGGTTTATATTATTCCTGCTCACAACCGGTATATATATATATATATATATATATATATATATATTATATATATATATAAAAAAAATAAATATATATATATATATATATATATATATATAACCATGCGTTAATGTTAATTATCCTAAGGACTGGAACTTTTTAATCGCGAATCATTTTGAATAGCAAGAGCATTTCATGCACACCAGTTCTTGAAAAAATACACTGAAAATACACTCGGGCTTGGAATAAGTCTTGGTATACTTTGGTGCCTGAGCAACGAATTTCCCATCTCACATCCAATAAGAGATTCTTTACATACACATCCCACTTGCACCCTAGTGTACGTGAGATGTGGAATTGATGCCTTGTTGTTAAGATATCAAACTTTGCGAAGATGCTAGTCTATTTAAGAGCGTCACTTCAGTGTATGACTTTTTCCTGGACTAGTGGGTACGAAATGTTACTCTTGAAAACGATCCGCGATCGAAAAGTTTCAGCCCTTAATACAATTAACATTTACGAAAATACAGCATTCCTTGCCAACGCGAGCCGAAACGTTTCATCTTATTTTACTTTCAATCATGAATTGGTCAGTACAGATCTTGCACTTCACTTGGGCTTCTTGTTATTTATGCTTCGTCCATCAGTGTTCTCCAGCATTCTCAACCAACGGTTCTCTCTTAGTCTCCGATAAACTACATCTTCTCGCCATATTTTTATACCTATGCTACTCGTATGTAGTTCGAATTCTTACATTCCGAGTTGGAGTGCATAGCCATGGGCAAGTATGTGGTCTTGGTGGATCCAAACCAAATGGATGACGTATGGTTTTGAACTCCTTTGTTCTGGTGTGGCCAGTTTCGCTTACTCATGAAACCAAGCTACATATCTGGCAAAATTGCCCGCATACCAGATTGTTTGACCTGCAACCTACGTTTTTGTCATGCCTTAATATTTCGCTGTTCCTTTTCATCCAGCCCTCTGAAAGATAAATATGTACTTCAGCAGAGCAGTTTTCCCCGGACTTCTGCTCTTGAGACTGCCTGCTAATGAACCTGAGGTTTTTCCTGTGAACTAAATCGTCCCTTGGATTGATATATGTATCTCTTTTGTATATGGACACCGTACCCTAACCAAATATGGCTTGGGTGCAAGCGTTTTTGTAAGGGAAAACGCTTGTTACTTTAAAAATCTGTGAATATTTCGAAGATGATTAGTGCATGTTGTTACCGTTCGGACTCTGCACACACGCTGTTCCATACACCTTATCATTTTACTCACCCTATTGATCTGCAGATTTACCACGCATTCCAGGTGCAGGTCTGGGCCTTAACTGGCTGCAGATCTGTACCTGACGTCTATATTCCGAACAGATCGGATTGGTACGCCTGGTCAGCCCAAGTGACGTCGCCGCAGTTATGCGTCTAACTTCTATCTTCTGAACAGATCGGATCGGTACGCCTGGTCAGCCCAAGCGACGTCACCGAATTCACACGCCGTCAGCAATCTGATGAGAAATGTCGATGAGCTTTGGTGACTGAACTTTCGAAGCATACGGCTATCTGGAGCACGCCATTTGCTTTTGACACCTTAGCAGCCAGACTTTCCATGTAGGTTGAATAGAGCAGGATGTATTCCGGGGTAATTTCATTTTCTGTGTTGTGGAACTCCTTTCTTCTGGGTTCTCCCAGGGTCCATTCCCCAAAGACGGTCAGTGTAGCGAAAAAGTGCGATTGGATTTGCTACCGATCTATTCAGCAGAGTCTGGCGCAATATGGCCATAGCAGTCGAGGCGTCCTGAAGCCCAAATAATAACTATTCAGCAGAGTCTCGCCCACTACCCAAAATACGTGACTGCGTATTCTCCTCCCAGACGAAATCCTCTCACTGTGCTTCTTTTTGTATCTAGTGATTATCTAGTTCTAACTCGAAATTGTTATTATCCAGAACAAACCTGTCTGATTCAATACTTTCACTGTTGGTAAGGTTTGGTCTGCCTCATTATCTGAGGCTTTGTCAGCATGCATCAAGCGCCTCTCGTTTAGCAGCATTTGGGCTTGTTTGGGCTTGTAGCAGCAGCTTGTTGACGTCCATGCAAAACAATGGTGCTTTGTGCTTACTCTCGTCTTCCACCAGCTGCGACATCCCTGTCATCTTCTGCAGTAGGTTAGCTGGAAGGTCTAATGTTGGCTGGCCGGAATTCTACACCTTCCTGCAGTTGATTCAGAGCTATTTCTGTGGCTTTTCTCAGTGGGCTGAACCCGTCCATTGTCAATTACCCGGAGGGGAAGTCCTGCCTCGTGCAGTGTTCGGTACCTCTGTAGCTTGCCTCGTCTAGCGTGCAAAGATATCATATATTTCCTCTGATGTAGTACAAGGAAGTCCGCTTCTTCTATTCTGCTGGCCACGTCTTGGACCTGCATCTGAATCAGCTCCGTTTGTCTCCAGATATTTCCCCATGCGTCTTCTGCTGAATCTGAAAGCGCTGTATAATCTTCAGATGACAATGCCGCTATGCCTGAAGCTTTATCTGCTGCACAGATGGCAATATCATTGTCATGCAGCGAGTCGTACTGTGCACTCTCCTGTGTTATTTGAGCTTTACCTCTTGCATGCCATCTCTTTACCTGCCCTATACACGCGTTCAGCTATGGTTATTAGAAGAACCACGCTTTAACTGTTCTTTCTGACGTCCAGTCGGACTGCTCATACTTCAAGTAGTTTAAATCCCATTGTCTTGTGATTTGTCGCATCCCTTATCAAACTAGCACTCTGTAACCTGTAAGCCGTTCCCAATGCTTCAATTATGCATTGCAATGTAAATATTCTGGAAACGAAGGAAGTCGAGCCCTTTACTCAATAGAGACTATACTGCTGGTGTCAGAACCCTATCCATAATGCTAGTCACTTCTCCACATCTGACATTTTGTTCTCCAGGGGCCGGTATTTAGGTGTGACCACGCTTCTGGGGACTATTGAATCACCGCGGTGCATTCAACTTGCCCTGGTTGACTTCATCCATGGCTTGTTTTCGATTACTTCCGCTATGTTCGCAAGGTCTCGTGGAGGTAAGGTCGTAAGGTCGTAAGGTCTCGTGGAGGCTTTCGTTGCGTGCATTATCGCGCATTACTGCACATCATCGTCTCGTGCATCATCGTGTATCATCCATTGCGCCTTCTACTGAGGTTTACGTTGATTAAAATCCACCTCCGCCTTTTCTTCTTTAATAGCATGCTACATGTTATCACTAATTCGATTAACACAGATTGGACACCTCAGCCACTTGAGCTGGGTCTCGCCAATTAATCCTCCACTGACACTACATGGGGCAACATCCCCACATAGACGCGTCTGCACAGAAAACGTGCACGACAGTGCGTTTTCTCTAGTTTTACTGCCAACCGCCTCAACTTGCTGGCGATCGGTGCTGGTTGTTCCGTCTGATCGTACTTGTCCTCTTGGTGTTCCTTCATCCCTTGCTCAAACATCGCGTGAGACGTTTTCTGCAGCTTTAAAATTGTACGTTCAGATATGACCCTATGGCCGCAGAGATCTGCAGCGAACTGAAGCCGAAACTTGTGGTAAGGGTACCCAGAAAGTGTGGCAAATCGACAGATCCACATTCGGTAAGTAAAACGCCTAATAGTTAAGGACCGATCCACAATGGGGCTATAGAACAGCACAATATATATATATATATATATATATATATATATATATATATATATATATATATATATATATATATTATTGTATATATATATATATATGTATATAAATATATATATATATATATATATATATATATATATATATATATATATATATATATATATATATATATATATATATATATATATGTATATATATGTATATATATATATATATATATATATATATATATATATATATATATGTATATATATATATATATATTGTATATATATATATATACATATACCAGCATATGTATGTATATATATATATATATATATATATATATATATATATATATATACATATATATATATATATATATATATATATATATATATATATATATATATAACATATGTATATATATATATATATATATAGTATATATATATATGTATATATATATACATATATATATATATATATATATATATATATATATATATATATATATATATATATATATATATATATATATATATATATATATATAAAAAGATTCCTGGACGCTAATTATACGTCACTGGCGTGTTCATTGTCATGGTTGTTTAAGTACACCGGTGAGCCCTTCCTCGAAATTATCGGTGCTCCACCTAGCGTGATCAAAAATTGAATTGATACGCACCTGGTGACATTTAGATATCGCGGTCAAAATCGCTGAGCACGGCGCATGGTGTATTGCGCATGCAAAGGTCGCCTGACTGGCACAGTAGTGCATCGTCGCCAACCACACTGGAATGGCTGCCTCTGACTGGTGGCCTGGTGATCATGTGACGGATGAAATATCTGGACACCAGCATGGTAGACGGGTGGCCTGGTGACCATGTGACGGATGGAACATTTGGAGACCAGCATGATTGACGGGTGACCTGGTGACCAGAATCACAGACAGCTGACCTGGTGATCCCGTGGACGGCAAGTGGTGTGTCCGTGGCGCGCAAGTCTGTCACACCCACAAAGCCTGGCTTTGGCGCTATGTTTAATCCCCTGACTACCAAGACTGGTCGAGAGGACTCGAGGTCTGGTCTCGAGGACTGGTCTCGTCTGGTCTCTCGAGGACTGGTCTCTCGAGGACTCGAGGACTGGTCGAGAGGACTGGCCGAGAGGACTCGATCCTGACCCGAGGAGCATGTTAATGCGACTCCTTGCCATGAACCTCGGATTCGGCGGACTGCATTCCAACTCCTAGCCGCCAACCCAACTCCAGAAGCTCGCCAGCACCGGAGAGACCCGACCCGACACAGATACGCGAATCAGAGGCGATTTGACCTACGGGTCAGGTGCATGTACCTCCGGGGATATGCATATTCCCGGAGACGAGATCCAGCCACCGGGGACCGGAGACGACACAGGAGAGCCTCGTCCAGCACCAGAACACAGCGCTGACACGACGCCGGCCGGGGCGGCCCTCAGCCCTGGCAGCACCGGCCAGACCGCGGCGGCGGCGGCGACGACGGCGCCGACGGCGCCGACGGGCAGCGTGCCGGCACGCACGATGGCGTGTTGCCGGGACCGACGGTCACGTGACCCGACCTGGCCAGCGCGTCCGGCAGGCGGCGTGGCCCGGGCTCAGTCAGCGACCGGCACGGGCCACGTGACCAGGGCCCGCCGACGACCGGAACCCTGCCGGTGAAAACTCGCCCGAGAAAGAGAGAGAGAGAGCGAGTGCCGGTTGAAGAAAACAGCGAGCAAGAAGCGAGCAAAAGTGAGAGTGGGGAGCCAATTAAAACGGTAGCCGGGGAGATGGGACGAGAAGATGCACACTAGCGAAACGACAGCGTCAAAGACACGGCTGTAGGAAGACATAGGGGGGGAGGGGCGGCGGGAGAATCTTCAGGACATCACGCAGACAGAAGAGCACATGGGAGAAGAAAAAAACACGAAACTCATCATTCGCAAAAAAAATGGCGGGAGATGCTGATAGAAAACAACACCACGAAACGCAGTGAACACAACGTCTATAAACAAACGCTGATAGACGCTGTAAGACGGATCAACAAGACGACACAAAACACGAGACGTGGATACGTGCCCTGTTCTAACGCAGTGCCACCGCCACAGAACCCACGCACCGCCGAGCCGTACCGGTCGGTACCGGCGCGGCGGTACGCGGCGGTACGCGGCGGCGGCCGGCGCGACGAGCGGGCCTCGGTCGGCGCAGGCCAGCCCACCGCGGGGTGAACGACTCGGCGGCCGGCGCCCGACTCACCTGAAATCTGATCCACCAGGTCACCGGCGGCTCCTCGGGTGCCTGCTGCTCCGGCGCGGGCGCGCGTCGTGCGCCCGTCCTGTGCACGTGCTCGACCACGGCCGCCGAGCTCGGCCACGGCCGACGCGCTCGGGCCGTTTCACTCTCGTCGTCGGCGCGGCGGCGGCGCAGAGAACACGGAAGCGGCCGGCGTCCAGACCCAATCGCACGTCCCGACTCCGGCGCCGCCGCCGCGCCTCCTCGGCGGCCGCCGCGTGACGTCACGCGGCGGTGGGTGACGTCACGCGGCGGCCGGTCACTGGTCGGCCGGCCGGCTGCAGTCCGTGATCACTTGACAGGAGGTGCACGCACGCACTGCACAGCTTTGCAGGGCCTGCGAGGCGCCGCTACTGCTAGGGGCGGACAGCGTCGAAGCCCAACGCGGTGCACGTATGGCAATGTCGCCATATATCTTTGACTCAATGCAACGTTCGTGAACTACCTGCATTACGCAGAGGAATAGGAGAAAGAGCCCAGGGTATCCACACCGCCCTGTGAGGTGGGATGGGGAAATTGTAACGGAACCAAGGGCGTAGCAAGGATTCGCTCAAGGGGGATGGGTGGCTGCATGTTCGGGAACCCGGGGTCTTTGGGAACACGCTATGCATTGCATTCAAATAAATACTATTCTATCATATTAGGCCGCCTTTTTGCCATTCGTAGTTCCTCGTGAGCAAGGGCGTCGCCCCCCCCTGCCGTGAAACAGGGGGGCTCCGCCCCCCTGAAATTTGAGGAGGCCCCTATCCGCAAATGCACAGCAAAAAAGGTGAGCAAGGAGGCCGACGGGACAGAGTATCATGCTGTCAATGAGGCCTCAAAACTGACGAGGCCACCAGGACATATAATCAGGTCTCTATAAGAGACGTAGAACAGAGATTGGGAGGAGGCCCCCGGGACGAAAAGGAGGCCCCATGACGAAAAGGAGGCCCCATGACGAAAAGGAGGCCTCAAGACGTAGAACAGAGATTGGGAGTAGGCCCCCAGGACGAAAAGGAGGCCCCCAGGACGAAAAAGAGGCCCCAAGACGTAGAACAGAGATTGGGAGGAGGCCCCCATGACGAAAAGGAGGCCTCAAGACGTAGAACAGAGATTGGGAGGAGGCCCCAGGACGAAAAGGAGGCCCCCGGGACGAAAAAAGAGGCCCCCAGGACGAAAAAAGAGGCCCCAAGACGTAGAACAGAGATTGGGAGGAGGCCCTCATGACGAAAAGGAGGCCTCAAGACGTAGAACAGAGATTGGGAGGAGGCCCCCAGGACGAAAAGGAGGCCTCCCAGGACGAAAAGGAGACCCCATGACGAAAAGGATGCACCCAAGGACGAAAAGGAGGCCCCAAGACGTAGAACAGAGATTGGAAGGAGGCCCCCAGGACGAAAAGGAGGCCCCCAGGACGAAAAGGAGGCCCCAGGACGAAAAGGAGGCACCAAGACGTAGAACAGAGATTGGGAGGAGGCCCCCAGGACGAAAAGGAGACCCCAGGACGAAAAGGATGCACCCAAGGACGAAAAGGAGGCCCCAAGACGTAGAACAGAGATTGGGAGGAGGCCCCCAGGACGAAAAGGAGGCTCCCCGGGACGAAAAGGAGGCCCTAGGACGAAAAGGAAGGCACCAAGACGTAGAACAGAGATTGGGAGGAGGCCCCCAGGACGAAAAGGAGGCCCCCAGGACGAAAAGGAAGCTCCCAGGACGAAAACGAGGCCCCCAGGACGAAAGACGCAGTCCATGCGCCCCTACACTCCAACAATCAACCAACCAACCCCAGGACGAAAAGGATGCACCAAAGGACGAAAAGGATGCCCCAAAGACGTAGAACAGAGATTGGGATGAGGTCCCCAGGACGAAAAGGAGGCCCCAGGACTAGAAGGAGGCCCCAGGACGAAAAGGAGGCCCCAGGACGAAAAGGAGGCCTCCAGGACGAAAAGGAGGCCCCTAAGACGTAGAACAGAGATTGTGAGGTGGCCCCCCAGGACGAAAAGGAGGCCCCCAGGACGAAAAGGATGCCCCATAACGCAAGGATGCCCCAAGACGTAGAACAGAGATTGGGAGGAGGCCCCCAGGACTAAAAGGAGGCCCCAGGGCGAAAAGGAGGCCCCTAGAACGAAAAGGATGCACCCAAGGACGAAAAGGACGTAGGACTAGACGTAGAACAGAGAACAGAGATAGGAAGGTAGCCCCCAGGACGAAAAGGAGGCCCCATGACGAAAAGGAGACCCCAGCACGAAAAGGAGGCCCTAAGGACGGAAAGGATGCCACCGAGACGGGCAAGAAGCCACCCAGGTTAGACGAAAAGGCTTCCGATGGGTGGCAGGATATTCTTAAGTTGGAAAACGAGGCCCCCAAGACGGAAGATGCCCCTGCAATATAAAATTAAGACCTGATAGGGAGACTTCTCCGGACGCAATAGGGGCCCCAAGACGGGTAGGAAGGTTTCCGCAGGAATGAGAGAAGGCCACCGAGACCAGCCAGATGAGGCCCATATTTTGGAAGAGGAGGAACCTGGAAGAGAAGATCTAGGACTAGGGCGCAAAAGCACCCTGCTAAGAGGATAATGAGGCTCCAGACACAGATGAGGAGGCCCCCATGACGTGAGAGGAGGCCCCTAATTTGAAAAAGGAGTCACCTAGGAGAGGGTAGGGGTCCCCAGAAATCAAGAGAGTGTCAAAAATGGCACGGAGGCACCCAGGATTGCAAAAGAGGCTCCAACACCGGAAAGGAGGCCCCAGAATATGAGAGGAGGCCCTAAGACGGAAAAGGAAGGAAGATATGAGATGAGGTTTCGGAGACGCAAAAGCAGGCCCCAAACGGGTGAGGTTCCACCGAGATAGAAAAGGATGATCCAGAGACGTGGCAGGAGGCACCTAATTCGGAAGAGAACGACACAAGATTGGAAACGAGACCCCATGATGAACGAGGAGGCCCCTAAAATAGGAGAGCAAGGCCATTGGATAAGAGAGATGGCTCCCAAGCGGAAAAGAAGGCTCGAAGACGGCTAAGAAGGTCCCCGGGAAATAACAAGGCCACTAAGATAGGAAAGGTTGCCAGTAATTTAGCAGAGGCGGCGCCTGGGATAGAAGAGGAGTCCACCAGGAGATAAGAGACCACCCCTAAGATGGGTAAAGATCGAATCCAGAGCGCAGAGCAGGAGAACGCAGAGCAGGAGGCCCCCAAGACGTGAGAGGAGGCCCCTAATTAGAAAAAGAAGGCCTCAAGAAGAGAAATGAGGCACCTGCCGGACTCGGGAAGGAGTAGGTCTCTAGGACCAAATGAGGTCCCGAAGACCGGAAAGAGTTCCCAGGAAATGAGAGGAGGCCCTTAAGATGGGAGTGATAGCAGGTATGGAAGGAGGTGAGGTTTCCAAAATTGAAGATCCCTCAAGACGGGTAAGGCTTTGCCAGGATAAAGGAGGAGGCACACGAGGCGTGGCAAGAGGCCCCTAATTTGGCAGAAAATGCCCCTCGAAGATGAGAGGAAGCCCCATGCCATGTTAAAGGGGCCCCAGAATGCAAGAGGCCCTCCAAGACGGGAGAGGAGGACCATTCAATATGGAGGAGGGTAGGACACACAAGGAGACATCGAAAACCGGTAAAAAGGCTCTAGGAAATGAGACGACGCGACAGGAGGCCTATAATTTGCAAGAAGAACCACCTAAGAAATAGTAAGAGTCGAGTCTGGGTATTTTAAAATCACGATATGGGCCCCAAAAGATCCGGCCGGGGCCCCCGCAAATTACGCTGAGCCTGGGGTACCGAAAATTCACGCCCGGACCACGAAAATCATGCCAGGGGCACGACAGGTCGTACCGTGCCCCAAAAGTCTCATTGGGACCAACAAAAATGACGCCGGAGCAACGAAGAACAATCCGGACATGAATAATCACTCTGTGGGCCCAACAATGACGCCAAAAGCCTCCAACACGCATTGAACCCCCAAAAAGTGTCGAGGCCGCTATAGCTCGCGCTATGGATCCAAGAAAATGACGTCGGGGCCCAAAAGATCACATTAGACCCAAAAAGTCGCGTCGCAGCCCTTGAAAATCACACTGGAGGCCCAGAAGGTCGCGCCGGGGCCCCAAAAGTTGCAGCTGCCCCCAAAATCAATTTTAACCGGAATGTCACTCTGGGACGGAAAAAAACTCCTTCAGTGGCCGCAGTGCTATATCAAAGGGGCAAATGCCGCCTCCATCCTGAGAGGGATAAGCTCCCAAGAATCGTGTCGGGGGCCTCAAAATATCGCGCTGGGGCCACCAAAATTCGCGTCGGTCCACCAGAATTCGCGTATGGGTCTCCAAATAAATACGGCGAGCCCCGGAAAACTCGCTCCGAGGCCCGAAAAATTGCGACAGGAAACGCCAAAATCGCGTTGGGGCCACAGCTAGATACAACGCATCGCACAAACTCGAACCGGGCCCCCCAAATATCGCGCTTGGGACCCACAATTCCCATCGGTAGTCCCGTCGAGGCTCTACAAAATTGCCGTCTAGGGCCACACGTAAGCACAGTGTGACCACAAGCACAAACACAAATCAAGCTGGAGCCCTCCAAAATAAGGATGGATTCCAACAACTAAATGCCCAGGTAAAAAAATGGCTCTGGAGCACCGAACATATTATCAGATGCCTTCACAAATTGCGTACGGCACCGAAAAACAAACCGGATTTCGAACAATCGAGGTGGGATACAAAAACATGGCGCCAAGCACTCGAGAAATCAGGCCAGGATTCGGACTTTAAAAAAAGATCAGAAAAGTTTCACAAAATCGTATTGAGCCCAGAAAACTGGGGTTGGGTCTCCGGAACCACGCGCCTGGGTGCGATAAGCCACTCTGGGACCTAGAAACATCGTACCGAAGCCCCAAAATTGTACTTGGGCCCCACAAGTGTGCGTCAGAAGCCCAAAATAAACACATCGGGACCCTAAGAGCACAACTGGGGCCGAAAATACAACTGACCCTCCAAAGCGCACAGTCTCACAAAAGCGACAGGGCCTTAACACAAGCGTTGCAGCCATAAATATACATACCGGGAGATCTAAAAAAAATACACCGGAAGCTCTCAAGGCACACAGGGGTCATGATAACGCACAATAGCCTGAAAAGGTGGCTGGGGCCGCAAAAGGCAGCATGGTTCCAAAACAAACAAAAAGACCGGCGCTAAATAAACACATCGGGATCTCCGAAAACGCCCTGACACGTCAAAATCCTCGGTGTACAAAAATTCAACAAACCCTAAAACGAGCAGGGGGTTCGAAAATGCTTTAGGCCCCTAACAAAAATTGATTGGAGCCATAATACACAATCATAGACCAAGAAAGACGCAACGGGTAAAAAAAACGCCCAGGCTTGGCCTCGGTTCGGTATCCAATCTGGGAGGATAGCAGTAAAGATATGAAGTGCATCAAAGCTCAGCGGAAACCGCATTTCATAGCTACCAGAAAATGTGGGAAGTAGGAAACTAATGATCGAATTTAATCAATCGACTTTTCGAAGCGAACGCCGATGCGAATCATTCCATCACGCCAAATATGGTGCAAGTCTATCATGTGGCAGCAATTAGCAAAACGCAGAAGGCCTAGCAGAAACCATAGCATCGCACGAAGTGTGGCGAATGCACCGAATACGAAAAATGGGTGTGCACGTGCACTGACGTTGCCGTCGTGGCGACCGGGTGCTATGAACTGCAATGCCTGAAATTGTAAAATGTTGTATTTTAAAGTGGTGGGTAATACATTTTACTTTGAAGTTATGGGCCTAATACATCTTCTACACCCTGCTCGTTTTAGGGCTTTGTTGCTTTTTTTGTGCACCGAGTATTTTTTACGTGTCGGGGCGTTTTCGAAGATCCCGATGTGTTTATTTAGCTCCCGGTCGTTTTGTACGTTTTGGAACCATGTTGCCTTTCGTGGCCCCAGCCTCTTTTCCAGGCCCTTGTGCGTTCTCATGGCCCCTGTGCGCCTTGCGAGCTTGCAGTGTATTTTTCTTAGAGCTCCCGGTATGTTTATTTAGGGCTGCAACGCATGTTTTAAGGCCCTATCGCTTTTTGGGAGACTTGTGTGCGCTTTGGAGGGTTAGTTGTACTTTCTGGCAACGTTGTACTCTTAGGGTCCCGCTGTGTATATTTGGGGCTTCTGACACACATTTGTGGGGCCCCAGTATGATTTTGGGGCTTCGGTGCGATTTTTTCTGGGTCCCAGCGCGACTTATCGCGCCCAGGCACGTGGTTCCGGAGACCCAACGCCAGTTTTCTGGGCTCAACGCGATTTTTGTGGATCTTTTCTGTTTTTTTATTAAAAGTCCGAATCCCGGCCTGATTTTTCGAACCTCTGACGCCATGTATCCCACCTCGATTTTTCGAGATCAGGTATGCTTTTCGAAGTCATACGCAATTTTTGAAGGCATCTTGAAAAAAATGTTCGGTGCAACAGAGCCATTTTCCTGACCCTGACATTTATTTGCTGGAATCTCTCCTTTATTTGGAGGGCTCCAGCTTGATTTTTTTGGGATACCGATCCGGGTTTGTGGTATAGGTGTAATTTCAGCAGTGTGAGGTAACTTATCAAGGGATACCAAAAGAAAACCTTAGAACTGAGTTAGGGTTGAAATCCGACCAATCAGAAACCATAGTGGTAGATTAGGCACCTCCACAGGACAATTTAGTTGATGACTAATTATATTATTTCGAAATGTACCCTTTGACAAAATAGCGGTCGAAATCCAAGGACTTTTTAATGGGCGTAGGTGCCATCCCCCCACCCCTGCAAATCCGTTTGCCCCGTCCTGCTTGACGCAAATATAGGTACTCCACTGTTCCCTCAATAATTTTGCGAAACATACGCCCATGGGGAAAAGCCAACATTGAGGGGACAAATTACCCCTCATAAGCATGCAATACAACATACATGCCCCATGTGAAATGGGATGAATGATGTTTTTAAATGCATTTTCTTCCAAAAAAACTTCTTTTCTGTTATTACAGCCTGCATGCGATGCGCCCCTAAACCACAATAACTAACTAACTAACTAACAGCCTGCATGATTAGAGCTTCCCAGCTTCCATACCTTCTCAACGTCATTTACAAAACGGCACAGCACAGCGAAAACGATGGGCGTGACGGCGTGGAATGTGAAGGCTTGGATTATGTATGTACTGACATTGTTGCATTGTTGCATTGTCATTTATGCATTGGTGTTCAATGCTTGTTCTTGTCGTGAATTTATTCGCTGAGGATATATTTTAGCTCGTGTGACAGTTGCCTTGCAGCCAGCACCAAATGTTATAAAAATAAACAAATTCCTAAGATGACGCTAAAAAAACTAATGAATCCACTTCTCGTTGTCACCTTTAAAAAATTTTCGTCCTTGGACTGAGAAATAGTCGTTCAAGCTTTGCTTATGACATCAAGCTGATGGGAATAAATAACAGTAGTGATGAATCTAGCTATATTCAGTTAGACTTGGAGGACTTAAAAGTGGGTTGATCAATGGCAGATATCTGTAAGATATGCTTAGCACCAGCCCCGCCAGCTCGCTGCAATCTAGAGACCAGCGGGAAGATTCGAGAAAGCATTAAGACGATGGTTTGTTTTGGCACTTATGCATTTATCCAAATATTACTTATTTATACCCTGGTATGGCCCAGTTTTCAGCCAAAATGATTAGTGCTATTGCGTTTTGAGTAAATGATGCACCATGCCAAGAACAAACAAAAAACCAATATGAAATCATGTTCCCCATCCTCGAACCATAGTATAAGAGCCTAAAAACAATATGAGACCCTAACACAATGGAGGCCCCCTTTCGGGTAACAGGAGGCCCCCTTTCGACCTTGCCCCCCCTGGAAGAATTTCGTGGCGACGCCACTGCTCGTGAGTCACCGATGTTCCCAGATGAGGAATGTCCACCGCTCTTAGATTCTCTCAGGGAACTCGCTGGGGGTTTCCTGGTAATGCGGCGGGCTCCTGCTCTGCCATTAGCAGGCTCTCACATCTCCAGGGAAAGGCGTGGTCATCCCATCGCCCATCCTAGAAGCCTCGCTGGGGATTTGGAGGTCCCTATAGGACCCATAGCAGGTTCTTCGAGCTCCTGCATCTTCAGGGGATGACAGGCCCACCCCTCCACCTCTCTTGGATCCTGTTATGAGGCCCGCTGGAGGTTTGTGTAGCCCACGCAGGCCCTAGCAGGTTTCTCTGGGACTCATCATACCTCCAAGGTATGATGAGGTGACCATCCATTCTCCCATTATTCATCCATCATCCAAAGCACCGTTGGGGGTTTACAGGTCTGAGGGAGTCCTGCCTCCTTCGCCACCCCCGTTGGCTACGCTCTTGAATGGATCGCTACGCTGGCGTACAAAGGCAATACGGACATTAATATAATGTTGTTTAAATCCTTGGACGCTATGGCTGATTAATGTATTGTTGAAAAATCAACACGATCGATACAAAAACTACCGTATTCGCCACAATTTCCACATTGTGGTAAGTTCACATAGTCATGTGATGTCACACAACCAAGATGTATACCAGGAAACTGCTAGAGATGCAAGTTTACAACCATGACAACAGGGCAAATCAGTGCATTGAGGTGTGTTATGAATTCTTGGATTTTCCCCATGTAACGATTATGGACGTGATTAAGACCATGCGACCATTCGTTTCTTCTGCACATGTTTATTTTTCAGTTGGCGAGCAAAATAACACCAACAAGGGGATTGAGTTAGGTCATATAGCATAAAAACAATGTTGAATAAAATGTAACAACCTAACTTTCGTAAGCAAGAACATAACCTAAAATATAAAAACATAACCTACCTAGCCCTACTTACCTCCCTTTTAAATTTTGTTTAACCGCACAAAAATTCAAGTGCGTGGCATGAAGGGTATACACCCAAGCAATTCAAACCCACCACAAGCAGTGGCACATCAAAAAGGACCTTTTGTCAATGACGGAACAAGGAGGGGAGGGTGAAGGGAATCAAAAATATGCGGCAATAATGCATCAGAAGCAGTGGCGAAGCCAGAAGATTTTTCCAATGATGGATACAGGAAGTGACGAAAGGTATTTAGGACATACCCTATTCAAACCAGTACAAGCAATGACGCTGAAATGGTGACATTTTGCCAATGGCGGATCGAAGAGGTGGAAAAGTGAATTCAGAACAAACGCTCATAATAAATCACAAGCAGTGGCGGAGACAGAAGATTTTCCAAGGGCCAAAAATTCACCAGCATTCCCATTCAGGTATATCAGGGTCCTCCGTAGTATAATTTCCTCGTGACGCCTCTGCACAAGAAACACATGGTAATTGTATATATTATGCAAGAATGACAAAATAAAATGAATTTGTGGCAAAAACTGTTAGGAGTGACCAGCAACAGAGAAGAAATGACAACCATTCTCCTTGGGCTTCTGGCAACGCCATTAGCTGGAATATAAGAGCATGTATGAATATCAAATGCTGTTGGGACCGCTAAGGGTGACACACATCCAATGATGCAAAATTCCACCGTGGGTGCAAAATATAAGCACAGCCCCAAACCGTTTTGATCAATCCGCCACACCCATTCTATTGCCCGCTGACTTCGCCATTGCAAACATTTTGACACTCTAGAAATGTAGATGAGACCAGTAGAATTCGGATAAGCTATTCGGTTTTGAAATCGGCCCAACATAATACAAGATGGTATGGGGGTGGGGCATACGTCTCTCTTATAGATGTAAATATAAAAGAGCCATAGGGTTAAAGTATTAATTTTCTAGAAATAAAAGCTCCTTTGGTCATGTGCTTTCTTCAATCTCAGACAGAAATGATACTGATTCAAGATATTGATACACTATATGATGCATTTTTTGTGTAATGAGCAGTCGCTTCTTGCGATACTATTTGCTTTCAAGCATTGCATATCACCAGTGGCGTCGCCACGAAATTCTTCCAGTGGGGGCAATGTTGAAAGGGGGCCTCCTGCACCTCGAAAGGGGCCTCCACTGTGTTAGGACCTCCTATTGTTTTTAGGCTCTTACTATGGTTCCAGAATGGGAAACATGATTGCATATTGATGTCTTGTTTGTTCTCGGCATGGTGCATCATTTACGCAAAACGCAATAGCAATTTTTCTTTCTCGCTGACAACTGAGCCATACCAGGGAATAAATAAGTAATATGTGGATAAATACCTAAGTGCCAAAACAAACCAATGTCTTAATGCTTTCTCGACCAGAAGAATCTTCCGGCTGGTCTCTAGATTGCAGCGAGCTGGCGGGGCTGGTGCTAAGCGTATCTTAAAGATAACTCCCATTGATCAACCCACTTCTATGTCCACCAAGTCTAACTGAATATAGCTAGATTCATCACTACTGTTAGTCATTCCCACCAGCTTGATGTCATAAGCAAGCTTAAACGATCATTTCTCAGTCCTAGGACGACAATTTCGCGAAGGTGACAACGATAAATGGATTGAATTGATTTTTCTGATCGCCATCTTAGGGATTTATTATTTTTAAATAGCATTTGGTGCTGGCTGCAAGGCACTTAGCACACCAGCTAAAATAATAAATCCTCAGCAAATAAATTCACGGCAAGGACAAGCATTGTTGAACAACAGTGCATGGATGACAATGGAACAATGCAACGATGGCAATGCATAAATAATGCAAAACTTTCAAATTCCATGCCGTCACGCCCATGGTTTTCGCTATGCTGTACCGTTTTGTAAATGACGTTGAGAAGGTATTGAAGCTGGGAAGCTCTAATCATGCAGGCTGTAATCACAGAAGAGAAGTTTGTAGGAAGAAAATGCATTTGAAACATCATTCCTCCCATTTTGTATGGGGCATCGGTGTTGTTTTGTATGCTTGTAAGGGGGAATTTTCCCCCTCAATGTTGGCTTTGCCCCATGGGCGTATGTTTCTGAAAATTATTGGGAGGCCAGTGGCGTACCTACATTTGCGTCAAGGGGGAGGGGCGGGAAACGTATTTGGAGGGGATCCACTTACCCCATTAAAAAGTCCTCGGATTTCGACCACTATTTTGTCAAAGGGGACCTTTTTAAATAAAATAACTAGTGACCAATTGAATTATCCTATGGAGGGGCCTAATCTACCCCCTATCGTTTCTGACTCGTCGGATTTCAACCCTAACTCCCCCACCCTGTTCGAATGTTTTCTTTTGGCATCCCTTGATAAGTCACCTCACTCTGTTGAAATTACACCTATGCAAATCACTTTAAAATGTAAAATTTCCCAATTTCAGACATTCCAGTTCATAGCGCCCGGTCGCCATGACGCCAAAGCATGGATCATGTACGCCTGGATTGGAAACCAACAGCTGTTTGCGTATCAGCCCACTTAGCGGAGGGTAAGTAAAAACACGCAAACGCGGCCGGTTTTAGGCCGTGGGCCTATGGGAGTTCAGGGTACCCATTTCTTATTGGCATTTTTCCAATTGATTCAACTATCCCAGGAGGATTGCATCTGCCTTTCATGATACCGAATTGATCAAGGAACCTTACCGTTCTTTCCTCATTTATTTTTTGCGCTCCGTTCAGAAGTTGTCGTGGTGCGAAGTGAAGACATTTGTGAGAGGGAGCCCACCTCGCCCCAAGGGTTGGCCCACCGATGTTGATATCTTGATGATCTTTATCTTGAATCTTTATCTCTTATCTCTCTATCTTTATCTTGATCTTGAAATGATTGGACGGGGCAAAGCACATGAAGGCAATGAGCAGACAAAATTAATTGGGGGCACATTCCATTGGCTCCCATGTTAGAAGTTGAAATAATTGCAAGGTGGGTTAAGCAAAAATTGAGGTGGCAGTTCCCCTCAAAAGTATATAAAACAATACCCTTGAGTAGAACGACTGGCAAGTGGTAGCAAATCGGCGAGAGGTAGTGACGTTGCAAGCAAGGGTATGTTGCAAGACATTGCGTAAAGAAAGCATACGACCTTCAATATACCAGGAGGTGCTGAGTTGAGACAAAAGTAACGTTAAGGATTATACTTTATTAGGTACTCAACGTTTCGGCCAGGGGCCATCGTCAGGAGTGATATAAAAATGTCAAGTTAAGCAATTGAAAAAAAAAGCACGCGAAAAAAAGCGCAAAAGACACGTGGAATGCAGAAAAGCCTCCTCAGTGGTGCAGACACTTAAAGAAACTCCAAACCAGAAACAAACTAGGTCAAGATAGAATCCTCTGAGGAAGCCCGAACCGATGGTCCGTCCACATACATATCGATACATACACTCACGCACATATATAGACATAGATCCAATATAACGCGTAATACATAGAATATAATTTATGTTTATGTAATTTAAGTGATATACCAAGACGTCGTTTGCGTGTTTAGTTGCGGCCGTAGATTACGTATGTGTAGAGATTCGAGGACCTTTAGATCAGCGTTGTCCCTGGCTGTTGCTAGAATTTCTACTTTGAAGTTTGTGTTAGTGTCGCTGTGTTCCATGTTATAATGTTTGTCGATCATGTGTTCGCCTAAAGGTGTGTATGCTCTTCGAAGTCTGGCATCTCCCAAGTGCTCATTGTACCTATCCCTGATACTACGTTTGGTTTCACCGACATAAAATATTCCAAGACAGCGGTTGCACGTTATTTTATAAACTACGTTTTTCGCGTGCATCTACCTTTGAGCCCGTTGATACAGGTGTGGCACGTTCTTCTACCAGCAGAACGCGCGCAAGGGCTGATCCAAGGGGGAGGAAACGAAAGTGGCGCCCCTTATTACCCGAGGGACCCCTCCCTTGGAGGTTGCAGTGTACCCTCTCCCTCGAATTTATCAGCGCAACGCGCTCCTCGGCCTGTGAACGGCAGTCCTCTGGGAGTCCGAACGCACGCCGCGAATTTTTCGGCGAAAGGCACTCCTCAGACAAAAACAAATGGTGTCCCTCTGAGAGATCGGAGTGTACCTCGTCCAAATGCTCTGGACCAAGAGCCGCCCCTCTGGAGAAATGACACCTCCTTGGCAAAATCATAAATCTATCAGTGGTATGGTGTAGGGGGAGGGGCCTTGTACCTTCCATGGAACTTCCGCTCAATCCTCTGCGGATTGGTGGGTACGCCGAAGTCTGTACTCTCCCATTCAGTTGTGTAAACCATGCTCGACTGGAAAATATCAGCCATAAATCTAGAGAGCAAGGAGGGTGGGGGCGAAAGCAGAACCGCTCATTCTTATCTGTGAGGGTCAGCGGCGTCGCCACGAAATTCTTCCAGGGGGGGGCAAGGTCGAAAGGGGGCCTCCTGTTCCCCGAAAGGGGGCCTCCATTGTGTTAGGGTCTCATATTGTTTTTAGGCTCTTTCTTATACTATGGTTCGAGGATGGGGAACATGATTTCATATTGGTTTTTGTTTGTTCTTGGCATGGTGCATCATTTACTCAAAACGCAATAGCACTAATAATTTTCGCTGAAAACTGGGCCATACCAGGGTATAAATAAGTAATATTTGGATAAATACATAAGTGCCAAAACAAACCATCGTCTCAATGCTTTCTCGAATCTTCCCGCTGGCCTCTAGATTGCAGCGAGCTGGCGGGGCTGGTGCTAAGCATATCTTACAGATATCTGCCATTGATCAACCCACTTTTAAGTCCTCCAAGTCTAACTGAATATAGCTAGATTCATCACTACTGTTATTTATTCCCACCAGCTTGATGTCATAAGCAAAGCTTGAACGACCATTTCTCAGTCAAAGGACGACAATTTCGTAAAGGTGACAACAAGAAGTGGATTGCATTGTTTTTTTTAGCGTCATCTTAGGAATTTGTTTATTTTTATAACATTTGGTGCTGGCTGCAAGGCAACTGTCACACGAGCTAAAATATATCCTCAGCGAATAAATTCACGGCAAGACCAAGCATTGAACACCAATGCATAAATGACAATGCAACAATGCAACAATGTCAGTACATACATAATCCAAACCTTCAAATTCCACGCCGTCACGTCCATCGTTTTCGCTGTGCTGTACCGTTTTGTAAATGACGTTGTGAAGGTATGGAAGCTGGGAAGCTCTAATCATGCAGGCTGTAATAACAGAAAAGAAGTTTGTTGGAAGAAAATGCATTTCAAAACATCATTCATCCCATTTCATATGGGGCATGGATGTTGTATTGTATGCTTATGAGGGGTAATTTGTCCCCTCAATGTTGGCTTTTCCCCATGGGCATATGTTTCGGAAAATTATTGAGGGACAAGTGGAGTACCTATGTTTGCGTCAAGCAGAATGGGGCAAACGGATTTGCAGGGGGGGGGGGGCACCTACGCCCATTAAAAAGTCCTTGGATTTCGACCGCTATTTTGTCAAAGGGTACATTTCGAAATAATATAATTAGTCATCAACTAAATTGTCCTGTGGAGGGGCCTAATCTACCACTATGGTTTCTGATTGGTCGGATTTCAACCCTAACTCCACCACTCATTTCTAAGGTTTTCTTTTGGTATCCCTTGATAAGTTACCTCACACTGCTGAAATTACACCTATACCACAAACCCGGATCGGTATCCCAAGAAATCAAGCTGGAGCCCTCCAAAAAGGCGAGATTACAACAAATAAATGTCCGGGTCAGGAAAATGGCTCTGTTGCACGGAACATTTTTTTCCAGATGCCTTCAAAAATTGCGTATGACACCGAAAAGCATACCGGATCTCGAAAAATCGAGGTGGGATGCAAAAACATGGCGTCAGAGGTTCGAAAAATCAGGCCGGGATTCGGACTTTAAAAAACCGCAGAAAAGATCCACAAAAATCGCGTTGAGCCCAGAAAGCTGGCGTTGGGTCTCCGGAACCACGCGCCTGGGCGCGATAAGTCGCGCTGCGACCCAGAAAAGCTCACACCGAAGCCCCAAAATCATACTGGGGCCCCACAAATGTGCGTCAGAAGCCCCAAATATACGCAGCGGGACCCTAAGAGTACAACAGTGCCAGAAAGTACAACTAACCCTCCAAAGCGCACAGAGTCTCCCAAAAAGCGATAGGGTCTTAAAACATGCGTTGCAGCCCTAAATAAACATACCGGGAGCTCTAAGAAAAATACACTGCAAACTCGCAAGGCGCACAGGGGCCATGAGAACGTACAAGGGCCTGTAAAAGAGGCTGGGGCCACAAAAGGCAACATGGTTCCAAAACGTACAAAACGACCGGGAGCTAAATAAACACATCGGGATCTTCGAAAACGCCCCGACACGTAAAAAATTATCGGTGCACAAAAAACACAACAAAGCCCTAAAACGAGCAGGGTTTAGAAGATGTATTAGGCCCATAACTTCAAAGTAAAATGTATTACCCACCACTTTAAAATACAAAATTTTACAATTTCAGGCATTCCAGTTCATAGCACCCTGTCGCCACGACGGCAACGTCAGTGCACGTGCACACCCATTTTTCGTATTCGGTGCATTCGCCACACTTCGTGCGATGCTATGGTTTCTGCTAGGCCTTCTGCGTTTTGCTAATTGCTGCCACATGATAGACTTGCGCCATATTTGGCGTGATGGAATGATTCGCATGGGCGTTCGCTTCGAAAAGTCGATTGATTAAATTCGATCATTAGTTTCCTACTTCTCACATTTTCTGGTAGCTATGAAATGCGGTTTCCGCTGAGCTTTGATGCACTTCATATCTTTGCTGCTATCCTCCCAGATTTGATACCGAACCGAGGCCAAGCCTCGGCGTTTTTTTTGGACCCGTTGCGTATTTCTTGGTCTATGATTGTGTACTATGGCTCAAAGCCATTTTTGTTAGGGGCCTAAAGCATTTTCGAACCCCATGCTCGTTTTAGGGTTTGTTGAATTTTTGTGCACCGAGGATTTTTTTTGACGTGTCAGGACGTTTTCGAAGATCCCGATGTGTTTATTTAGCACCGGTCTTTTTGTTTGTTTTGGAACCATGTTGCCTTCTGCGGCCCCAGCCACCTTTTCAGGATATTGTGCGTTATCATGACCCCTGTGTGCCTTGAGAGCTTCCGGTGTGTTTTTTAGACCTCCCGGTATGTATATTTATGGCTGCAACGCATGTGTTAAGGTCCTGTCGCTTTTTGTGAGACTGTGCGCTTTGGAGGGTCAGTTGTATTTTCGGCCCCCGTTGTGCTCTTAGGGTCCCGATGTGTTTATTTTGGGCTTCTGACGCACACTTGTGGGGCCCAAGTACAATTTTGGGGCTTCGGTACGATGTTTCTAGGTCCCAGAGTGGCTTATCGCACCCAGGCGCGTGGTTCCGGAGACCCAACCCCAGTTTGCTGGGCTCAATACGATTTTGTGAAACTATTCTGATTTTCTTAAAAGTCCGAATCCCGGCCGGATTTCTCGAGCCCTTGGCGCCATGTTTTTGTATCCAACCTCGAATGTTCGAGATCCGGTTTGTTTTTCGGTGCCGTACGCAATTTGTGAAGGCATCTGATATGTTTGGTGCTCCAGAGCCATTTTTTTACCTGGGCATTTAGTTGTTGGAATCCATCCTTATTTTGGAGGGCTCCAACTTGATTTGTGTTTGTGTTTGTGGTCACACTGTGCTTACGTGTGGCCCTAGACGGCAATTTTTTAGAGCCTCGACGGGACTACCGATGGGAATTGTGGGTCCCAAGCGCGATATTTGGGGGGCCCGGTTCGAGTTTGTGCGATGCGTTATATTTAGCTGTGGCCCCAACGCGATTTTGGCGGTTCCTGTCGCAATTTGTCGGGCCTCGGAGCGAGTTTTCCGGGGCTCGCCGTATTTATTTGGAGACCCATACGCGAATTCTGGTGGACCGACGCGAATTTTGGTGGCCCCAGCGCGATTTTTGAGGCTCCGACACGATTCTTGGGAGCTTATCCCTCTCAGAATGGGGGGGGGCATTTGCCCCTTTGATATAGCACTGCGGCCACTGAAGGAGTTTTTTTTTGTCCCAGAGTGACATTCCGGTTAAAATTGATTTTGGGGGCAGCTGCAACTTTTGGGGCCCCGGCGCGACCTTCTGGGCCTCCAGTGTGATTTTCAAGGGCTGCGACGCGACTTTTTTGGGTCCAATGTGATCTTTCGGGCCCCGACGTCATTTTCTTGGATCCCTAGCGCGAGCTATAGCGGCCTCGACACTTTTTGGGGGTCCAATGCGTTTTGGAGGCTTTTGGCGTCATTGTTCGGCCCCCAGAGTGATTATCCATGTCCGGACTGTTCTTCGTTGCTCCGGCTTCTTTTGTTTTGGTCCCAATGAGACTATTGGGGCACGGTACGACCTGTCGTGCCCCTGGCATGATTTTCGTGGTCCGGGCGTGAATTTTTGGTACCCCAGGCTCAGCGTAATTTGCGGGGGCCCCGGCCGGATCTTTTGGGGCCCATATCGTGATTTTAAAATACCCAGACTCGACTCTTACTATTTCTTAGGGGGTTCTTCTTGCAAATTATAGGCCTACTGTCGCGTCGTCTCATTTCCTGGAGCCTCTTTACCGGTTTTGGATGTCTCCTCTTGTGTCCTACCCTCCTCGATATTCAATGGCCCTCCTCTCCCGTTTTGGAGGGCCTCCTCCTACATCCTGGGGCCCCCTTATCATGGCATGGGGCTTCCTCTCATGCTCCAGGGGCATTCTCTTCCAAATTAGGGGCCTCCTGCCACGCCTCGTGGGCCTCCTTTGTCCTGGCAAAGCCTTACCCGTCTTGAGGGGATCTTCAATTTTGGAAGCCTCACCTTCTTCCATACCTGCTACCAACTCCCATCTTAAGGGCCTCCTCTCATTTCCTGGGAACTCCTTCCGGTCTTCAGGGCCTCATTCGACCCTGGAGACCGCCTACTCGGTCTTGAGGGACTCCTTTCGAGTCCGGCAGGGGACTCCTTTTCTCTTCTAGAGGCCTTCTTTTTCAAATTAGGGGCCTCCTCTCACGTCTTGGGGGCCTCCCGCTCTGTTTTTGATTCTATCTTTGCCCATTTTAAGGGTGGCCTCTATCTCCTGGTGGACTCCTCTTCTCTCCCAGGTTCCTCGTCTTCCAAATTACAATCATCCTTTCCTATCTCAGTTGCCTTGTCATCTCCTGGGGACCTTCTTACCCGTCTTGGAACCTTCTTTCTCGCATGGGAGCCATCCCTCTTATCTAATGGTCTTTCTCTCCTGTTTTAGGGGCCTCTTTGTTCATCATGGTGTCTCATTTACGATCCTGTGTCGTCCTCTTCCGAATTAGGTGCCTCCTGCCACGGTTCTGGATCATCCTGTTCTATCTTGGTGGAACCTTACCCATTTTTGGGTCTGCTTTTGCGTCTCCGAAACCCCATCCCATATCCACTGGCTTTCTCTTCCGTCTTAGGGCCTCCTCTCATTTTCTGGGGCCTCCCTTCCCGTATTGGGGCCTCCTTTGCAATCCTGGGGGCCTCCTTTGCAATCCTCGGCGCCTCCTTTGCCATCCTGGGGACCTCCTTTTCAATCCTGGGGGCCTCCTTTGCAGTCCTGGGGCCTCCTTTGTAATCCTGGGGGCCTCCGTGCCAATTGTTGGCACTCTCTTGATTTCTGGGGCCTCCTATCCTCTCCTAGGTGACTCCTTTGTCAAATTAGGGGCCTCCTCTCACGTCTCGGGGGCCTCCTCACCTGTGTTTTGAGCCTCATTATCCTAGCTCATTAGCCAGAGGGTGCCTTTGTGTCATAGTTCCAATCTTCTCTTCTAGGGTCCTTCTCTTCCAAAATATGGGCCTCATCTGGCTGGTCTCAGTGGCCTTCTCTCATTCCTGTGGAGACCTTCTTACCCATCTTGGGGGTCCCTCTTGCGTCCGGAGAAATATCTCCTATGATTAATTATTTTATATTGTGGGGGCCTCCTCTTCCATCTTGGGGCCTTGTTTTCCAAATTAAGAATATTCTGCCACCCATCGGAAGCCTTCTTGTGGCTTTCTGCCCGTCTCGGTGGCATCCATTTCGTCCTGGAGGCCACCTCCCAATCTATGTCCTACGTCTCTTATTAGGACCTGATAAGATTTCCCGGGAGCCTCGTTGCCAGTATTGGAGCCTCCTTGACAGCACGATCGTCTGTCTCGTCGGCCTCCTTGCTCACCTTTTTCCTGTGCATTTCCGGATAGGGGCCTCCTTAAATTTCAGGGGGGGCCCCAGTCTCACGGCAGGGGGAAACTTCCCCCTCTGCCCCCCCCGGTGGCGACGCCCCTGCATATCACTTGTAGCCCACAACGAACTCAGCCACGAACATCAGTTCATCCGAGTTCTTTATCACCGGTTCTCCTCACGACGTCACAGGCCAGTGTTCTGAAATGACATCCTAAAATTTTCACATTCACGTCGGCAAAGCATGCTCCATCGGTTACGTGAGGCGATGACGTGCTACATGCAGTCATTTTTGTGGGCACGAAAAAAAACTTGGGGCATTGCATCAACTCATACACTGGCAACGGTTGGTATCCACAACAGCTTACTTCAGTGGTGGAGCGGATACAAAAGCCTGGCTTGAGAAGCTGTGGGAAGATAAGAAATCTGTTTTTTTTTACTCATCGGATTTGGACAGATAATAGTCGTCGGATCTGCTTAAGACAGTATTGATGTAATGCAATGCTGTTAGATTTCGAGAAGATGCCATTTTAGTGTAACATTTTTTTTGTTTTTTAAATCGACCCCTTGAGGGGGAACATTGTCCCTTTGTATGGCCCCTTTAACTGAATACTTGCTGGCGCTTAACTGTCTTACATCTTTATTTGTATAACTTTAATTAATGTCTCCTATGTGATACCGTAAGAAGAACAGCATCATTCAGATTAACATTATTTACCCATTTTACTATTTTAAGCATCTTAATCATATCACCCAGCACATGTTTTAATGTGGTTACTGCGGGAGAAATCCCCCTAATGATCAGTTTTCCCCCAGTCACGGATGCTTGCCCACCCACTAAACCTATGCCTATCACGGACTGTTAGTTTCACATATTGTAATCCCTACATGGAGGAAATTAAAAATGCCGTCATTGAGAAACTAAGAACATGTAATAATGGTGCAAAAAGGCGCAACCAAGTATATAACCGAATATAACTAACCTTGAATTAAGAAAAGCACCAAAGTCGAGAACCACAGGACTAACTCCGCATATAAACTAAGAATGCAATGACGGCTCTAAAGGCAATTTGTTGAATAGCTTTTAAGCTACATCTAGCTAAAAACAACAACAAGAATAACAAATAGTTAAAACCTATTTGTTGACATGCTCACTATCTTTTGCAAATCAACCCCGTTACTTTGTTTCGCATGGCCAGTAACCAGTTGTGATTCATGTGGTTAGTTGTAGTTCGGTTTGATGAAAGAGGAAACGGAAGGCTGAATAATGAAGAGAAGCATCCAGCCCAAAATTAGCATGTTTTTGTCAAGAAAAGCGGCGTGTCAAGGCCAAATGAGTGCTGGTCTTGAAGCATAGGTGGAAGTACACCGTCAAAGTTGATGTTACAACTTGTTATGTTGGTGTCGCATGCGAAGTAAAACAATGCAAAGTTGGAGAAAGCTGGCGCTGTGCAAGCCAAAGTTGGTGTTGCACCTAGAGCACCTGCAGTGGTGGGTCAAGGGGAGGGGGTCAACTGGGGAAATGTGCCCCCCCCCCCCCAGATAGATATGTGACACCCCTTCGACTGGAAAACATCCTACCATGAAGTTCGAGTGCTACCCTCCACCCCTGCTCAACGATATCATTTTTCAGCCGATGGTGTCTCTCAGGGTATAAAAGACCGGCGAAATGCCGCCCCTCTAGAACAAGTGATACATGTCGTCAGTTACGTCAAAGTTTGGTTTGATGAGAGGAAACGGAAGGTTGAACAATGAGGAAAAGCATCGAGACCGAAATTAGCATGTTTTGCAAGGAAGGCGACAGGCCAAGGATAGATGAAGGCTGGTCACCGCGATACACCCATCAAGATACTTGTACCTGCCCCTGAACATCTACAAGATGACAATCTTGACACATGCCTAGCTGGAATCAGCGGCATGCTTTTCCCGGTCTTTTAGATCTCCTGACATATATAAAATCACCTGAACTGGTACAACACATTTAGGCCGTCTGGGTTTTACCCGCACACACTTCGACACACCGTGAGCGAGGCTTTCACGGCCAACAGGAGCGCATCTCCTTTTCCCGATTATTCAGTGTCCAGCATTGTGATGTGTAAAGGTTACATGAAAGAAGGGTGGTCAGCGTTCTCCAGGTCAAAGCGACTCACCCGCCGGGTCTGAGACTGGCGAGATCCCGACCGTCGGAGGCGGCGCTGCGGTCCGACCAAATGGCGACGTCCTCGATGAGTGGCTGGGGACCCGCCTGCTCAGTGTTCACTCGGTGAGACGGCCGCTTCTGAGCACCAAACACTTCGCTAGTGTGTATGTGTGTTGCACCGGACGTACACGAGCCGGCTTACCGTAAAAGCTCTTCCGACAAACATACCGTGTAGAATAAATTACTCCATGTGAACACGTAACCCAACTTATTTGCCATACAAAAAAAAGTTTTCCGGTTGAGCGTAACGCCCCCAACCGGCACTTGGCCATGATCACAAAATGTAGCATACCTAGTATGCTACGATTGCATGGTGTCGCCACAATTGATATACCAATGTTAGACGCCATTAGGGGCACTAGACGGGCGAGGACACGCACCTTGTTGTGTCCCAGTATTTGTGCTTGCAGGAATTAAGAAAATTAGTAAACTCAAGTGATAATTTGACACAGTGCATTCATAATTGGTACGCGAGTTGCAGATCTAGCAAAGAAGCTTTGTTTAGAATTAGGACTTGCAAATTATCGCGCATTGGGTAAAAAATCAATTCATACTTTAAAATAGCCAGTCTCAATCCCCAATGATTCCCTGACCCATGATGTGCCTTGGATATGCTTCAGCGTACAGCAATGTAGATCTTCACCAACAAGACCGTGACGGCCTGGGCATGGCCGGACGTGTCGGACAGCCGTCATCGTACGGTTGTTGTCGTACGGTTGTTGTTTGGACGAGGTGCACTGTATGGTTCTTCTGGGACGGTTGTTGCTGGGACGTGTTTTGTACGGTTGTTGTTGCACGGTTGTTGTTGTACGGTTGTTGTTGTACGGTTGTTGTTGTACGGTTGTTGTTGTACGGTTGTTGTTGTACGGTTTTTGTTGGGACGTGCACTGTACGGCTTGTTGTAGGACAGTTCCTGTCGGAGGCTGCTGTTTTCCGTCAGTTGCTGGACGGCTGTTGTCGGGCGGCTGTTGTCGGGCGGCTGTTGTCGGGCGGCTGTTGTCGGGCGGCTGTTGTCGGGCGGCTGTTGTCGGGCGGCTGTTGTCGGGCGGCTGTTGTCGGGAACTTTGTCGGGCGGCTGCTGTCGAGTGGCTGTTGTCGGGCGGCTGTTATCGGGCGGCTGTTGTCGGGCGGCTGTTGTCGGGCGGATGTTGTCGGGCGGCTGTTGTCGGACGGCTGTTGTCGGGCGGCTGTTGTCGGGCGGCTGTTGTCGGACGGATGTTGTCGGGCGGCTGTTGTCGGGCGGCTGTTGTCGGGCGGCTGTTGTCGGGCGGCTGTTGTCGGGCGGCTGTTGTCGGGCGGCTGTTGTCGGACGGCTGTTGTCGGGCGGCTGTTGTCGGGCGGCTGTTGTCGGACGGCTGTTGTCGGGCGGCTGTTGTCGGGCGGCTGTTGTCGGGCGGATGTTGTCGGGCGGCTGTTGTCGGACGGCTGTTGTCCTGCGGCTGTTGTCGGGCGGCTGTTATCGTGCGGCTGGTGTCGGACGGCTGTTGTCGGGCGGCTGTTGTTGGGCGGCTATTGTCAGACGATTGCTGTGCACCAGACTCGGGCGGCTCTTCCAGGTGGCAGCGGAAAGTCAACGGCGTGTCGAACGGGCGACAGAAGACGCGGAGCCAGGGAAGAGCCAAGGCGGAGCCAAGGCGGAGCCAAGGCGGAGCCAAGGCGGAGCCAAGGCGGAGCCAAGGCGGAGCCAAGGCGGAGCCAAGGCGGAGCCAAGGCGGAGCCAGCACGGAGCTGGCCTTAAACTGAAGTTTTCATGAGATCGTCTCTATAGTCTGGCTTCGCGGGATTAAAGCCCAATGCTAAGCAGAACTTGCTGTGCTTCACCTGAGCTACCGCCTAATCAAGGGCTCAGACACGTCGGAGACAAATAGGTCATGTGCAGAGCATACTTCCCACGCCGTGACATTGACCGCCTCACTGCCGTGTGTCTGTTCTGACCTCAGACCCAGTTGCCAAATTGCACTCAGCCGGGGCGAAATGATAGCATTCGCAGGGATTCAAACCCTGTCTTAAGACAATAAGACAGTCCATTACTGGCCACCACTTCCCACCGTGACGGTGACGGTGACGTGTCGGCTATTGGAGTCATCATACGCTCATAATGATATTACACACAGGGGCGTCCCTTTGTGAAAACGATTCGGTTGGCACGTCACTTGCATATAGCAAAGGTTGAGGAGTGATTCAGAGCATTGTACGATTTTATTATCTTACTTGCACCGCTTGAGGGAAAATCTGCTCTGCGGGGTGGGAGAGGGAGGTTTGCCCTTAACGTTTCAATAAACTGTGCGTGAGTACAAGCATTGAAGGGCCAAACTTGAACATTGGATTTCAGGGTCACGTATCCTTCCAAAAGTACACAAAGCGACGCCGGTGATCATGCTTCCATAGCAGGACGATTGTGCCGAACACAGCGGCAGCCGGGACACGTCGCTGCCAGAGCGACAGCGAGCCGTCAGCCAGCGACAGCGGCAGTCGGCGCCGTCTCCGGAGGCCAGGCGGGCCGACCTGCCCGGCCGACCTGCCGGGCCGACCTGCCGGGCCGACCTGCCCGGCCGACCTGCCCGGCCGACATGCCGGCTCCTCGCTCCCCGCAGGTGACCCGCGCACCTCATCGAATCGGCGGCCGTGGTCGCAGCATGCGGTCGGCTGCGGTGCGGTTTGGCGGCGCGATGTTTCGCCGCTCGGTGGGCGCCGCGTGACGCCGACGCCGCGGCAGTGTGTGCGCCACGGTACTGCGCGTCGGCCGCGAGGGCTATATCGGGCCGATCAGGTCCAAACCGAACGGCCGGTGCACACATTTGCCTATGTCCAATTTGAATTTTTGTCGTGATGGTGTAGATGCATTTTTTTGGCATTCATCTGTATTTCAATGAATTTATTTCATTGATTGGTGGTATTTTCCGCTTCTGTGCCACTGACATTTCAGTAGCGTCACCAGTATCGGTGGTTCATTAAACCATAATGGGACACTAGCTTGCCTGGTTTTCGTTGTTTATGCATGCATAATTCCACAATTTTGCCGAAGGAATAGGCCAACACGCTGGTGCCAATCAGCCACCCTTCGCTATTGCTGGACGAACATCGGATCGTTCTAGTTCCAAATACAGATTTATGACCCGTGCAGCTGATAAAAATGTGGCCGTAGCGCGGTATTGGCCTTCTTAACACGCGCCCTGGAGGGCCTCTGAAAATCACGCGCACTGGAGGGGGGGGGGGCGGATTCCGCCCCCCCCTAAGATCTCGGCTCCTATTAAAGGTGGAGGCACGAAATTCGTAGGGTGGATGGGTACGGTAGTGAACTCTATTGTGTGCAAATGTCATGACCTTAGGTCAATATCTTCAAGGTCAAATGAGGTCACATTTGTCAAAATTTTCTTCTTTTGTGTGGCTTGGCTTGTCATTGTTAGGGATCGCTGTGATTGTGTTTAAATGCTCCAAAATGGGCATCAATGATGTTTTGGACATTACGAATGATGCAATACAGATGCTAGACCCGACATTTGACCTCAGGTCACCTATATAGCAGCACTTTATCAGGTCAGTTACCTGTTCCAGTTACCGGAACCGGGCCGCCCGCCTGACTGCTCCGTCGGGCAACTCGGCGCAATCGGCTTCGCGAAGAAAGGGGTAAAGTACATGAATAAAGTATGGAAACGCAATGACAAACAGTACAAACGACAAACAGTAGTGCATTTATGACAACATTCCAGTTGATCAAGTTTTGTTCCATTAACCTGTCATGAACTTGACCTGACTTGACCTCGGTGACCTAACATGGCCTTGAAACTATATAGCATATCAATATACATCAAACAAGTCGCTAGTGTTGCCAAGAACATTCCCTTTTGCGGATATACGGGAAGCGCATCAGCGCCGATTCTTGTGGTCCGGCGCTGGAATTTTTTTCTCATTTAGCGGCCCCTAACTTGAAATTTCTTCGGCCAATTTCAATTTTTCTCACTTTAAACGACGCGCCGGTCATTTCTAAGCAGGTATACAGAAAATCGCGTATTTCGACCGGTAAAATATGCAGTTATGTACGAAAAACCGGAGGGGTGGGCGGATTTCGCCCCCTCTCCAGTGCGCGTGTTAACAATCTCACGATCATGGGACGTGCATGGAGGTGGCGAGAGGGGGCTGAAGCGTTAGGGGGTGGGTGAAGGATCGCATCGGAGCAGTTTGTCAATTGAGGAAAATCAGCGCTACACAATAGCCGGATTGTTCATGCAAAATCCATTCGGCCATTGCCAATACCATGCGTCAATTTGATGAGTGAGAACAAGCGACGCCTTAGGCAAACCGATTTTATTTTCACACGCCAATACGTAGTGTTCATAAAATAATATTGCTTGAAAATGTGCTAAGCCTGGCGAAATAAGCGTAAGAAGAATTATGGGGATTAGAAAAGGTGTCGCAAGCAGCTTTGCCCACATCAAGTAGCTGAAAGCAGCATTCCAGGTCAGATAAACAGACTGGATGTATCAATATCAAGATCAAGACCGAGGGCGAGGCCTCAGCCAGTTTAGATCCCGTGTATTAAGGACAAAGGGTGAGCGACCCGGTCCGACCCGATCCGGTCGGTACGATTGGAGACGACATATCTCCGAAATCCTGCTCTTCCGTCAAATGTGGCAACGCATAACAAATTTCATCATACTGTGCTGAGCTGCTGAAATCGGTAATATTTATGTATGACATGTTTGTACGTTCACCAGAATTGGACGTATGGAGGTTGTCACTACGGACTACCAACGGGCCACCGACGGACTGCCAGCGGGCTGCTAACGGGCTGCCAACGGACCGCCAACGGAATGCCAACGGGCTGCCAATGAGCTGCCAAGACGATGCATGTGTGGTCTGTCCACAAGGTACCTGCTGCACGGTATGATGCCCGACCAGCTGTACCTGCAGCCCGAGAGCCCTCCTGACCAGCTGTGCCTGCAGCCCGGAAGCCCTCCTGACCAGCTGTGCCTGCAGCCCGGAAGCCCTCCTGACCAGCTGTGCCCGCAGCCCGGAAGCCCTCCTGACCAGCTGTGCCTGCAGCCCGGGAGCCCTCCCGACCAGCTGTGCCTGCAGCCCGGGAGCCCTCCCGACCAGCTGTGCCTGCAGCCCGGGAGCCCTCCCGACCAGCCGTACCTGCAGCCCGGGAGCCCTCCCGACCAGCCGTACCTGCAGCCCGGGAGCCCTCCTGACCAGCTGTGCCTGCAGCCCGGGAGCCCTCCTGACCAGCTGTGCCTGCAGCCCGGGAGCCCTCCCCGACCAGATGTGCCTGCAGCCCGGGAGCCCTCCCGACCAGCTGTGCCTGCAGCCCGGGAGCCCTCCCGACCAGCCGTACCTGCAGCCCGGGAGCCCTCCCGACCAGCCGTACCTGCAGCCCGGGAGCCCTCCCGACCAGCCGTACCTGCAGCCCGGGAGCCCTCCTGACCAGCTGTGCCTGCAGCCCGGGAGCCCTCCCGACCAGCTGTGCCTGCAGCCCGGGAGCCCTCCTGACCAGCCGTACCTGCAGCCCGGGAGCCCTCCCGACCAGCTGTGCCTGCAGCCCGGAAGCCCTCCCGACCAGCTGTGCCTGCAGCCCGGGAGCCCTCCCGACCAGCCGTACCTGCAGCCCGGGAGCCCTCCTGACCAGCTGTGCCTGCAGCCCGGGAGCCCTCCCGACCAGCTGTACCTGCAGCCCGGGAGCCCTCCTGACCAGCCGTACCTGCAGCCCGGGAGCCCTCCCGACCAGCTGTGCCTGCAGCCCGGAAGCCCTCCTGACCAGCTGTGCCTGCAGCCCGGGAGCCCTCCCGACCAGCTGTGCCTGCAGCCCGGGAGCCCTCCCGACCAGCTGTGCCTGCAGCCCGGGAGCCCTCCCCGACCAGCCGTACCCCCGGCCCCCCCGACCAGCCGTACCTGCAGCCCGGGAGCCTTCCCGAACAGCTGCATCTGCAGCCCGGGAGCCTTCCCGACCAGCTGTGCCTGCAGCCCGGGAGCCCTCCTGACCAGCTGTGCCTGCAGCCCGGGAGCCCTCCCGACCAGCTGTGCCTGCAGCCCGGGAGCCTTCCCGAACAGCTGTACCTGCAGCCCGGAAGCCCTCCCGACCAGCTGTACCTGCAGCCCGGAAGCCTTCCTGACCAGCTGTGTCTGCAGCCTGGGAGCCCTCCCGACCAGCTGTACCTGCAGCCCGGGAGCCCTCCCGACCAGCTGTGTCTGCAGCCTGGGAGCCCTCCCGACCAGCCGTACCTGCAGCCCGGAAGTCCTTCCGACCAGCCGTACCTGCAGCCCGGGAGCCTTCCCGAACAGCTGTACCTGCAGCCCGGGAGGCCCCTAACCTAACTCCTGCCGTCGGTGATCTGCCGCCTCTAAGGGCGCCTTACGCCGGTGTAACGTGAGATTATTATGTGGTGCAGAGACACGAGAATTTAAAGTTGTGCGGAACACTTTTTCGAATGCTGGAATTTATGACTGAACAAGTCATAGATTCAGCCCTGAACCAGGAACGCTATCTTAACTATTCAGCCATCCGAGACCAAGGAGCTTCTTTGACTTTCAGTCAGTCACAATTGCATTGAGATGTGAAACAATCTGGAAATGACCTTTCCATACAAAGCACCGACCATCCATCGTGTGCCGGTCTCGCCGTCAAAGGGCGACTGGGGGCGACTGATGGTGGGCGACTGAAGGTGGGCGACTGGGAGCGTCGTCTGGCCATAGCAGCTGCCACCACCGACCTGCTGCACCCCTCGAGAGTTCCAGCCACACCCACGCTCGGCCCCCGGAGTGGCAGGCCACTTGTGTCAGACTCATATGGCCAACAGTTCGGCCTATGCTCATGGATCCAGTCCTCCCCAGAGTTGTACAATTTGCATCAACCGAGCCAGCGTGCGACGGCTCGATCGAGCCATGGCGAAAAGGGAGCATTAGTAGAGGGTTGGTGCCACTGGCGAAATATTGAGCTTATCGCAATTGAAAACGGGACCGGTCGTCCGCTTTTCGACAGTCGCGGGAACACTAGAAGAACCTTAGTTATTTCGTAACGCATTCGACTGTAACGCACCTAGGCGAATCAACTGGCACCTCTAGAGCAGACGATATCACAGCTATCATTGGGTCGCCTTTTTCGCCATCGCTGGAGCGACCGTGCTACTGGAACAGCTGTGGTCAGGCCACTGAGACGGCTGTGGCCGCTTAGGCGGTCGTCACCTCTGGGACGGCTGTGGCAGTTGGGGCGGCCACCGCCGCTGAGGTGGCGGTGGTTGACCTTCCCAGTCCCTGGCAGCATTTATGGCTCAAGGACATCTCATATCTGAAGCTGGCCCTCAGTATTCCACGCACCCTTCGCCAATTCTTAAGTGCTCACTTAACTCTCAGATGGCCCGGATCCCTCAGGTGTCCATTCCAAAGCTCCGGAACATCCCAGTCCAGTCCTCTCTGGCTCTCAGGGGACCTCTTGGGGATTCATCCATCAGGAGCCCTCTCCAGCTTGCATGTACCATTCCCAGTCTTTGACAAACCTGTCCAGTTTTCAGGGGGTTCCTGCAGCTACGAGACATTCCTCACACTTTTTAGCAAACAACACCAGCTTTCGGAACTCATCTATCAGCCTTGAGCCCCTCTCTATCAGCGTGAGCCAAAACCAGCACAGTGGCCCTGCACATCCAGCCGGGGGCTCCCTCCGTCGGCTCAGGGGCCCTCTTTCTGGACACTCCCCGTCCGGCCGGGGTCTCCTCTTTCAAAAACGTAGGCCTCCTCTATCACGCACCCCGTGCAGTTTCAGCTCCTATCGGCCCAGGGGCGCCCATGCCGGTGCTGTGCCCTTTCCGACGGCCCGTAGTCCTCCCGAGGCTAGGGGTCCTCTCCATCGATGCAGGGGCCTCCTTAGTGGTCCAGGGCCTCCTCGTCAGGCCGCAGGACAGCTTGGGCCCCCTCCAACAGGCTAGGGGTCCTTATGCGGTTTGGACCCCTTTCGTATGCCAAAGGGTCCTTTCTGACGACCCGAGGTCCTCTCTGGTAACTTGAGCCCCCTCCCGTCGTCTCAGGGCCCTATTTAACGACCCGGGTCTTTCCGGCAAGCCGAAGCCCCTTTGCAAACACTAGTCTATCAGGGCAAGGGCTCGTTATTCGGCTTGGGTTCCGTTGACAGCCCAGGGACCCTTCATATTAGCTCGGGCCCTCTCCGTCGGCCCGAAGGCCTTTTCAACCACCCGGGCCCCCTCCGTCGGTCTAGAAGTCCTTCACGTTCGCCCAGCCAAGGGCCCTCAGCATCTTCCCAAGGGCATTCTTCGTTGACTCGGGGTCCTCTTCATTGGCTGGTACCCTCTCGGTCAACCCGGGGCCCCTTTCGTCGGTTCAGGAGTCCATCACGTCGGCATATGGGCCCTTGCGGGCCCCCTGCATAGACGCCTAGAGAGCCCTCATCTGACCCTCTCTTCGCCCCCATGGCTACACCACTGAATACAACTAGCAATTGCATCCTCCATAAGTATGTCGTGACTGGCTACCAGGATGACGGTCTACATTCAGCCCTACAGCTGGCTCGAATGGCGGTCTGAAGCCGACAGTCGAGCGATGTTGAGCACAATTCCGAAGTCGTGTCGCTCGTCGTCTCAGGACTGGCAGCAACGTTGCAGGTCGTCGCCGCAGTAGCAGCGCTTGCTGCATCGGGTAGCTGTCGCGGCTCAGTCAGATGTTCGCTGCATTACCCAGGGTGCCCTACGTGACTCTGTCAGATGTTCGCTGCATTACCCAGGGTGCCCTACGTGACTCTGTCAGGTGTTCGCTGCATTACCCAGGGTGCCCTACGTGACTCTGTCAGATGTTCGCTGCATTACCCAGGGTGCCCTACGTGACTCTGTCAGGTGTTCGCTGCATTACCCAGGGTGCCCTACGTGACTCTGTCAGGTGTTCGCTGCATTACCCAGGGTGCCCTACGTGACTCTGTCAGGTGTTCGCTGCATTACCCAGGGTGCCCTACGTGACTCTGTCAGATGTTCGCTGCATTACCCAGGGTGCCCTACGTGACTCTGTCAGATGTTCGCTGCATTACCCAGGGTGCCCTACGTGACTCTGTCAGATGTTCGCTGCATTACCCAGGGTGCCCTACGTGACTCTGTCAGGTGTTCGCTGTATTACCCAGGGTGCCCTACGTGACTCTGTCAGGTGTTCGCTGCATTACCCAGGGTACCCTACGTGACTCTGTCAGGTGTTCGCTGCATTACCCAGGGTGCCCTACGTGACTCTGTCAGATGTTCGCTGCATTACCCAGGGTGCCCTACGTGACTCTGTCAGATGTTCGCTGCATTACCCAGGGTGCCCTACGTGACTCTGTCAGATGTTCGCTGCATTACCCAGGGTACCCTACGTGACTCTGTCAGATGTTCGCTGCATTACCCAGGGTGCCCTACGTGACTCTGTCAGATGTTCGCTGCATTACCCAGGGTACCCTACGTGACTCTGTCAGATGTTCGCTGCATTACCCAGGGTGCCCTACGTGACTCTGTCAGGTGTTCGCTGCATTACCCAGGGTGCCCTACGTGACTCTGTCAGATGTTCGCTGCATTACCCAGGGTACCCTACGTGACTCTGTCAGATGTTCGCTGCATTACCCAGGGTGCCCTACGTGACTCTGTCAGGTGTTCGCTGCATTACCCAGGGTGCCCTACGTGACTCTGTCAGGTGTTCGCTGCATTACCCAGGGTGCCCTACGTGACTCTGTCAGGTGTTCGCTGCATTACCCAGGGTGCCCTACGTGACTCTGTCAGATGTTCGCTGCATTACCCAGGGTGCCCTACGTGACTCTGTCAGATGTTCGCTGCATACCCAGAGTGCCCTACGTGACTCTGTCAGGTGTTCGCTGCATTACCCAGGGTACCCTACGTGACTCTGTCAGATGTTCGCTGCATTACCCAGGGTGCCCTACGTGACTCTGTCAGATGTTCGCTGCATTACCCAGGGTACCCTACGTGACTCTGTCAGATGTTCGCTGCATTACCCAGGGTGCCCTACGTGACTCTGTCAGATGTTCGCTGCATTACCCAGGGTACCCTACGTGACTCTGTCAGATGTTCGCTGCATTACCCAGGGTACCCTACGTGACTCTGTCAGATGTTCGCTGCATTACCCAGGGTGCCCTACGTGACTCTGTCAGGTGTTCGCTGCATGACTCAGGGTGCCCTTCCAGGCTCAGTCAGGTGTTCGCTGCATGACTCATGGTACCTCACGCAGGTCCGTCAGGTGTTCGCTGCATGACTCAGGGTGCCTTACCGGGCTCTGTCAGGTATTCGCTTCATGGCTCAGGGTGCCCTACCAGGCTCCGCCAGGTGTTCGCTGCATTGCTCATGGCACCTCACGCAGGTCCGTCAGGTATTCGCTGCATGGCTCAGGGTGCCCTACCAGGCTCCGTCAGGTGTTCGCTGCATTACTCAGAGTGCCCTACGCGGCTCCACCAATCGTTCACCGCATGGTTCAACGCACCCTACACGTTATAGGTTGTCACCGCAGTAGCCCTCTGCCTCCAAAATTATGTGCAAGTTTCCGTTGATGGATACAGCAATATTGTATTCACGCGTCCACCTACATCTTGGTAGGCTTGTTCTGCCCGGGCAATTTGCTGATATCATTAGATTTCAGCATTCATCCAAGGTCGTTGGCCATATTCGGACCAACATTGGATATCAGTTACAGGCTGCTTACTTCTATTCCGACTTGTGCACACATTCGATTGGAAATTGGTCGGACGCGAGTTAATATTTAAAACAAAATTTTGGAGGTATTTTTTTCCAAATAAATGTTGCTCGAATACTTGCTGGGTTAGCTTTATGGACCAGGGTCCTATTGCTAAGCATATTTTGTTGCGGAACCTTGGCCCCATCACCTGATCCAAGTATTCTGGCTCAACGGCAAAATGTTGGCCGAACGTTTAACGTGCCTTCAATGCATCGACACAGCCGCCCCGGTAGTTCGTCCCCTGCGTTTTCGGGCCAGTTGCTATCTGACCTTCCTAGCCGGGGGCTAAATTACTTCATTGTCGGGAGCTAAGTTAAAATTATTGCAACATCGGTAAAATTTGAATATAAACCAAATCATGCTCATGACTTCAACGCTTTATAGAGGGTCTCAGCTGCGAAAAGCAGTACTTTGCAATAAGTCCTGGGCTTAATATGATTGCGATGTTACATTAGCCCCACATGTTGTTCCTGGGAAAATGGGCATTCAAATTAATAACTTAGTCATCGGGGTGGACTTAGTCATGCCTCAAGTAACATACTTAAAGCTTAGTGATATGAAGCTGCGCATGGAAGCAAGTGAACATTAAGGTACCTACGGGTATTACAATACTGTGTCACATCTCAACTAACATTCGCAAAGAAAGCGTGAAGTTCGCTTATGAAGACAGGCAATCCCTCATGTGGGTCCTGTCATATAATAGTTTGAAATATCATTATATTGTTGCACACTGAAGATTGACGAAATTATATGAGATACGCGAGTGGAAAAATAACTGGATTAGAAAAAAGTTGAGGTTGTCCACGACAAGCTATGCAACATGGAAAGTTCCTGAACATGGGGAGGCTATTTTATCAGAGTTTAGCCGGAAATGGGTTACACATTTGCGGAATCCGGCAGCGTTAGCTCCGACCACGGTCACACCCATAATTCCGCCCATGGTCACCGGCGTGGTTCCGTCTACGGACACGCCAACCCGAGGTCACCCGTGCAGCCCCGTCCACGGCACCACCGATGACGTTCTGCTTGGGACCACCGTTGCGTGCGCGACTGCGCCGGCGTCGCCCGCGGTCGCACACATTCCCGACGGCCGCGCGGTCTGTGTCGGCCGTCGGCAGATGCGAACCAGCCCAGCCCAGCCCGGCCCGGCCCGGCTCGGCCCGGCCCAGCCCAGCCCGGCCCAGCCCGGCCCGGCCCGGCCCAGCCCAGGCCAGGCCCGGCCCAGCCCAGCCCGGCCCGGCCCGGCCCAGCCCGGCCCGGCCCGGCCCAGCCCGGCTCGGCTCGGCCCGGCCCAGTCCGGCCCAGCCCAGCCCAGCCCAGCCCGGCCTGGTCCGGTCCGGCCCAGCCCAGCCCAGCCCAGCCCAGCCAGGCCCGGCCCGGCCCAGCCCAGCCCAGCCCAGCCCAGCCCAGCCCAGCCCAGCCCAGCCCGGCCCGGCCCGGCCCGGCCCCGGCTCGGCCCGGCCCAGTCCCAGCCGGCCCAGCCCAGCCCAGCCGAGCCCAGCCCAGCCCGGCCGGCAGCCCGGCCAGGCCCGGCCCGGCCCAGCCCAGCCCAGCCCAGCCCGGCCCGGCCCAGCCCAGCCGAGCCCAGCCCAGCCCGGCCGGCCCAGCCCAGCCAGGCCCGGCCCGGCCCAGCCCGGCCCGCCGCTCATGCCGCCACGCTGCGGAGGCGGCGCGAGCGTCGCCGCCGCGCCGCCGCTGCACGACGTCGAGCCGCTAGAAATACCCGCTCTGCAGCGGCCGTCGACTCCGACGTGGCCTCGCGCGCCCGCCGACAGTACCGCCGGCAGGAGGGACGGCGAGTCACGTCGCGTCGGCCCGGCTAGACTTAGGCGGCCGTCGGCAGCGTGACCGACAGACATGTAATCCAGGTCAGGCTAGGTAGGGGCTAGGGCTGAGGGTTGAGGGTAGGTCAGGAGAGGTGCACATAGTGGTACCGTTGGGTCACGTTGGGGCATGTGCGACAGATACAGTTGTGCCTATGGAGGAGGAATGCGGGAGGGGGAGTATGTGGAGGGGAGGGGCGACGGTGGAAAGGGTTGCAGCACCGGGCTGTATCAGGTCATCACGGTATTGGGCGCAAACCGAGCATTCAATATTTATCTATAAAAAAGCATGTGCTGTTGTAGTGACATACCTGAATAAGCCATGGGATGACCGATAGACGGACTTATAGGCCTGCAGTGAGTCATAAGCTCCGTGCTAGGACGAAGGTTAGTCGGATCAGCCCACGGCAGAGCCCATGCGCTGACCTGGACTTGAATTCAGTGACGTTGTCGGTTCTATGTCAGATTTAGCAGTGTTTCTGTGGGCTTTCTTCAAAGCCCGTAGCCCCATCTGGTGCAACTGAGACGACTGACGCACATATACTTGCAGCTGTATTCAGAATTGTAGACTTGATCGGTTATTTGTGCAGGCGCGCACACGGCACAGACTGTTTGCAACCGCACGTGCAGATATCAATCGAACACATGATATAGTTGAGGAGCACTACCCGTGGAGGTTTATTATAGATAGCCAGAAGGAGCGCGGCAATAACAGCAGCGCAACTGTGCCGTGTATACATCGTGCGACTGGAGAGACAGCTAAATTTCTGACACATGGATTCGTCAAAGAGGTCTTACCGCTTGGAAGGAATGGAACCAGCAAGACTGGATTTTTCCACTGGATGTCAACCGCTTCGAAATCGAACTGTCCGAGCGTGATAAATCCAGCACGTCTGGATGAACCAGATGTACCACTGTGGGAGCTCAGCCCCCGTAAGTAAGGTGATAGGCTCTGATTGCACCGGTACCAATAATATGCAGGTTCACTCTAGCCGATGCAGCGACAGACGATACAGCAGCGGGCACCTGGCTTCCGTCAGATGCCACGGCGTGCCATCCACACGGGCCGGAGCAGGTGGGGTGTGCCAGGGCCCACACACGATGATGGTGGCTAGAACGGAGCAGTTCTTCCACGAAGCCCATACACGACAGGCCAGATGGACTACTCGGAGCCCATACACGACAGGCCAGTTGGACTACCCGGAGCCCACACACGACAGGTCAGTTGGACTACCCGGAGCCCATACACGACAGGCAGTTGGACTACTCGGAGCTCATACACGACAGGCAGTTGGACTATACACGACAGCTCAGTTGGACTACTCGGAGCTCATACACGTCAGACCAGTTGGACTACTCGGAGCTCATACACGACAGGCCAGTTGGACTTCTCGGAGCTCATACACGACAGGCCAGTTGGATACTCGGAGCTCATACACGTCAGACCAGTTGGACTACTCGGAGCTCATACACGACAGGCCAGTTGGACTTCTCGGAGCCCACACAAGACAGGTCAGTTGGACTACTCGGAGCCCACACACGACAGGCCAGTTGGACTAGCAAGCAAGCAAACAAGCAAACAAAAACAGACTTAAACATCGATCATCATCCAGTCCGCTCCATATATTGCGTGAAATTTTAAAAAAAATGTATGAGTGGCAAATACGGATGTGTTTCACAATTACTTCCACTTTCAAGTAGAATACTTGATGCAGTAAGCGAATGCTGCCTTTCAGAAGATGAGGGATGATGTAGGAAAGTTGTTGGTGGCAAGGTGATTTCATGATGTAAGTGACAGCTGGACGGCTTGCCTGGTTGTGTTCTCTATATTTGAGTGTTTTAAATGTTGCGCATAATATATTTTGCTCTTTGATATTTGAGTGTTAGACATTGTGTGCATTCGATATTTATTTTAAAAATATATTTAGCTCGAATTGTTGCTGGTGAGGCTTTACAGAATCAGTCAGTGCTAAGCGCAAGCTTGTTGCGTTGAATCCGAATTCACCTCCGGGAAATTCCAGTCCCAAAACACAATTTTTACCGAAAGTTTAACGTACCCATATAGTTTGCACGGCCGCCTTGTGCTTGCGCCTCCGACCTTGCACGGCAGTTGCCAACTGGCCATCCCAGCCGGAGGCGTTAAAAGCGAGCGCGTGAAGCGACTCGAACCCGCTACGGCAAGACGGGGAGATCTTTGCAGGTCAGCGCTCTATCTGCTGAGCCAACCATTTTGTGATTCGATATTTTGAATGTTCGACATGTTGCACATTCGACATTTCGCGTGTTCGACATGTTGAACATTCGACATTTCGCGTGTTCGACATGTTGAACATTCGACATTTCGCGTGTTCGACATGTTGAACATTCGACATTTTGCGATTCAACACTTCTCGTTCCCGATGGTTTGCGCATTCGATATTCTGCACCCTCAATATTTTGCTTTCGATATTTATCACCAAATATTTTGCGTTTCGATAATGTCCCGGAAGCCATCCTCGATATCAAATGTCAGGAAATTGTGAAAGGGGGGGGCATGCAGGCCACACAAATACTACCATATCAAAGGCAAAGAAAAACTGAAGGAGTCATACAAAAGCCACAAACAGCGCATCGGCGTACCATTATCGCCATGTTGTCTTGACCCCCACGGCAAATTTGAATCGACCGCCCCCGCCTGTCGCACAACACGTCGTAGCACCAGCAGAAGCGGCAGTTGCAGTTCTGCGCGGCGTTCACGTGGCGCGTGCCGTATCCACCACCGCGGCTCAGTTCGGCGCGGTTGCCGGTGGCACGCACGTGGCGCCGTGAGCGCGAGTCGAGGCCGGCCGGGGCGCGAGTAGCGCCGCCACCGTCTGGACTGCGTTCTGCGCAGCTGGGTGCAATGCTCGCCGGTGTCAGACTCTTGCCGTCCAGTTGGCGAGGGCGACACGCACCGTCGGCCGTCAGCTCGGCTCTCGTCACGGAAAGGCGGCCAACTACGCCGGCAAGTGCGCAGCTCGTACGGGCCGGACAGGCCGTGATACCTGGAGACACAGCGTGTAACAGCCGGACAGGCCGTGACACCTGCAGACATAGCGTGTAACAGCCGGACAGGCCGTGACACCTGCAGACATAGCGTGTAACGGCCGGACAGGCCGTGACACCTGCAGACACAGCGTGTAACAGCCGGACAGGCCGTGACACCTGCAGACATAGCGTGTAACGGCCGGACAGGCCGTGACACCTATAGACATAACGTGTAACAGCCGGACAGGCCGTGACACCTGCAGACACAACGTGTAACAGCCGGACAGGCCGTGACACCTGCAGACATAGCGTGTGACAGCCGGACAGGCCGTGACACCTGCAGACACAGCGTGTAACAGCCGGACAGGCCGTGATACCTATAGACACAACGTGTAACAGCCGGACAGGCCGTGACACTAGCAGACATAGCGTGTAACAGCCGGACAGGCCGTGACACCTATAGACACAACGTGTAACAGCCGGATAGGCCGTGACACTTGCAGACATAGCGTGTAACAGCCGGACAGGCCGTGACACCTATAGACACAACGTGTAACAGCCGGATAGGCCGTGACACCTGCAGACACAGCGTGTAACAGCCGGACAGGCCGTGACACCTGCAGACACAACGTGTAACAGCCGGACAGGCCGTGACACTAGCAGACATAGCGTGTAACAGCCGGACAGGCCGTGACACCTGCAGACACAGCGTGTAACAGCCGGACAGGCCGTGACACCTATAGACACAACGTGTAACAGCCGGATAGGCCGTGACACCTGCAGACACAGCGTGTAACAGCCGGACAGGCCGTGACACCTGCAGACATAGCGTGTAACAGCCGGACAGGCCGTTACACCTGCAGACATAGCGTGTAACGGCCGTGACACCTGCAGTCATAGCGTGTGACAGCCGGACAGGCCGTGACACCTGCAGACACAGCGTGTAACAGCCGGACAGGCCGTGACACCTGCAGACATAGCGTGTGACAGCCGGACAGGCCGTGACACCTGCAGACACAACGTGTAACAGCCGGACAGGCCGTGACACCTGCAAACACAGCGTGTAACATCTGGAGAGGCTGTGACACTTACAGACAAAGCGTGTGACAGGGCGTATGATGGATTATGGCTACAAATGGTGTTGTTGCCTTTTATATTGCCGGTTCTATGAAACTGTTCTGGAATGTTAGTTAGTTAGTTATTTGGGCTTTAGGGCGCTTCGACCAATTTTGATCATTCGCGCCCATGTTCTAGAATGTGGGAGGCGACTGCGGGCAAGGGTGTGGGGATCAAGGAAGCTATGACACATTACGACGAAAAATTGCGCACTAAACGTTGTGGAAACTAAATTAGAAGTAAAATTAGGATCATGCAATTAATTGAAAGATATAAAAATGTTCAGTTGTCGGTGACCCTCCTGACGAGATCCTGGTTACAGTCTTGGTCCATAGCTGGCCGGATATCGTCGTCCGCTCTGACAAATCTGAGTTACGGTCGGATACCAAAATTCCTGATGCGGTGCACCCCTAGTTCTTATGGACATGCTGCATATCTCCCTATTTCTCAGTACCGAGGTGCGTTGTATCTTTTCTTTGTCGTCCACATATAAATGTGGCCCACAATAGACACTGAAAGTGAGGCGAAAAGCTATATTAAACTTGCAAAAAAAACTGAGTCGAACGAGAACTGACATCACAAATTGCTGTATTCTTGGTATATCAACTGGCCAGAATCAAGAAAACTTTACTTCGCTCCTCGCTTTTATCTCGAATGTGTCATCTACCGTAGGGTATCCTGCTCTCGCACGCTGTATCTGTAGGTGTTACGGCCTCTACGGCTGTTACACGCTGTGTCTGTAGGTGTTACGGCTTATAAGGCTGTTACACGCTGTGTCTGTAGGTGTTACGGCCCTCTCCGGCTGTTACACGCTGTGTCTGCTAGTGTTACGGCCTGTCCGGCTGTTACACGCTGTGTCTGCAGTTGGCACAGCCTGTCTGGCTGTTACACGCGGTGCCTGTAGGCGTTACGGCTTCTAAGGCTGTTACACGCTGTGTCTGTAGATGTTACGGCCTCTTCGGCTGTTACACGCTGTGTCGGCAAGTATTAAACTTAAAAACAGCATGGCTCTTTTAAAGTCGAATCACAACTTTCCTCCACAATCATGCCAAAAGACACCACCATGATCAACATGAAAAGTCAAAACATCCGCTCGGGAGAAGTCAGGACCACCGTCCTCCTCTTCCTCCGTCCACTCACCGCGTACATCATCCGTCTCCTCAAGCGGGCAGGACAGTGCTGAGCCTGCAGCTCTGAGAGAGTAAACGGCAGCCATGCAACGGCAGCTGCATGGCTGTCCGCTTAGCATAGCGTTGAAGCTGTGCCGCCACAGGCATACAGCGAAATATCAAATACGGTCGGTCAGGAAATTGCGACGAATGGGAACGATATATCTTACTTCCGATGTACGGACGAGCACTGCCAACGAGTCCCTCATTTCCCTCTCAGACAGTGGCGCAGCCAGGATATCCTAAGGGGAGGGGAGCCGACCAAATATATGTCATGAAACAGAGAACGCTTCCGGCACGCTGAATAATCTTGCTTTTACGCTGTGAAGATTTAGAAAATTTTATTTGATCTAGTTTATTTTTGGTTGTTAAGGCAGATGGCAAGCGTACAGTCCATAAACTGCACAGCACGTCTACCGCAGCTCGTGATGAAAGACTGTAGTCAACGCTCAGTGCATCATTGTGAGCCTGCTGACCGATTGCAGACGCCTGGCTCACAATTGTAATCACTCATCGCGTGCCAGCGATGCACTGAAGGCCTTGGTGAGAGATGGCGCCCACCCAAGGTGTGAGGGTGGACACCATCTGGTAGTAGTGGGTAGCACTCACCACTCCAAGATGCACCAACCAGATGGAACAGTACATACCTGCTTGTCCAGCGGCTAGTGGCCCGGAAGCGGCCGCTGGTAATGTGCATATTAGAGCACAGCGGACGTCCGTTACTCAGAGTCAGCGAGTGGCAACTTTACCAGCGGATTTTGAGTCGTCTGAACCATTCTTTGGTTTTACAAAGGAAAAGGTTTAGGTTTATTTTGATATGACATCACCTGAAATTGGGCATTGGTGACTACTAAACGATACACGATACACGATGAAATTAATTAAGAAATATCGTTCGAATCCGGTGTCATTCAGAAAATCCTCCCCTTAGAGATGTTTTTGTCTAAGGTGGGCCATAATGACTGTGGGCTCCACATAACCACTCGTGAAAAGCTTTTCAGGGCAATCAAGGCCCGGTTTGCAAGTAAAGAAGGGGATGGCAAGCTCAACATCCTGATATGACGAAGCAGTACGTCACGACCACCAGGGACAAATACGGGGTAGGAGACACTTCGGACACGTGCCCTCCCATGGAAGGTGGCATTCCTCCGGCCGGGAAAAGGCGCCCCTCCAGGAAGGCTCGAGTGCACCCCCCACCCCACCCCCACCCCCACCCCAACAGTTTTCCAGCCGAAGGCGCCCCTTCAGGTACTTTCGCTTACTTTTGAGGTAACTCTCAGTTACTTCAGGTAAGAGATGGTGCCTCTCCAGACCAAGTGCTCCCCTGACAATTCATGGATCCGCCCCTGACGACCACTGCTGTTGATCGGTGCCACAAGACCAAGTTCTTCACTGCGACAAACTCGGAACGCAAGTGCGCTGCTTCTCGCTGAGCTCGTGATCTGTGCCTCCAGCTGCCACAGCAGTCCAAGTGGAAGCCCAGAAGACCCTCAGCGAGCCAGCACTCCCCCTGACCTCTTCGAAGTGTGCTTCGACGAGCTGACGAGCCGTGATGAACCACTACCGGCCGAGAAGAGTCGGGAGAACGAATGCTCTGGTGAACTCATAGGTGGAAGATTGTTATCACAACCTCTGGCTTCCAGGTACTGACCCAGTTGTCTGGTTGGAGGAAAACGCCGCACACCACTCCTGGAGAGCCTATCTCGTAAGCTGTTGTGCGCGTCGCCATCGTCTGTGCACTCACAGTCGTTGAGCGCTCAGAGCGGTTGTTCTGAGTACGGGAACATTTGCAAAGATAAAATCGCATGCTACCCCGCACAAGTCAAACGCTATTGATCCTACATCACAGTGCCTGGAAAATAAGAGTGACCTTGAGTGCTTGTGTCAGAGAGGTTGATGTTCCATAGCGGCATTTCGATTGGCGGCAATATAGTTTACAACAACCCCACTCACAGAACCTTGCCTAAGGCCATTGCCATTGTGGGATTCGGATACCTTATAGCCGCGTGGTCTACGGCTTCTGTACACCGAACTACCCCGACCCAAACTTTTCCCCACCTACACCCACAGCGATGGTGAGTCATTGGAAGGCGGGACTTGTCTGGACGCCAACGGTCTGATTGGCGAGAAGGAGGTGCGGGGTAGGACACAATCACCCCGGTAGTTGTTACTTTGCCTTGACAGCCCAAGTTCGCTACTCTCCCCTGATCATACATGTTGTCTACATGTTCAGAGCTTAATTACGGCTTTGGGTTTCTCCAAATGAAAAAGCGGAAAGAAAAAGGTTGAATTGGCTGGAGCAGATAATGAAGTACAGCCGTTAGAAAATAAATCGGAGGCAAAGAATCAACCACAAAAACATGCTTTTGGTGAGCAAACGGTATGCATAAGGTGAAGCGGGTGAAATACATGAGTAACGGGTTTCTAAACCAACACCTCTGAGTCATGTTTCTTCCATACGTTATTAAGCTTCGCCGGTATTAGACATTTCTACCCACGCAAGAGCGGATCCCGCTCAGGGCCAATACAGCCACATTCCCTCTCTTTCCGTGAAAAGGGGGCGGGGCGAAGATAACCCCATTTTGGGAGTGATACATATCCTCACTGAATACAGCAAATATGCCTTACTTTCTCAACCGGTTGGTTATTGGTTTTACGACACGTCGACCGTTGAGTCATATAGCGTCGCCAATCTCTCACGCCGATTGGTCGCGGGCGAAGAGTAGCGACAGGTGAGACTTGAACCCACAACCTTTCGATTGTGAGACGAGCATCTTACCCCTAGACCACTTATCCCCTTACTTTCTCAACCGAAATTATTTTTTTACCCATATACGACCGAGGAGCACTCGGCCGGCGCCTGGTCCGGCTGGGTACCGAAACTTCGAAAAACCAATTATCTGGCCGGACAATCCGGCCGGAGCGGACGTCCGGTGCATCGCTGGTACGGATGCACTCTCCGTGGTTCCGCGCGCCCAGACACGCGACAGTGACCCGACTGCGCCTCAGCCGACGGCCGCCCGTCGCCGCCACTCAAACTATATTCGTGGAATTCAGGCTTTAGCTGCCGCTGTTGGTGGGCTGGATGTCTAAGTCTTGACGCCAGTGAAAGCTTGCATATCAGAAATTATTCGAGCAATCCAATTGCAGTATTGCTGCGGCTTTATGAACTTGTTAATATAGCAAGTGGGTTTCAGGCAAAAAGGCGCCGGGTCCCAGTGATACAATGTCAGAGGATTTCGCTGCGGTGGTACTTGAGCACCATCGCAGCACGCGATGAGTGACCCAACATACATACGAAACATGGGCACAGGACGGCTAAAAAATGGGGCACGGGGTGGGAAGGATTCTGTTGGAGACCAATTAGTTTTCCAGCCAACGTCATAGGGTTCATGTTTAAGATGGGATTTTTTTTGTTGGGGGGGCATCGTCCCTCGTTCCTACTCCCATGATACGAACATAGTGATGCAAGAACACATATGGAGAGCAGGACAGGGAGATGTGCCACCAACGCTCAGCTAGCCTACTGGACGCTTTCGAAGCGATGGGATCTTGAGCACTTCTGCACACTACAATGGTGTTTAACTCTCTCGCCAGTGAAGGGGGAGGGTGATGCAACCCTCGCCTAAGGCTTATCGTGGATAGCTCCCGAACCGCTCAACGGAACCCAGTGAAAGTTGCCGTACCTTTTGGGGAGTCTTTCCCGGAACTTTCGGTACACATTGTTTTGTTGTGTCATGCCAGGCTACGGAGATATGACGTCATAACCTCCACCAATTTTGTAACGAAATCGCTGATAATCGCATCTTGACATGACATTGTGACATAAAGCGAGACATTTTGCGCGTGATAGGCTATTAAATGACCCAATTGATATTCGAAAACTATCCCTGTACCATTACAAGGGCATTCCAAGTAATTCACCTGTGTTTATCTCTGATGACTTTTTTAGGTTGGCAAGATAACTAGTGTTGTTTTAAGCCCTCGATCCGATTTTGCCGTCGATTTTTACCCTGAGTGGGTGGAAGCAGTGGAATTAACCAACCTTTAATCAAGTTGTCAAATGTGAGATCAAAACTTGGCCTGGCCTGACCCGCGATCTATGATTTAAATGGAGCTGGAGATGTCATGACATCTACAAGCTTCGGCGAACATCATGGTAATAGCTAAAAGTGTACACATCCCGATTGTTGTTAAATTGGACTTTTGACCTGACCTTGAGTGTCACCTACTACCCCCCAGGTACAACAATCGGGGGTCAATCGCGAGATCTCGTCCCACCCCACACGTCCGGCTTCGATTCGTTTATCTAGCACGTTTTGTTGGGAAACGCTAGGGGAGAGGGGGGGGGGTCGCACCCTCCCCTCCCTCCACTGGCGAAGGTGGCAAAATCCCGCACACGGGCGAGGGTTAATTCAAGGAGGTTCTGAAAGCAAATTTTACAAATTCAAGTGTGTTTGATGCACTATGCTAGTACAGGGACGGATATCAAGGGTGGGGTGACTGAGGGTGTGCCCTTTCCCGTGCGAAAGTGCCACCCCTCTAACCGGAATGGAACCACCGCGGGAAGGCTCGAGTACGCCTCGAGCTCCCCCAATTCTTTTTCGGATTTTTTTCCGCAGCCAAAGGCCCCTCAGAGGAATAGCAGTCCCTTCGGAATACTCGAATGCACCATTCTGCCCCTTCCCTGGTCAAGGAACTTTCAGCCGAAGCCGCCCCAGACGAGTGCACCTAGTGACAACTCCTGGATCTGCCCCGACTGCCGCCGACATATTTATATTTCCTTTTTATTTTTGTTAACCCGTTGGCATCTTCAGTTGTCCAATTCCCCGCTGTGCATTTTCACGTTTGTGTTATTTCCGTTGCATATTTTATATTGCATTTTGCTAACAGATTTTCGGAATCCTAACACAGTTCATGCTGAATATTTTTTTCGATAGACACACCGAATCTGATTTCAAGATTACTCCCCATTATTTATTGCGCAAACGTATGTGTATTTCTTTGTAAATGCGCATGTATCTAACTCGAAATATATCTTTCCGATATGCATGCTTAGTTCACTGCCATCAATACTTGTCTCATTTGATGTGCCTTGCAATATAGTGATAAATATTGAACGAACGAAATGGGATAAGTGATTAGTAATTACAAAAATATAAGGAATGCTTTTGCATTGCCTGGGGAAAATCTGAACTGTCAGGGGTGGTACTCGATACCGTTCTATGTTGTACTTTCGGTATAATTCGTCAGTTTTTGGGCTCAAAAGCAAACGCAAAGGAATGTTCACTATGAATGAGTCCTTGTGATTCACTAGTGTGGGTAACCAACTTTTGTACCTCTAATGGTCTGACCGCCGTGCGAACCAACAGCTCAACGTACAGTGAGTTACATATTATTGCCTGAAATACGCAGAAAATAACTTTAAATTATCTCATAGAATCACAAATCTGTGTATGACGTTAGTTGCGATAAAGATAGCCCCCAAACTTCGCTGGACATGTAAGCTTCCAGTGGCATCAAGATTTAAAGAGCCAGCTCACCAGCTGCGGCGGCTACAGCCCGAATGCCACGAATATAGCCTGGCCTGAGGCGGCCGGCAGCAGTCAGCTGACGCGCCGACAGGTGACTGTCACATGCCTGGCCGCCCGGAACTGCTGATGGTGCGTTGTTACCGACATGTCGCCGATGCCCCCTCCGTCCCTCATGCTTCCACTACCTGAACGCGATTTGGATATTTGACCATTGGAATCTGATTATTCACGACGAAGTAATATACAAACACAGTATAAATTGGTATCCAGTTATTGCTGCGCTTTACAAGCTGGAGAAGCGACAGCGTGTAGAAGCTGGAGAAGCGACAGCGTGCGCAAGCTGGAGAGGTCGTGAAACCAGCAGACATAACGTGAAACAGCTGGAGAGGTCGTGGCACCCGCAGACCGTATGCACGAGCTGGAGAGGCCGTGACACCTGCAGACACAACATGCCGAGCAGGAGAGACGGTGGAACCTACAAACGATCCGTATGTGATGTCGCACCGCCAATATCATCCCGCCTCGTTGCTGAGCAGCATGCTGAGGCTCTAGACGACGAACCGCGTCAAAAGAACACCTCGAGGATCTGCTGCGCCTCATTGTAGCGGCAGTGAATCTTGTTACCGCAGGCCAGCCGGGCCCAGTCTGAATGGTCGGTGGGTGGCGCGGCTGTAGGCGCTTCGCACGTGCACTTGCCTATATGATCGCATGCACAGGTGACAGTGACGGTGTGCACCGAGCCAGCTGGTGTGACGGCCTTGACACGGCCCGTCCCGTTCATGTCTGCCAGCCAAGCAGCAGATCAACTGAAGGGGTGGGGACGATAGGCACCGCGACGGCGTTTGCATCCTGTCGCCTAACTAAGCAGATTTGAACACACTGGGGGCCATATCATAACATCCAAAGCTCATTCACTATTAAAGTTCATAACGTCCAAAGCTCACAATGTCGAAGGATCATAAGGTACAAAAAGCGAAATCAAGTTCAAGTGTCTGGATACGGTGTGTTCACAATGTCCAAAGTTCATAGCGTCAAACAATCAACCTCCAAAACTTCCCTAAAAACCGTTATAACCTCCAAAGTTAATTTACGTCCAAGGATCATAACGTCCAAAAATAGTTCCCAAATTGTTCGCTAGAGGAACCGGTAAGCCCCCTGGCGGTGAAACCTTCCACATGTATCTCGGCTTTCTGTCAGCAGGTGGCAGCAGCGTACGGGTTGTGCAACTGCAGCTTCTTGGATGTTCTGCCATGTGTAGTCTGGTTATTTCTTCTGGTTCTGAAAACATTCTGTTGTTCCAAGCCGTCAGATGCGACATCTCTGTACGTGCATCAAACTATCACTATCAGCAGATTGGTATTCGAAGGTGATGATTTGTTTCCGATGGTGTTCCCTAACTCAAGGTCGGAGCCGCTTATCTAAAGTTAGTTAAGGAATCGCTCAGTTAAGCAATAAGCAGGCAAGCAATAATTAAAGAGGAAACAATGAACAATCTGCCTCAATATACTATATTTGCATACCTACGTATATGCATATATGTATGTATATGCATATATACACAATGTATGAACGCACATAATCATATTACGCATCTTCCATATTCATGTCGCTCATCAAAAATGTCACCATCTCGTTTATTTCATGTTCGTGTACGTTTTCCAACATATGCATAAGCACTGTGATTGATGCAATAGCCGAAAGCTCATGTTGGTTTCGTATCCAACATTTTACCAGTCAGGTCTGGGGACTATACTTTTGAAATGCATACTGTATACCTTATGAAGCCAAACATTACTAACAGCTAGTGTAGTTGCATATATATATATATATATATATATATATATATATATATATATATATATATATATATATATATATATATATATATATATATATATATATATATATATATATTATGATAGGTGGAGTTTTCTATGCCCGCGAAGGACGTTTGAGAGTATAGAGGCCTAAGTGAGGTGACGTACCAACTTTGCCATGCACAAATTGGTAGGTAGAAAGCTCAGCATTTTCTAGTGCTCTGGGCGACGGTGCCTCAGCCTGGCGCAGATGAAGCCACGTATGGTGCTCTCTCCGACCACATAGTTGACAACCTATATGACGACTGTTACGTCTTGTTCAACAGCTTAAGAGTGAACGGGGAGTCATTTTCAGCGCAGACTGAATGATGTGCAGTTTCGCTTTCTGAATGGTTTCTTATCAGTGGAGGCTCGCTCATGACTTCGCTATTCCAGTCGATCAATTCCTCCTAGCTTTGGGTTGCGAAGATGACTGTGAGCAGCTTAAATAGTCTCACTCCCTCGTCTTCATCCCGACCAATTCTACACTGCAGTACTCTTTCGATGGCTCTTTTCGAAGCCCCGATGTGGGTTGTGGGGGCTCCGACAAACGTTTTCTGGGCCTGACGCCATTTTTTCGGGACCTCTTCTGAAGTTTTTGGAGCCTCAATTGCTTTTCCTGGTACCGACTTGATTTTTCGGTGCCCAGTATTTTTTTTTCGGGCACTCGCACGATATTATTTAACCTCGGTACAATTTTGGGCCAGGTACGCATTTTCGGCAACCTCGGCAAGCTTTTTCTGGATCCTATTCGAGTCTGGGAACGCCTGGCGCGATTTTTGTTGCCCCAGAGCAATGCTCCGGGACAGATTGATTTTTTTCCAGGGCCCCTGATTTATATTTCGAGACCCTGGATTTATTTGTTAAGTTCTGTTGTGATGTTTTGGGCACAAGCGTGATTTTTTGTCGTGGCCCGGCGCGATTTTTGGGACCCATTAGCTGTCTAGCAGATTTATATACTTTCAAAATGACCTTTTCACCTTTGACACATATGACCTCACATATCTGTGGTGGGAAATGGTGATGCTGAAAATCCAGACATGTATTCTGAATGATTTTAATCGTTTTGGAAAATCGGAGGCAACATGAAATGAAAATGTTTGGTCGCCCATAAACGAAAACGAATGCCTAAATCAGGTTATGAAGTGATGTATATCGGATATGTATGTTATACCATGTAGTCAACAAGTGCTCACCGTGACGCTCTTATGGAAACCGTAGCTCTTGCCTAAATGTGTGTGAGGATGTGACGCTTGGACGTCGCCAGTAATTCCAAACAGTACGCACTAATCATATGGTGTGGCATGGGGCGACTCACTTCCCCACAAGCCTGGTAATCGAAATATTTTCGATAATCTACCGTTGCCACTGCACCTAGATGATGATTTATTCTGGTCTAGTGCTTAATAGAGGGAGAAGGGGTAGGTGCACGTGAGGCATGCACCTTTTATCTGTACTTTATAGGAAGCAGTGCAGCATATTCCACTAGACAACATTAGACAAAGCCTCTTGGCGAGGGGAGGAGCTATCAGGAGGCCACAGCAATGATGGAGTTTAGGGACGCATCGACTGCGTCGGTCATGGAGCTCCTCAGCAAGGATGAAAGCTAATGAGTTCAAAATGCAATTGAGTGACTCACTCATGGTTCCTCGCGTTAAAATTTGTAGCCAGCATACGTCACCATTGGGGGCGGCGCTGAATGAGTGAGGGCAAGGGGCGGGCTGTGAGGCTTCCCTGTTGCAGACAACGTCCTACACCATATAGCGACAGGGAACCTATGAACCGACTGCAGCCGCGCTCCTTTGGCAAGAGATAACCAGACCACACTTGGTAGCACATCCAAGAAGCTGCAGGAGCACAGATCGTACGTTGCTGCCACCTGTTGACAGAAAGCGCAGACACAGCTACGGGATGTCACCGTGAGGGGTTCTATCGGGTCCCCTGGCGGACAATTTGGAAACTATTTTTGGACTTTATGACCCTTGGACGTACATGAAATTTCGAGGGAATGAAGCCAGTTCCAGCTCCCTACGAAGCCAGTCTTGCAGGCTGTGATCGTTGGATGCTATGAACTTTGAACATTGTGAAAGCACTCTATCCAAGACATTCTTGGACTTAATTAGCTTTTTGGACGTTATGATCCGTCGACGTTGTAAACTTTGGACGTTATGAAATTGGTAGTAAATTAGCCTGGGATGTTATCAATGCTCCCTGCCAGTATCCTCCGTTCGGTTCCTTTCAATACTTTAGCATGAAACAAAGGCACACCCAACACCAGACTGTTTTGGATCCATGATATGTGTAAATCTCCATGAAATAACAACAAGATGACATCAGTTCCAACGCCCTTGATCTACGTTCAAGTACGACTTCACACTTTTTGAAACACCACAGCGAAGTGTCAATATCTGTAGATGCCAGTCTCCAGGGAGGGATCTTCATGGACTGCACACGCATCACCTCGATAAATCCTGTACCGCCGCCATTGAGCGTACGAATTCCAACACAGAACGGTGCAGAACTCTCCCGCAGTCTTCCTCTGAACAGAACAGGAGCCAAGAGAGTCCTCAACTCCTTCGGCAATAGCTCCCGATGGACCACACCGGCATGCTCTTCAGTGGGTTCACATTACTCCTCTTCCGTGGCTTTTCCTGGACGTGACGTACCGAGTCCAGGGCATGATTTAATCCATGACAGGTATGGCATCCTCGAATTTTCAACCTGACTGCCACCTGTTCAGGAAAAATCCGTACATACGAGAACACGGATAATAATACGACAGAGAGAACTGGGTTACGAGTATATCATATATCCGCTACAGGATTAATCTTAGCATATGAAAACTCGTTCTCAGCCATGCCATTTCCACCTGGAATCCAGCGGAGGTCGACCTTCCCGCCATAGTTGGCCGACACGAGTAATTCAGGCGAGAAGACAGCTCAAATCAAGCAACAAAAAATTAACCGCCACACTGCCCTTGCTTCCTACAATACATGTGGGCATCGCATACACCCAAAATAAGTTCGAGTCTATTAACGTCATGAAACTAGGGAGGTCAAAGTCTGGTCGGAGCTTCGGCTAGGTATGGGTTTAAGCGTGCATTGAAGCATTTCTCATGGACGTCGAAGATAGTCAAAAGTTCAATATTGGCTTACAGACGACTGATCAAAAGAAAAGGCAAAAAGGTGACCTCAGGTCATACCGCTATGCCGCATCAATATTTCAACCGTGAAAAGTTGCTCAAGTATGTTTTTTTCTCTAATTAATGCTTTTTTGCAAGCACGGGCCAAACAACTCGAGTCCACGCCACCACTGAAGCGGGGGGTGAGAGGCGAGTGCAGAGCCACGGCCGATCGAGCGGAGCCGAGTTGGCGGGCGCATGGTCAGGCATGAAGACAGGTGTGAAATCAATGACTGCTCGAGACATCTTCAGCACGACGGTCTCCCGGCGCGGAGGTCTAATAACATTATATCCTGATGGTCAGAGTGATCTTGAGGTGCCAAAGTCAATTGGGTAGAGTAAGAAGAATAGGGAGGGGAAACGGGGACATTAGCGTTCTATGGCTCCAGACACAAAACATCGGGACGTATTGCAAATGTTTTCTCTTCAAACTGAACTTCGGAATGTATAGTCTCATCATGTACCACACTCAACCACCTACATAATTATATTTGAACTCAGCACTGGCCCAAGATAGACTTTTCCAATTTTTCCCCACGCACGTGGTAAAATGAGACATATGACGGGGAAATATTGTGTGTAACTAGCACACGTGCTATGGCAAATAATACGAGATTGTTCGTTCGCTGGGTATAACAGTTCGTGTAGTTCAGTGCCCTGGAATTAGTTTTCCGTAGAGTGGAAGGTAGCAGGCCAAGACATTAGTTTTCCGTAGAGTGGAAGGTAGCAGGCGAAGACATTAGTTTTCCGTAGAGTGGAAGGTAGCAGGCGAAGACGAAATTCGTGATGACGTTGAAATAAGTTGGCAATATAATAGGCAGAAGTGCAGGCAAAAGATGATATTAACGAATAACCGACTGCAATATGCGTCTGCTGGCAAGGTTTTCGTGGCACGGATGCCAGCAAGGAAGCGACGAATTTGGTTAGTTAAGTATGCTATCGTGCTTGAGCACGGCACCAGAGGAAGATATTGTGCGATAAGGGAGATGAATAGAGAAGCTTCCAGTGTACAATCAGTCCAAATACAATTGGCGACTTATACGCCTCCAATCAGAAAACCCATGGATGCAAAAAAAACTTGAAAAGTAACTCAAATGCGTGCTATGTTCACTTCGCGCCATCTCAATCGCCTTCCTACACTAGAATAGGACGGGAAATTGGTGAACTATTAACTGACAAGAGTGCAACTATGTCAATACTAATCAAGGTGTGATTGCAAAATCCCATTTCGTTCCGCTACCCCGTTTTGACCTCCTTTCCCATACTCGGAAAGTTCGGCATCTAATAGTGTTCAAAGTTCCACGTCAATAGGAAGGCAAGTCACAGATATGATCTGAAACATCGTGAGAGTACACATATGACATGATCAGCGAAGTAAAAGTGGCTAGATCAGGTTTTGCAACTGCGATTTTACAACCCAGATTTCCCCCTACGCGATTAGGGTCTGAAACGTTTTTTCTCTTGGGAATTTATAATTGTTTTACTTTATTTCAACAAATCTAACAAACAGCGGGAAAACCCAAATATCGACAAAGTGTAAGATTTTCCTATATCATCTTCAAATGGGGGAAGTAATTCACGCTGTGTTGGCAAGGTCGTAGGAATCGGGAGAGGAACAGAGGTAGGCAGGGGTGGCGCCAAACGTTCAGACTTATAATGAACTTGCAATACAATATTAAACAACCTAATATGAAAGAAAGCATATAGTTACACTTTGCAAACTAATTATAAGAAGCTTACTGCATTGCGCTCAAGGTGAAAAGGAGCTAAAATATGCAAATTAGATGATTATACGACACGGACGTAATTAGGAGGTGACTTAATTCTAAATTTTCAACTTTTGATGCAACTCGCAGCTCAAAAGGTGCTCCGTAATGTGCTGATCATTTTTTATTAGTAACATTTTTTTCTAAAACGGGTCCTTATGGTATGAACATGGCCCCTGAATGAAACCATGTTTGTCCGAAAAGCATACATTTTCCCGCCTAAAAGCGGACTAAGTAAGGCTGATCCGAAGCTGAAAGTAAATATGTTGACGATCAAGCACAGGTAGCCAGATACCAATTTTCGTTTATCTGTATCAATTCGTTTCTGAGGAATTCCATAAAATGTCCAGAAAATTCCAGGCTTACAAAAATGCCCATAGATGGCGCACGCGTCGCGCCGGTACGTACAGTGAGCCCCGCCGCGGTATTGGCGCATGCGTTTGTACGCAAACCTAACCCTAGCTAGCTTTGTGAAGACAAATGTAACGCCTTTTTTGCAGCGATATTGTCATAAAAATTATTAGTGGCCTGGGTTCAATGGCTAAATGACTATCCATCGCGGAAAATCTGAAACTGCAAGGAGAGTTGCTCGCAAATGCTAGCTAGTAATCACAATAGCTTAGTTGCATAATATTGCCTATACCGTGTATTTCTTGTCACGATTTAAGGCCGAAATCACATAATTGAGAACCAAGACCGACCTTGCTGACGACTGAGGCGCCAGAAGAAGGTCGTTCGTCGTCGTGTCACCCAGAGCCTCCGCGGTCGTCGGGTCTCCGCACCCGAGGACGGCCCAGCATGGGAATTCCCGGGCTGGCTAGTTGAAAGACGGCGTGGCGCCACAGAAGCGCGTCGAGTGGTGACTCTCTACGCGCTCCACTCTCCACACTCCACAGGCACTCGGTCAGTCTGGTGGCGGGCTGCTCCACGATGCTCTTTGGCGACTGGGTCCGCAGCTGACCTCTCGTCGCCCGATAGGTCTGACTCAACCATCCTGCTCAGAGCTTCGCTGAAGTCGGAGATGTTCACGTCAGCGCGGCAGGTGATTTTCGCCAGATACACACACAGGTTACGTGCGTACTCTTCGGTGGTCAGGTTCCTGAAGTTCCTCTTCAGTCTGAAGATGCTTGCTGCCTTCGGGTAGATGAGGCAGCAACTTCGCGCGTGCCTGATCTCGAGATACAGCCGGCTGTTTTTCTCCTTGCCGCTGATGTCGCGGGCCATGTACGCCTCCACCTCCTCCACCTCGGTGAACGGTCCGCCGAGAGCACGCAGGCTTGCCAGGTCTGCGTTCCTCTGCCGATCCACCGAGATGTTCGTCGCCTCCTTCTCACCCAACCCCTCCTCCTTCAGCGCTCTTTGTTTCGTGCTCCACGCCTCTAGAATCTGCGGAAGTTCTCCGTCTTTCTTCACCAGTTTTTTAAGCAAGCGTCCATCTGCACACCCTCGATCAGAGCAGCTCCCCTTGCCTTCACGTGGGCTCTGCTGACAGCCTCCAGTTTCTCCGATCCCCTCATCTTCAGCCCATAGTTGACCGTGCCGACTGAGCGCTCAGGGTCGAGGTTGTTGATCGGCGCACCTGCGAGCTTGCCCTCGTCCATCTTGTCCAGCCGATTAGGGGCCTCCGGATCTGCGTCTGCTCCGAACTGGAAGACGTCTCCCCGTTGCCTTGACCAACCGGCTGCGATGTGAGCGAGAAGCATCTTCAGGACTCGGCAGGCATCCTGCTTGTGGCTCTGGAGGACGGCCTCAGCTGGCTTCAACAGGTCCTCGGGGTACAGCACCTGCTGGAACCTCTCTTCGCTGGTGAAGGAGAAGGCTGGTTTGGAGAGGGTCAGCAGGTTCTCCGCCGGCGTCGTGGTGAGATCTACGTACAGCTGCGGGAAGGCCTCCCTGATATCGGCGTAGGTGGTGGAGCTGCTGGACGTGAGCGACACAAACGGCTCCACCAGGTGGACGCCGATTGCCACGCCGACGGCGGCCAGGACCCGCACGTAGTCCAGCTGCTCAAAGCATCTCACGATGCAGGCCAGCTGGTTGGTGATGGTCTGGAACTTGAGCAGGAAGTCTGTGACGTCCTGGTCCAGGCACAATGCCACTGCGCAGCTGTAGACCAGTGAGTTGAACCTCTCCTTCTGCAGTCTCTTCGCCGGGTTCTTCTTGTGTCCTAGGTACATGTCGAACATCTCCGCCTTGTTCCACTGCTTGTGGTCGAAGTCGTGCGAGACCAGCCGGAGGAGGAATCCAGCCAGTTCTCCGTCACCGACACCTGCGGATTCCCGATCGTGATGGCAAATCCAGCGAAGATCTTGTGTGGCCCGATGCTACTGTCTACGTCACTCCAGAACTTGCAGAGCTCCCTGTTGAACATCAGGCTGGGATGCACGTGGCACAGCAGGTGGTCAGGGATGTGGCTCACCTCCAGCTTCTGGGCGACGATGTCGGCTACGCCCATGTTGTGACTGACGCTGTCTGTCATGACAAAGTCCACCTTTTCCCACAGGCACTCCTTTGTCACCCCTCCACAGACGGCGAACATAGACAGGACGGCCATCTTTAGATCTGCCAAGTTCTCCCTCGTCTCAGCGGCGATCTTGAGGGTTGGAAGAGCGTAGTACTGCCCCTTGGCAGTGATTCCTGCACCGAGTAGGCTCCGGTTCCCTGTGTCCTGCTGCCGTCGTCGTGGTAGGTGATGGTGGCTCTGTCCTCCGAGTCGAGCATCTCTTGGACGATCTTTGAGAGTGTGAAGGCTTCAATGGCCTTGCTCATTGTTATGTTGTTCTTCTTGTGAGGTGCGGTGTCCACGTCAATCACTTGCTCGTCGTCATCGTGGTACTTCCACTTGAGGTTGAACATGTTTCTGCCGACCTCCACCACGGCCGCTGTGGCCTGCGCGAGTGACATGTGAGAACTCGACATGAGCTTGTCCACCACTCGGTAGTACTCTGGTCTAACCTTGCGCTCGCTAGTGCGGATGTGCTGCCAGTGCTGAGGCAGATCCGTGTCAGCTCCTCTCAGGCCAAACACACGCCTCCTCTTCATTTTTGGTTCGTCCGCTTCGTACTCGATGGTAGTCTCGTCTGCTTCAGCGCTCGTCAGCGTGCTCGGCTCGTCAGTCTCAGCCTCGTCACCCTCAGCCGGGCTCTGCCTGTCTGACGCCACCATCCCCCTTTTCTCCTTTTCCCTCAACTTGGCCATCCCCGCCTCAGTCCTCTCTCTCCTCTGCATCATTTTCTCCCACTTTCTGTCAACCACCGCGTCACAGAACATTTTCCTCTCGGTTCGTTGATCTTGCAGAAATGCTTTCTCCTCTTCCGTCATCTTGACCCCGTACAGAGCCTCCTGCTTCTTCATCGCCTCTCGGTCGTTGGTGGCTGCTTCGAAGAGAGTCGTCTTGACGCGGTTGTTGAAGGGCTTGACGTGGTTCTCCAGCCAGGACTCGGTTCTTCGGTTTGTCCTCGTTTTGATCAGGGTGGAGAACTCGTCGAAGAGCTTGAAGATCATGTTCTTAATGTTTGTCCTGGTCTTGGTGTAGATGTTGCACCAGGTGTAGTGCTCTGTGACTCCGTCGGCGATTAGCGCAGCTGCCTCGTCACGACGTAGAGTCTGCTGGCCAGTGCGGGGGCGAGCGTGAGCTAGCATAAGCTCGATGATCTCCTTCTCGATGGGAAGCAGGCCTGGCGTGAAGTCATGACGCTCTCCGTAGGTCTCGGTGTCCAAAGTTTTCACCGTCAGCGACCGGACCTCCCTCATGACGAATTACCGGCCTGAAAAGAGACAAAGCGGCTGGGAATGCGGAAGGGATCTTGGGAAGATGGAAATGTACCTAGGAATGTTCCGAAACGGAAATGTATGGACCAGGGAGGCATGAGATAAAGGGAGAAGTAAGACGATAAAAGGATAAACAGAAGTAAAATAGAGTAAAACACGACAATAAACAGCAAATAAACGCGTAGTTGAAGACAGAACCACACATGGGCATCTGCTTCCGAAATGGTGAACAATATCACGTATTTGGTGTTAACTGTGCAAAGGTTGGTGATTGATTATACGCGCGCCACGGTAGCTAGACGCAGGCCAGGTGGGCGCCGTAGACGCCCACCTGGCCATAGGAGCCCACCGCTCTCATTTTTCGCCCCTCTGGACCATGGCTCCCACGCTTGACTTAGTGGCGCCCCCGACAGCCCCCATCGTTTTGTGCACATTTAGAGACACTTGCCAGCGGAAAGCAAGTCGGTTTTCATCGGAGAGATAATTTATGGAGCAAACTAAGCCATTGCAATTGGAACCGTCAGCAGGTAAGTTAGGTAAATTACGCTGGCGCCGAGCAGCGCAACGCCAGCAGCACGATGTGGCGAAACGGCAGTTTAATGGCGCTGTAGGTACGCATGAAGGATGTAAACCTGCTTGCTGTCTGCTTTAATTTGTTGGAGTCTAGTTTTACTTCATTTGACAAAATGTATAACGTGGTTAATCACCTAGGAGCCGAATATGAGCGGCGGCGAGGAATATCCACACGAAGTTTGCAGACAACATGGCCTAGGCAACCATGGCAACGGCACCAAACACTCAGTCAACAGCTGACTGCTACGTGCAAAAAATAATTATCGAACACTGTTATTGCAGTTTGTGACCTTGAACGTCGCACTTCATTAGGCAAAATATGTTGAAATGAATACTAAGAAGTATATAACTTCACTCATTTATAATATTTATTGGGATTTTGCTTATAACCCGGTTACTTAAAATGAAATATTATTTTAGCGTACTAAATGTAATCGTGCACCTTTTGCTCAACTGTCACCACAAAAAAATGAATTCCAACCATTTTCACGTTTTTTACGGTTTTCGGCTAATTTTTCCAAACGTAAGTGAAGCATGGAGATATAAATTGGCACCGATATACCTGTATGCATACAATATTACAGTTTGAACATTGGATCACATTTTATGGAGATTATATTAGGGAGAATGTATGTTTTGGGGGAACATGGTTTCATTCGAAGGCCATGTTCATACCATATGCCCCATTTTTTAAACAAAATGCTCTATGTACTTTCGATCACAATCGTTCAGAGCACATTTTGAGATGCGAGTGACCAACATTTCAAATTAAGTCACCACCCTAACGTAATAGCGGTCACCATAAAACCAACATCCTTATAGAAATAACTAATTGCATTTTTATATTATCCCCCCTTCCAATTAGGACAAATTTACATTGGCCCAATGGGCGTTGCATGGAAGAATATCCACTTAAAAATGGGTCTTGGGGGGCATTTTCGCGGGTTATTACTTACCCCGACCATAAACCGCTTATTGGGGGTTTAGGGGCGCATCGACTGCAGCAGTCATGCAACGGATAAACCGCTTACGAGCTAACTTAGGGAAAGTTCAGGCTCGGTCACATTGACCACCATCAATTGAACCACCTAGATCAAATTGGCCCTGGGGTTAATGTAAAGGAGTAATATGTTGCTTTCCGTTTACCCTTACCTTTATGTTTCCTTCATCTTCCATTGCACGTTCCTCATCGGATACAGATATAGACATATAGACTTAAAAGCAAGATGGTCACGTCAGATATGGTTAGTTACTCATGCTTACGTATGCATCGAAGGCATTGGTCACGTAAGCTAAACACTGTGTTCAATGTTAAAGAAAATGAAATGCTCCATTTAACCATTTAACCAAAACATGAAGATAGTCTTTCCTGATTTAAGTTATATATTTCATACTTCGGTCAAATAACCAATGTGAGAAAGACCACTGTTGTAACATCGCCACAGGGTGGTAACCTCACATATATATAGCTGGCCTGCCGTATGCGGCTAGTTAGTTAGTCAGTTAGTTATTTGGGCCTTAGGACGCTTCTACCAGAGTTGATCATTCGCGCCCATAACGTTCATCCTAGTGCTTCACGGTAGATGAGAAGTATTACCTTGGTGTGTACGTAGTTTGAAACCCAATGTACAAGTTTTGAGTTGTTTCCCAGAATGTCTTCATATGTCAAGCGGCCCTAAGGGGACGAGTGGTCTAGAGGTAAGATGCTCGTCTCACAATCGAAAGGTTGTGGGTTCGAGTCTCTCTGTCGCTACTCTTCGCCCGTGACCAATCGGCGTGAGAGATTGGCGACGCTACATGACTCAACGGTCGACGTGTCGTAAAACCAATGACCAACCAACCCGATCGAAAGCTGGCCTTGATCCGTTTATGTCAAAAATTATTATATTATCTAATTATAGGAATTCCAATACATCAGCAATGATGTGTTTGTGTGATAGTGGCTTGCTTTATCGTCATGTTGAAGACGACCATACAATTTACTTCCTTGTCGTTATCCTAGATACTTCTTTACTTCCCCGTCCTGAAACCTTCTCTGCCATTGATGCGCATATTTAGTAACGCAAAATCCGCAACATACGTATTCTGCATCAGTGTTGATAGCTAGATGATAGTATTTATGAACATGACGCGTAAATATCTGACTAGCTTTGAAAATTAATCATACTACAACAAAAATGGCCTGACAGACCCTCCAGAAGCTCTGCCTCAAGCCGCTTCTGAAGAACAAAATTGTTGGCATAACACGCACAAAAGAACTTTAGGAAAAGTCACGTGGTTTCAGAGCTCTGCCACAACGCGATAAAAAGCGGTGAGGAAAAAACTCAAGGGGGATTCAGAGTCCCCCAGTTAAATAATGGGGCTAAAAGTGAAATACAGTTAATAATACAATATTTCACGACTCGTTGAGTATCTAAACCTAAACTATTATATTGGCCCAACTAGACTTCAAACATTGCAGAATCGGCCCAAATGTTCCACTGCTTAACCACACGAGGGCCGTTCACATTGCAGTTTCACATCCAAAAGTGTCCCGAAAACAGTATTGTTTCCACTTGCAACAGTTGTGGAGGATGCAACACTCGGCGACCGTCATTGAAACGTTGGACATAGAAACAAATAAAGAGCATCAGCATGGCCTAAGCAAAAAATTTCGTCCTTTCCCAGCCACCAGTCCTGCATCCGTCTGCAGATAATTATAGACTGCAGTGCACTCTGCGTATTCAGAATATGGCAAAATGATCTTGCAACCTCCGAATTTTTGTTCCAACGGATAACGCGCTGCCAAATCCAGACGTCATGATCTAATTCGAGTGCACATGCAAACTGGTTAAATGCAAGAAGCAAACAATAAGAGAGGCGAAAACCAATATGCTCAGTGATGCTAGTGATCACTGGACTGGCAAAACTGCTGGTTTCCCTGTAGTCCAGTCATAGCAATTACAGATCGTACGACAGTTAGTTATTTGTACTGACGGCACATCACCAAAACCAGACCATCGAACCACAAACTCCAACCACATCAGACTGGTCAACCAGTGTGCTAACTTCATCATCTTTGGCGCAAAAGAGGTTCACTGCAGATGCTGAACTCGGGCAGTCCAAGGGGTACAACAGGCTTGTATAGCTGATGTAGCATCTGAGTTGATCACGACTGCTGGCAGGTGACCTCCGCTAACCCTGCTAACGCCACTCAATTCCTCACCCTGGTACGGTGTGAAGACCGGACGGAAGACGCGCACATAGGCAGTTGGTGGTTGCACTGGTGTGGTTTATTGACTTGTGATCACCACTCGTCGCCACACACACCACCGTTCCTGTTCACGAGGCACTGAATCACAACCACCGCAATGTGTCGCGATATGACGATGCCCCAATATACCTTGGCGCCCCCGCAAATCTACATTATCAATGGTTGTGTATTCAAAACATATGAACAAAAAACTTTCGCGTTGTCCATTAAATACATCTCAGTATTTACCCTTCTTCTTCCGCTTCACGAGGGCGTCCCGAAGTGACTTCTGAAAATCGACACAGGATCAATTGGAATATATCGAAGCATGTCCTTCTGACGGTACAAAGCTTGGGGACAAGAAAACCGGTACAAAATGCTCACAATGTGAAGGGCATCCATTATCTTTACAATTCAATGAAAACGACGGACACATATTGTAATTACTTCAACGATTTGCCAATAATAGTCGCAACTGAAAGCACAATATACAAAACGAAACTGCAATTCATTACAAACTGGGATGGGGCAGATTTCTGTAATTTTTGGAGTAGAGAAAACACCTTTTCGGGACGAATATCACACTGACCGGCATCAGATCGACAGATCGTAACTGGCTCTGTCGAGATAAATTACATGCCGCTTCAACATATCAATTAGACACTCACGTAGGACTTTGCTGAAGGCTAAATCCATCAGTATGCCTTTGTATCGAAAGCTTTGCTAAGGGCTAAATAAATTACGCACATATGTCCTGCTTCTATTGCTAACTTTTTCTAGTTGCATCCTCCATGAATTACAGAAGGCTAGTTAAGCAAGATCTCCCAGATCGAAATCAATGTCATTAAATGGTTTGCCCATGCAAAACATGTATTGAGCCTGAGCATTCTCCACGACATTCAAAATGACAGCTTTGTCATTTTGACATTCTGAGCATTCTCCAGTTTTGTCTAACACTTTACAAACCGAATTTTCACTGCAAACTGTAGGAAGTTTCTAGTCAGTTAGTTTAACTGACTTGAAATTACCAACAGTTTCCATTACACTTCTTGAAAATCGGGACTAATTCAAGTATTACGCCAATTTTCAGGTACTTCGGAATACTCAAAAGACTGCCTGCAAATTTTGCGTGGAGGAACTGCTAAAACTTGAGCTCACTCAACTTAAATCCTAGCACATATGTCATCAGGTCATGCAGCATTATTTAGGTTTCTTTCCTCACATGTGTTTCTACAACTTGTGTAGTGATTGTACCGTTTACCGTTTAGGACTTTTGATATTTGATATGTATGTAAACCTAACAATAATTATTCGCACTGAATTTCACACAAAAAGGCCCTGAATTGATCACAGTTCCATTGAGCAAACCTTTGAATCAGTATCGCTTTCTTCGTACAGGCATATCTAACATAAAAGTAAAAGCATATACTGTTATGATCATTATTTGGTAAGATTCCTGCTGACCTTAATTTTTGCACACAATTTCCTCATTTGCAAGATATATATATATATATATATAATATTTCCATTTCCCCTTGTATGTTCCTTTATCATTTAAAACAAGCATATTTCTAAAAACAAGCAATTAAACCTCTTCAAGATTTGGTTAGACTTCTGGTTGTATCCGTCAACCATGATGGTCTCCCAATAATAATATCGTCGTCCCGCAATACACTTTCCGACCCGACTTATCGCTTCCTGCGTGAGCCTGCCCGTTTGTTTACCCTGATCTGATGGCCTATATATATATATGGCATATATCCTGACATAGTGTGGCCCAATCCTTAAGTTTGTTCCATCCATCCGCATAAGATCTAACCATGACGATCACACTCCCTCAATACACACACTATCATCTAGCTCATGACCTTCCATCGCTTTCCTCACATACAAGAGTACTACGCCTCCCATTGTTGACCTTCTTTGATGAGAATGCATGTTGTAGCCAGGCAATTCAAATGTCCCAAAACATGCATTATTGAACCCATGCCATCAGTTATACAGACCAAATCTAATTTGTTGACAACATATAAGCATGAAGCTTCCTAATTTTGTTTCTAACACTTCCGGCATTGGCATCACAACAAGATAAGCTATACTTTTATTTCCCAGCAGTACACTTCTACCTTGTAAGCTTGTAACCTTGTAAGCTTCTTCCCCCATGATTTTCCTAGTTTCCCTGCCTCGAACAGCTGATAGGAGCTCCTCGTACCCACTACTTAGTAGTTCGACTCTACTAGTTACTAGTTCCACTCCCTTCTTGCTAAGCTGACGCCATATAAAACAAAATATCTCCTTCTCCCAAAGCCAGCTGAAAGATCTAAAATCTTGGCCCCGTTCTTCACACAAAGCCTGGTTACAAATATAATAAAGTTCTGATCGATCACAATCACGACTAATGGCGCCGCCCACACGGTTTTGCCGGTGGGCCGCGGGATTGGGGAATGTCCCGAATGGTGTGAGCGTTGAACCCGGGACCTTGGTATCCAGAGCTCAACACCTTAACCACTTCGATCGAAATGAACCACACGGATTGATATTAAATTAAAGATGTACCTAAGTACTTTCCAATAATACAGACCGAGATAGATAGGAAATATCAATTAGGTAACTCTTTGTACTTTCGCTCCCAAACCTTTTGTTTCGACTTTATTGAAAATGGCAACATATCCATTAGGAATGTAATTGATATGGTAGTTACTTGATCCCAAAAATACACAAATATTTTTTGTCTCAGTAGTATATTTCGATTTCCTACCTTCACGACAAAGTGGCTATAACTTCAAGGCGCAATGAGCTTTCGCCGACTTAAACCATCAGGTGGTTAAAATTAGCATAGACTAGCCGTTTTAAACCATGGCTTAACCGGCCAAAACTATCGCGCGTGAAGAACTTCGCATCCCTGGTGGCGACACGCCGGCTTCCGTTGGTTTGACGCTGGACTTACCGAAGTATATCTCACCATCACAACATTGCAACCAGTGTGGGATGAGTTTTACTTAACCATCGAATTGTTGCTATGTAGCATGTACCAACACGTACATTTTCAGTAATTAATCCCAGCACCCTTCGCAGAATGGGTCCACTGCAGAAGATGATTTCCGGCAAGCAAAGGGATACGAGATATCACCACATCCCCTATTAAATTTGTATCCTGTGGTTCACTTTAATGCTAGTGACCCATGACAGCGAAATATAACATCAGTTGTTTCTGTGTATATCTATATTTCAGGCAGGTATATATATATATATATATATATATATATATATATATATATATATATATATATATATATATATATATCATTATATATACAGTGTATATCTACATTATACACAGCAGGTACGACCAAGAAGCACCACCACCACCACCAAGAGACAGAGCGACACACATGCTTTACCAATGCAGAAAACAGTTTCATACATTTTAGTTCAACAGACAACTACGACAAACCGAAGGCGCACAGCCCGCAATCGTGCACGCTGAGTCCATCGGGCGCAGTTCACGACAAGAAAAATATATCAGGTTACGAAAATGGAGTTTTACACCAAATCGAATAATGATCTGATATTAAAATGAACAACGTTAATCAAATGGGCAACGCTAATCATATTCGATGCCATATAATAAATTAAAATAAAGTACTTCGGGCGGTCATGTATTCCCGTGTTCGCAGTAATTAGCCGTCGCGTCCCGCTCAACATGCCTTTTCTTGCCCGGTGCAATGCGAAGCCATGGCTCTGCACGGACCGTGTCACCAGCGTCGACCATATTAACGCTCACCAGCCGCTGAACATGCGCCGTAAGTCCGCCCTGGTGGAACTACGGCCTGCACTGCAGCGGTTTCCAGGAACCGATAATCCCATCGTTCTGAAGAGAGCACTAGCTAGGACTGAGCAATGTCACCCAGCTTAAGAACATCCGCTCAGAATGCGAAAAATATTACCTGCACACAAACATACATACATTATAAACATGCATCTATGTAGTATGCAAGGCATCCAATATATGCATGAATGTTTGTGTGCATATAATCATTTTTATATGTTGTACTGTTGCCGCTAAGCTGCGTGGCGTTAGGCAATCCTTAGTCATGCCGTCCCCAGATAGATGGGACTTTTTGTTCCTGAAAGTCGCTGCAGAGCAGGCTGTATTTTCGCAAAAGGGAACTGCCGGCACATTGTCATTACCTGTGTTTGACTATCAATGCAAAATAATAAACTTCTGTGTACCAGGGATTAAACGATGTTGGGACAATCCAAAATCAGAGGTAAGATAGTAACCAATATGAACCGAGAACATCACCGTTGCATGTCCATAATTCGAAGATTTACATTTTCCAAATTTTCTGACAAGCAAATGCATTTGCAAGAGGATCCGTTGTTCTGGGGAGTGCATGGTTGTATGCTATTATACGAGTGACGAGCAGCCAGTACACTCCCGCCTTTACAACTACTAGCTATATTTTAACACAACATATACCAGCACGAATAGGAAACATTAACGACACCGCGTTGAGATCACTAAAATAGAGAACACCGTAACATCCAGCGATCTCCGTGTACACGTGTGGAGAAATCATAGACGGTTCCATCCATCGATCGTAGATGATTCTATCCAGCGATCTCATGCTCAGGTGTGGAGTAGTCATAGATGTTTCCATTCATCGATCCAGCGAGGTCATAGATGGTTCCACCCATCGATAATACTTGGTTATATCCAGCGAGCATGGATGGCTCCATATAGCGATCATATATGGTTCCATCCGTCGATCCAGCGAGGTCATAGATGGTGCCATCCACCGATCATAGATGGTTCCATCCAGCGATTATAGATGGTTCCATACAGCGATCTTATGCACAGGTCTGGAGTAGTCATAGATGGTTCCATTATCGTCCTTACGCTCAAGTTCTTGGTTAAAGCGCTTCACCATTCTTCAATACTCTCATGTCGTTGTCTTTGTTACGGGGAGAACCATCGTAGAAGTTGATTTCTTAACTGTGATTGGTCTTATCACCCCGTCAGATCTGTGCCGCACAGACTCCGCCCGACACCGCTGCCAGCGTCCCTTGGGCTGTGAGTGATCCACCACCAGAACGACGCCATCTCTCTGGATATTTATTTTTCTTCAGGTGCGCTTATTTGCGCCTTTGCTGGAAGAGCATGATGAACATTTTGTTCCATCGAGTCCAGCATTGGCTTGTCATGTACTGAGCCTGCCTCCACATCATCCTGCTACACAAGTCATCTGTGTTGAACAACTTGGATGCAGTGATAGTTCGTGTTTACCAAAACGATGTCATTCTGTGAAAGAGGCTCAAGATCGCGGTGACCATCTGACAATGGAGTCAACGGCCGGCGGTTTATGATAAGCTCAGTTTCGCAGAGGAATGCAGTCCTTCATCGGTCAGTCTCTGCAGATAAATCAGGAATCCTTCAGTGTCAGTGTCAATAATAATTCGCAAAAACCTGATCATTCGCTTCCACACTGCAGAAGGTTGATGCTCCTGGAGGGTTGAACGCTGAACGGACGGCACTGCTGCCACTAAATACTCAGACTTTCAGCTAAAGCATGCTGTCGTCCACCACATCCCATCTCCTTGTGCATGCTCTGGATCAAAATGTCCGTGCCTTTCCCTTTGCCGGATATATGGCAGGATACTGTGCGCACAAAGGGTATGGCGCGACGAAGAGTTCCTTATCCGACCACCAACTCGTCGACGTCCACCATAGGCATGCACGAAATGCCTCCATTGAATCGATATCGTCGTAATTGGTGGATGGCCAATGCACAAGTTCGTCCGCCAGTGAATTCTGGTGCCATCACCATATGTTGTATCAAGAAGACGACGCGCCTCCGCGAAGCCATCTCCCAACGGTCTGTGTAGGCGTGTTGCCACCCTACCGCGAGCCTTGCGACTTGGCATTTCATCGAGGTAATGAAGCATTTCATCTCAGTCATTAATTTTACTTTCGATGCGGGCGTAGAAAGCCCGCATAAAATTCGCACATTCGAGTGTATCACCAGAAAAGCTCGCATGAAACTCGCACATTCGCGTGTATCACCAGAAAAGTCCGCATAAAACTCGCACATTCGAATGCGTGAACAGAAAAGTTCCGTGGTTTAAACTTTGGCACGAGGTTCATTCTATGAATTATTGGGTTTCACTACGATTCCTTTGGTCGTCTGCGGGTATTCGATTGCGTTTTCAATGTTTGGCCCTCCTTCATACTTGGCAAAGAATGTTTGTCTAGCTTGTGTGTCGGCTAGCTCCATTTCCAATCTCAATTCTTCTGCTTCACGACGCATTTTTGCCTCCATTTATTCGCGATCTTTCAGCATATTTTCCCCCTCTTCCCTTCACTTCACGATGCTCTTTTTGCTCATTTAGTTCTTCATTTGTAACACGGCCAGTCTGGCACCCGGACCACCAGCTCCCCTGTCTCCCCTTATATCAATTGTGTGCACCACGCCGACGCTGCGCCGATGCCCGAAGCTGAAATTATTGGGAGGGTAAAGCCAACATGGGAGGGGGCCCTCCAGGATGCACACAAAGATACAACCCTGATACAAAGCGTGATGCAGCCGGTCGTGAGTGAACGTCGCAAGTTTTATCTATCAGAATGATCGTTTTCCATGTTTGGAAGTTGGAGGAAGGGACGCTGTTCTTCCGCCAACCTTGCCGCTATGTGGGCGGAGGCGGCTATTCTTGGCAGATGGTTGAAGTCCAGCGGCTGGGCTTGATCGTTTCTGGTTTGTGGCGATCAGCCAGTGTTATTTTTTTGTTTTAATTGGAAAAGAACACAGCGGGACAATTATTCAAAGCTTAAATCAGATATTTAATTTGCTGTTGACACCTTTAATAGAGCTATACCAGTATATCCGACAAATGGGAACCTGCCAATACAACTCAGCTTGCATGACTGACTTTCAACTGCCACTGATGGGTTTTTAAGTGATGCTGGACTGTGCGCTGACCTAGAATAATGTCATGCAGCTACATACAAAATTGCATTATGTACCGTTCGACATCTTAGTTGCATCTTTAACGGCAAAATTGCAAACTGTTCCCCCCGACATCTGACGCTAAGGTGAAAATGACTGGACATATTGCGGTCGGCGAGCCTGCAGCCAGCAGCGACGCAGGTGTGCTCGCCGCCGCCGCCGCCGGAGAGGACTTCCGTCAATACTGCGGAGTGCATTCGAGTTTGAGTTTTAGGGCGCATCGACTCAGTTCGGTCATTTAGTCGGAGTGCATTCAGACAACTGGATCGGTGCGCTTCGCCGTCCGCGGACAGTTGTTTTTCCTGTCTTTAGGCAAGTTCGAGCAAGCTGCGGACTCGTCTCCGTGTGCACCGCACTGGTGGTAGAGTGGCGCTGGTGCTGCCACCTGTGACACCGACGCGCTGGGTTTGCTGTCACCCGACCATCGTCAGCTGGGGCACCTAACTGACCAGAACAGCATTCCCGCCGGGCATGCAGACTACGGCGTCGGTCCGGCTACGGCACCAAAACGAACTTGAACCAACGGTATTGATAGTGAAACACGATACCTGAGCAGGTGTTGGCCGGTGGGCGAGTCAAAATGTGGACAAAAACCGAAGAAAATGACTGAATTCTGAACGCCACAGCATGACTGCTTGTACCGAGGCAGCCTGGCGGTTAATTAATAGGCAATTACCATGGTATAACGTTAATTTCGGTTTGATTGTACTTCTGGATGCTTCAACACTGAAAGTTCGGAACGGATAAGGTGTTAACGACTTATATAGTGGACAATTTGTATTGTGTTAGTGACTTCCCATCCACATCAGGAATACCTCTTTGGACATGTGACATAATGCCATGACAGTGCCGGAGGCTGTAGAAGTCACAAGGTGACTGCAACAGGCGGCGTTATTATGCCATGCCAAATCAGGCCTAACCACACTAAGGTGGGGTCGATAGCAAGCTCACAGAGCCGCTTCCGCCGTCACTTACCTGCTTTTCCCTGAACGACTTTTTCGTCTTGCTCTTCAGCTTGTGCCGAATCATCATGAAGTTTTTCGTCTTCTTTTTCTCCTTGTTAGTGGTACTGGCGTTGGGGTTGATCCGGCCCTTGGGCCGACCATATTTGGTCTCATCTCGGTTCGGTTTTCCAGCCTGGGTGATTGGAAACCAAATTATTATGAGCAGTGTGCACAATTCCACAACACCGTGGCATAACATAAACAACGATGCACGACCAGTACGCTTAATATGCATGCTTGGGTTTGGACATGCTGCGCATATCGCGACTTCTTTTGTACCAGCTTAGCTGGCACGATGTCGAACCGAATCGACTGGATTTGTCATACTACACTGCCCGTCGTCTACAACGATTAACAACTGTTGTTGGTCATTTTCAAAACTATGAATCATGGCTAATGTGGTAGCATTGCGTGAATTGTATCCAAGGTAACAGCGACACTTTGTTGTTTGTTATTCGAGCTTAAAGGCGCTTCGATCAGTCTTTGATCAGGGGACGAGTGGTCTAAGGGTTAGATGCTCGTCTCACAATCGAAAGATTGTGGGTTCGAATCTCACCTGTCGCTACTCTTCGCCCGCGACCAATCGGCGTGAGAGATTGGCGACGCTATACGACTCAACGGTCGACGTGTCGTAAAACCAATAACCAACCAGTCTTTGATCATTACCGCCCAGTAACAGATAGATATTACCTAGTGTTAAATGCGCAATGTGCAGAAAAACGTTGATCATAACACATAACATTTCCGGGCTTCAATTACTCACATTAGAGGTGGTCAGAAATGAACATCTTACCAAATTTAGCATATCCACCAGACGACGGATCGAAATAATACCAAACTGATAAGTTCGAGTTCATGTCTGAACACTTGTGATTTCGAGCAGTTTGTCAGAAGTGTGACTGAAAATGTCGGACATTAACTGCCCGGATGACTCAGTTGGTTGCAGCGCTGGCATGCAGTGGCCCGCCCAGTCCTGGCGATACAGGGTCCGAGTCGCTCCACGCGCTCACATAGCTCTCGACTGGGCGGACCACCTGACAACTGGCCCGTCAGGGCCGCGGACGCGGCCATGTCGGCGCATTGGCGGCACGTTCAACTCTCGGTCAAAATCCTGCCGATGAACTGGAATTCCCAGATCGGGTGGTAGGGTCAGAGTTTACGAAACAGTCTCTGCTTAGCTCTGCTTAGCTCTGCTTAGCTTATAACTTGTTCCATAAAGCCAACCCAACAAACCTCTGGATTAAACTTACGTCTAAAAGCCACACACACACACACACACACACATATTACAACGTAACTGTTACGAACCTGTGCGGTGAGCAAGCGCGTCTCTTTGTCAGCCTTGGGTTTCTTGTGGATCCGCTCAATGTTCTTCAGGGTCACGATCTCTCCCCTGTACGGAGCGATATCACTGGTCATACACCATGGCAGCATTATCTATGCCCGTCGAGATGTGCGATCATATCTGGCTCAGATGCCCGGTCATGCCCAGTCGCAATGTCCTCACAAGTGGATGACACCATATGCATCCTTGCTTGCATCGCTTCCATGCACGCTGCTTCCATGTTTGGCACCTCACCTTCTATATCACAGGACATAACACACGGGCTATGCGGAATAATCAGAACGGGCATCAAAAAGTTATATTTGATCGTCGAATGAAACCATGCGTCTAGATCGACTAGAGTAGGTTTGACGCAGATGTGTCCAGATCGACTGGCGTAGGTTTGACGCGGAATGGCGTGGGAGATCTCCGACACTGCTATTTGGTAAGTATTTCCATTTGGCACGGCCGGAAAAAGTTTCTGAGGTAGCTCGATTACCTTTGAACCAGCTAAATGCCAACAAACTCCAATGAACTAACTGGAGCACGCTGATAAGCATATTGGTAACTTTCGTCAGATTAGACCAAATGCCTTCTGTGATTACTACTAGGAGCAGGTCCTGTACGCATTGTGGACACGAGAGGCCGCATGTTACAGGGCAAAAGATGTAGTGGCGTGAAAATGCTTGTGTACCAATGTGATGTGTGGAGGAATTGATTTCGTGAAGCTTTCCGCGACACCTTTAAGCGCTCTTTTTAAGTTCATTGTTCGATTCGGACGAATTATGCAGCAATTTTATCGATACAGTGTACTAATGTCCACCTTTCTTCCGCTCTAATACACTGCGGTCATTATCTTACCAGACTTCGGGACACGCTTGAAATACTGTTTTGTTTAATTGAGACACCTTTCGCATATTTCAAAATTCAAACAGCCAGCATATTCGCGTCATGAGAGGACAGGTACAGAATGGCCAGAACATTCAGAAGGGTGAATTGCACGGCCACAGCGATTCTCAATGCTGGGTTTCAAAACAGCCTTGTCACTGGACCAGTGTTGGCCAGGCTGATGCACACTTAGCGCATGCTCGGACGGTCTACTGTAGACGATTTCGTAAGCTAGGCAATATTTGTGTTTTCCTATTCATCGTCTTCGGTACCAGCATCTTCATGTAAATGGTGATGGTGGTGGTGGATTCGTGTGTTAGGGCGCGTCGACTGCGTTGGTCATTTTGCACCGACAAGGAAATGGTGGAGCCCTCCCAAAGATCTATGTTGCCAATCCAATGTTTGATTGGTTATTTGGGTTTAGGGGCACACCCATTGCTACTGGTTATGTAGCGCCCACGCCAATCCGATGTGTTGTCATCTCAAGTGTCATATGGATGGAGCAATTCCCTTGAAACGTTGCCCGATCAATACAAGGAGGAATTAATGTACATAGTTGTTTTTAAAAAAAACATGCTTCTAAAGCGAGTACAAATTGATTCATGCTCCACGAAGCCTTCGAAATGGAAGATCATTTTCAGCAAATGCTTCATTTTAATAAGGGGTGGAAACATTAACTTGACCACCTTCGCCTATCGATTCCGCGATGTCGAATTTGTATCTGAGATATACCGGTGATTTAAGCAGTACTGGACAAAATATTGATGAACTCTGCCTTTTCGGACTAATATTTAAAGAGGATGTACGACCTTCTTCACTCTGAAGAATTTCGGGCAATCTGGTGTCGGATTAAAGCGCATGTTTCAGACATCTGGCTCAGCAGGATTGATTCATAACGATGCGCAGAAAGACACAAATAAGATATTGTGCGTCGCTGCACTTTGTACTTGAACTTGGTCGTGTATAAGCGATCATGTGGTAATGCCCATCACTAGTACTTGGTATTGATGATTTTCACGAACACCACGCGGCGGTGACATCACGCAGCGGGCGGAAATATCGCAGGATTGGGTGAGAAGGTAGAAAATCACTGCTGACCAAGGCGGTCTATTACATGTCTACGAACCATAGAAGAATTAGTGATGTCCGAGGCTGCCTATTACAGGTCGAACGATCTGCATCCCATCTGAGTATCCACGACACAGCCAAATTGTCATTGTCTCACAACCAACAATCTAGAAGCGTTGTTATGGCAACCCAATGTAACTGAAGGACACTGCTACAGCTCTTGGCGTAGTTGTACTCCACACTATCCTCAACCATAGTTGGGAAAAATAGGGGTTCTTCGGTTTTTGACATCCAGAAGATAAAATTAATCCCCAGAAAATTAACCTCTCATTTTTCTTATTTGGAGGTCAAATGGTGCGCTATGGCAGTGAACTGTTCGGTGATAAATTGCTCAATATTTACTGGTTCACTGGCCAGCTGATATTAGTTTCATAGGCTTGAAGAAAACATCCTCTCCATATATTACGATCAATTTTTTCTTTCCACATCTCGGATTACAAAGTGCAAATCCAGCCCCGGCCTTAACCACTGAATCTAACATCATTCGGGAAAATTGGAAACCGCTGGAAAACTTTTGTTGGACATCGGAGATCGTTTTTGAGCTTAACGGTTGTAATTTTTCACGATTTCCGGACTTTGATTCAAGTAATGGCATGGCTGAGTTCCCTTCCTCTTTTCCAGGCATTGACTCAGCATTTTTAACGTTCCGAGATTCCTTTCAAAGCTGAACCTAGACGACACTAACGGCGATTGGTCGTACTTCCCATAGGGCTACCGTGACGCGGGGATGAGTAGTCTAGGGGTAAGTTGCCCGTCTCACAATCGAAAGGTTGTGGGTTCGAGTCTCACCTGTCGCTACTCTTCGCCCGCGGCCAATTGGCGTGAAAGTTTGGCGACGCTACATGACTCAACGGTCGATGTGTCGCAAAAAAAAAACAATAATGATACCGTGACGCCATAGGATGAAACCAATTTGCCGACTCATTTATGCCTGACTGAAGACATTGATATCAGGGACGGAAAAAGGAAAGCAAAGAATGCCGAGCTTAGAAAGTCGACGGACGACCGCCTGATCATGTGCTAAGCATGCAGCCGGGTGGGTGATGTCGTCCCAGTGACGTCACTGCATGGACAAAGCTGACTCTACATCCAGCATCGAGCATTGTCGAGCATTGTCGTGCACGGATTCTTCAATGGTCTGGCCATTCGGCAGCCGCCGTCTAGGTAGAATGAACTGTCTGGGCTTGACATGTACCAAACGTATCTCAATTACAACAAAAAAAACTATTCGGTATATGTCCCTAATCCTACTGTCAGGATCATCAAAATATATTCCGAGGGGCAAAACGACGAAAATTGTCCAGAAACTTGTTGCTAAATTCACCCAAAATCCAAGATGAGCGAAAGAATAGAATATCACAACTGTTCCGAAAAGCTTCCCGGTTTAGCTTTCCGAGGCGTCAATATCTTTGCAAATTGAAAAGCATACCATTTCGTGCTCATCCTTTCCTTCGTCCGGACATCCTGCCACCTGGCAGATAGTGCGCATGATGGATATCATCCCATGTCCATTGCAACTTGTGACCGGTTCATTCACCCCTGGACTAGTGTTGGAAAGGTAAGGGCGTTCCGGTTTGTCAGCGGCAGAAGGTCCACTTCGAATACGCCGTGAACACATTTGCCTGCTTACGCACCAGCAGCTGATTTTGCTGGAATTAAAAAGCGAACGACCCATTTGCACCTATTATGACCATGAACTGGGTATCTACCGCACAATTCTCCCGATGTGCATTTCATTGCTAATTTCGCCACAATTTTACACTTCGACTCCGGAAATCGAAAGCATCCGATTCAGCCGAGGGTGGACCTGCTCCTAGAACCGACCTCTCCTCCTGTTGAGCCTCCTCCTCGGCCTTGCGCTTGCCGCCGCGCCGCAGCGGGTCCAGTTGTTTGGCCAGTTGTGCCCGCTCGATGCGGCGGAAGTCGGCGTCGCTCAGCAGACGTGACGCCATCACATCGCCGGCGCGCGCCACCTTCGCCTCCCGCGACAGCCGGGCGACTGCCGAGGAGCGGCGGCCGGTTCCCTGAAGACAGCGAAAAGCACCGTAAGCGAAGGCCATGGGTCAACGTGAGGGAGGGGTGGGGAGACAGCCGACAGGGAAGACGCGATAACAAGGGCCATGAGAAACTCACGCTAGATGCAGTCGAAAAGACGCACCCTGCAGACCGAATGGCAGTAGGATAACTTGGGGGCTTTAGGGCGGATCGATCATGTTGATCATATAGCTGACAGTATGATAAGACCAAATCGACTCCAGGGCAGTTCGCCAAGTGTGGTCAGTTAGGATTAGACTGGAAGTGAAGCCACACTGGCAGCTGCACACTTCCCAGAAGAAAAAAAAATCGCGTGACGGGGCATGCGGCGGCCCGGCCTCAACAGATGGTCTTGCCAAAACAGAAAATCGGACATCGTCTAGCTAACGCAGGCACAAGTCCGAGTCAAATATGGGTTGCATTTCCTAAACCGATGCCCGTACCGCAAACCGAAATCGTTTCCAATGGCAATGCCGTTCGGCACGGTACTGCGGCACCGTCACGAACGGCTTGTGGACGCAGCATCAGGGTGCAGACGTTCTGCAGAACACACCCACGTCCACAGTGGAAGGTACGGGAAGCTGGAAAATGGTCCGCCTTGTTGCTGCCACCTAACAACAAAAGTCCATCACAGTGGAAGCAAGAGTCACATCCGTATTATTCAACCTACTTAAATGGCAACCAAAGGATACTTTCTTACAAAGTCTCAGGCGGTCTATGTGATGCGTTTTACGCTGTCAGGATATCTTCATAGTAAAATCGATTACAAAATTGAAGTAGGTAGTCATGTGGAATTACCTTGTCATCACTTGTTACCGACGCTTTTGTCGACCCATCTTCGGTCATGTCCTCTTCTCCATTGTTCTGCTCTTCCTCTTCTCCGCTATTCTCCTCTTCCTTTTCTCCGACCTTCTCTTCCTCCAATTCATCTTCACCATCCACCTCCTCGCCCTCGTTCGCATTGTCCTCGCCGTCGGAGTCCTGGTCGTCGGACTCGTCGTCGATCTCGAACGTGGCTGTCCCGTCCTGGCCATCGGACACGTTCACCCAGCCGTCCGAGTCCTGCTGGAACGACACTCGTCAACCCGTGCCTCCGCTGTAGAATAGCACTGGTCAATACGTGCCCCCGCTGTAGAATAGCACTGGTCAATCCGTGACCCCGCTGTAGAATAACACCGGTCAACCCATGTCCCCACTGTAAAATAGCACTGGTCAACCTGTGTCCCATTGCAGAAGAGCACTGGCCAGCCTATACCCCCACTGTAGAATAGCACTGATCAACCGGTGCCCCATTGTGGAATAGCACTGGTCTGCATATGCCTCCACTGTAGAATAGCACTGGTCAACCTATGCCCTCACTGTATAATAGCACTGGTCAGCCTATGCTCCCACTGTATTGTTTACTATTTATTTGGTAGCTTACGAAGCACTTTATGCACGATCACGGCTAATGACGCCGCACACACTGTTTCGCCGGTGGGCCGCAAGATTGATAAATATCCCGAGTGGTGTGAGTATTGAACCCCGGACCTTGGGATCCAGATCTCAACACCTTAACCATTCGGCCACCCCGCCCCTACCTCCTCTGCAGGAACGGTGAAAGCGAACACCTAGATAAGCTAGTATTGTGGTTATATGATGTCAACCCACCCACCATGACAGAAAGCAGCGACCACCACCTGGTAGTTGTGTTTACCAAGTTTCAACCACGTCAGCTGAATTGTTTCAGTCCAGCTGTTATTCGTCAATCTCCCAGTTTACCCGTTCTCCTGCTAACACTAGTCTTCAGCTCACGTTCTACCGATTATCCCTCGACACATCACCATTCCCCGCCTCGTGAACACTTCCGCGTCATCCGGACGGTGCTCGCCGTGGTCTGACCTCGCCCTCCTGCTGATCTCGGTCGTCTTCGGTCGGTTTGTCAGCGTCGAGCACTTCAGCGCCGGGAATGTAGTCGCGAGCGCTGACGGCGCCGTAGGCGGGACGCTCCAGCTCGCCGGTGGCCTCTGTCGGCCGGCCCTGGCAACACAGCTCGCAGCGATCACCACGGGTGGGTCGCTCCCACCACCGGTGGCCTCTGTCGGCCGACCCCAACAACACAGCTTACAGCGGTCACCACGGGTGGTCCGCTCCCACCACCGGTGACCGTCGGCCGGCCCGCAACAAGCGCACGATCACCACGGGTGCGCCCCCCACCGGTGGCCCGTCGGCCGACCCCAACAACAACTACAGCGGTCACCACGGGTGGTCCGCTCCCGCCACCGGTGACCTCTGTCGGCCGGCCCTGGCAACACAGCTCACAGCGATCACCATGGGTGGTCCGCTCCCACCACCGGTGGCCTCTGTCAGCCGACCCCAACAACACAGCTTACAGCGATCACCACGGGTGGTCCGCTCCCGTCACCGGTGACCTCTGTCGGCCGGCCCTGGCAACACAGCTCACAGCGATCACCACGGGTGGGTCGCTCCCACCACCGGTGCCCTCTGTCGGCCGGCCCTGGCAACACAGCTCACAGCGGTCACCACGGGTGGTCCGCTCCCGCCACCGGTGACCTCTGTCGGCCGGCCCTGGCAACACAGCTCACAGCGGTCACCACGGGTGGGCCGCTCCCACCACCGGTGCTCCCGGCAAGTCAGCCCTGTGACCACTGCACACGTGGCGCCGCTTCAACAACATACCACGTCACAGAGCGAGTGCCATTACATTTTCTTACAGGCTCCGATCAATCACATCCACGAGAGAACCGACCATGCAAGGTAGCAACCCACAATAGGTTAACACTTGCATTTGCATGCAGCATCCCGGCGAACAACAGGGGAGAAAAACCGCTGGAATCGCGTAGATGAACGAAAACCCGCCGCCTCAATAGCCAACCGGAAGACATACGCGCCGCACTGACCCTGTCCTTCTTGTGCAGCAGGTCGGGGAAGGTGTGCCGGTAGTGTTGAATGAGCGAGCGAGCGGCCATCATGATGTTCTTGTCGCGGTTCTTCTTGTACTGCGCCAGATCCATCATCAGGTCCTCGCTCATTGCCAGCGGGCAGCGCACGCACACCTCGCGGATCGCGTTGATGCTGTGGGGGAAGAGGTAGTTATTCGCTTTACGACGTGACGACTGCCGTGAGTCATATTGCGTCGCCAATACCGCACGCCGATCGGTTACTGGCGAAGGGTAGCGACAGGATGCTGTAGAGGGGAATAGTAGTTACACGAGAAGGCTGACCAGATTCCATCGGCGGACCGAGTTGGCTCACGTCAAGCTGGAGGTCATGTCAGCAGATGGCCGCTGACTCGTCAGTCAGTTGTCGGCGCAAATGCGCCGGACAGGTCGCGGTGGTATGCGGAGTTGGATGGGGCTAATGTAATCAGGCCATGGAGTCAGATCAATAGAAAATCACTACTTAGCGAGATTCACGCAATGCTCTTGGCGTCTGCTCACTGAGAAAAGGCTGCCATCAACCGCGCTTTGCTTGGTAAAAACACAGAAGCATGCGGAGAAACAAGGAGCGGCCACCATCATACGCTCACACCGGCACGCCCCCTGCAGTGCATCGGTTTGTTTGCGGCTCATGGGTGTATCGACCAGTGTAGAGTGCATTGGTGTGGTCCGCTTCCAAATACTTATCGAGTGTATTAGTGTGTTCTGCTTCCAAACAAAGTTCGTGCCATTAACCAGGCCCAAGATCCCAAAACATTTGTGATGTTCTCTTGCTACCTAGCAAAGTTGAGTTGCAGAGGAGCAGGAAGAACGCATCTTGCACGAAAAAAAACGTGGATTACATGAAATGAGTCGCAGCATTGGCCTGACCTCGTTTTGCATTGTGAATGCAATTAAAAATGCAATCACGCCAATCAAAGAGTACTCCAAGTGTGATGTTGACACCATAGCAAATTATGATTGCTTTCTATGCGACTGGCATTTTGTTGTACAACCAAGGTGCATTTCAGCTACGTCACATGATCATCAACGCCATTAAATCCCTCCGTCTGCATACCACCCCGACATAGGTGACACTTTCATCTCCTAGGAAGGGTGGTTACCGAGCCCTTCCAATGCTAGGTCGAGCCCATCCAAAAACAAAACAAAAATGTGCATGGAACTCTACGGAACAGCCCAGCGAAAAGTATGGAATTCCTCAGCATTAGCATTGTTGGGCATTGGCAGTGGTTTCTTTAAAGCTCCGCCCGTGCATCCCGGGGTGCCTGAATGCTCACACTGCACGGACCGCAGGGGGTAGGAGCGATGTGATACGACCGCGCACTGGCTCACCGCTGGCTGGCGTGCGCTCTGCCAACGGCGCAGGCACGGGAACCACCAGCCAGAATACGACTGACACAGCTCCAGGGGAGAGAAATGAGTTTGGTTTCCGGATGGTCTACATTCCGTGAAGAAAAAAAATTATGGCGTGTGCCTCTCTTCCAATCAAAACTAACCTGGTTCATGCCAAATGATTGCCCGCAGAGACACCTTCAGGTGACATTAGCCCATCGCGGCAGTAAATAAAAGGATGGCAACAATTTCCCGACTTGTTAGAAATTAATCCTACGTCCAAAGTGGTGAATGAAAAGGATCGACATAACGACGCTAGCGTATTCCAGGTTTTAACACGCGCCCTGGAGGGCCACTGAAAATTACGCGCACTGGAGGGGGAGCGGATTTCCCCCCCCCCCCTAAGATCTCGGCTCCTATTAAAGCTGGAGTAACGAAATTCTCAGGGTGGATGGGTACGGTAGTGAACTCCATGGTGTGCAAATTTCATGACCTTAGGTCAATATATTCAAGGTCAAATGAGGTCACATGTGTCAAAATGTTCTTCTTTTGCGTGGCTTGGCTTGTCATTGTTATGGATCACTGTGAATGTGTTTAAATGCTCCAAAATGGGCATCAATAATGTTTTGGACATTACTAATGATGCAATACAGATGCTAGACCCGGCATTTAACCTCGGGTCACCTATATAGCAGAACTTTATCAGGTCAGTTACCTGTTCCAGTAACCGGAACCGGGTCGCCCGCCCGACTGCTCCGTCGGGCGGCTCGGCGCAATCGGCTTCGCGAAGAAAGGAGTGAAGTACATGAATAAAGTACGGAAACGCTTAGGTACACAATGACAAACAGTAGTTTTCAGGATGTGTAGAGAGTAACATGCAAAGTGACATCAATCGCATGACAGTCATTTGCATTTATGACAACATTCCAGTTGACCAAGTTTGGTTCCATTAACCTGTCATGAACTTGACCTGACTTGACCTCGGTGACCTAACATGACCTTGAAACTATATAGCATAACAATATCCATCAAACAAGTCGCTAGTGTTGCCAAGAACACTTCCCTTTTGCCAATATACGGGAAGCGCATCAGCGCGAATTTTGTGGTCTGGCGCTACGAAATATTTTGACTTTAACGGCCTCTAACTCGAAAAAAATCGTCTGATTTCCGTTTTCCTGCTATAAACGACGCGCCGGACATTTCTAAGCAGGTACGTGAAAAATAGTGTACATCGACCAGTAAAATCTGGAGTTATGTACGAAAAACCTGAGGGGTGGGCGGATTTTGCCCCCCTCTAGTGCGCGTGTTAATACTCCTGAAATGCAATGGCCACGAAAACTACGGATAATGGCCAACGCAAACCGTAGCTAGAATTTTGTCGAGGTGGTGAGTGGGGTTGCATTATGTACAAGAGGTCAGGAGCGCAGCCATATTGGTCTCAGGATGAATCTGATTGACATATATTGGCGCCGCCATATTGGCAAACTAATCCGACATAGAGGTGGACCAAGTTTTGCCAATAAATGAATTTATTTTCATCATGGGAAGAGAAAGACCACGCTCAACGTTAACGAAAAAAACCTTCATCAATATAAAAATTGAGGCTAACAGCCTAATGCCATCAAGATAGCTACAGTAGATTATAGGTATATATATATATATATATATATATATATATATATATATATATATATATATATATACATACATACATACATACATACATACATACATACATACATACATACATACATACATACATACATACATATATATACATATACATACTACATATATATATATATATATATATATATATATATATATATATGTGACGAAAATTGACCCAACCATCCCTCTTCAGTGCCCTACTACGCATTTTATTCTTCACTCAAAGCCACCGCCCTCAACAGCGACCGCCTCTCCGCTGCAGATTCTCAGCCATCCTCACTCGGTACAGCACCACACCACACAGGTACCCCAGTCTCCACGTCAGCCGCCACCGTCGGGCCGCGTACGTTCCTCGGCAGCCGCCTGTCAACTCACCCCACCGTGATGACCTCCGTCGAGTTCCGCTCGGTGACGAAGTTGTTGGCGATCGTCATAACCATGGGCTGCACCACGTCCGGTGGAACCAGCACATGCGACGCCTGGGGAGTACATCTCGTGTCACACTCGCGTCGGACCCACGCCTTTCACACATCACAATGCGCCGCACTACATCAACAGCAAGTACCACACCCACAAGCCAAGGTATGGACATGAGAGACGACAATGTTTATGGACAGGCTCGCGCCATTACTTTTAATACGACATTAGATCCGGTTGTTACATGCGGAGACGTTAGAGGAAACAGGACATAGGCTCAGCACGGTGTATTACATATGTAATTATATGTAATACACCTGCATCTCGTTATGTAATTATAATGAAATGGCAAAACTTTAGCTAAAAGTGTATTGTGTCATCGGTGTTGAACGGTCGCCCGGCTACCACGTGCCGGATCTCATCGGCTCTCACCAGGACGCTCAAGGCAAGGATGCGAGCGACTCCGACCATGCTTTGCTGGGATGTGTCATACCAATGGTTATAAATGCCAGTGATTTACCAACCCAATTATCTGGGCATGTAGTTTTGACACCAGTGAGAAACAGTGAGAATGGCTACAGATTAAACTCTTCATGCACTAGACGTAATAATTATTGGCTGCAATTTCATTCGCATGGCTTTCGTGTCAAGTACTTTAAGTCAGCTTCAAACTTCGCCGTGGCTGATGGCGCTTCAGGACGGGCGCCAACACGGGAAGAACGGATGACAAGTCCTTCTTCAGTCACAGGACCTCGCCTCCACAGTGTACTGCACGACACTCAACTGCATAGCATACTGCAGAATCCTCACCAGCGTGACAACACTGCATGATCCTTACCTGTGCAGCATACTACAGAATCCGCACTGACGTGACAACACCCCAGGATTCTCACCTGCGTAGCATACTGCAGAATCCTCACCAGCGAGACAACACTGCATGACCCTTACCTGTGCAGCATACTACAGAATCCGCACTGACGTGACAACACCCCAGGATTCTTACCTGCGTAGCATAATATAGAATCATCACCAGTGTGACAACACTGCATGATCATCACCTGTGTAGCATACTGCAGAATCCTCACCGGCGTGACAACACTGCATGATCCTCACGTTTGTAGCATACTGAAGAATCCTCACCAGCATGACAACACTGCATGATGCTCACCTGTGTAGCATACCGCAGAATCCTCACCAGAGTGACAACACTACATGGTGCTCACCTGTGTAGCATAGTGCAGAATTTTCTCCCAACTAATTCAGTTGATACATCCCCCAGCCAGAATAATCAGCCAACCATGGCAAACTGCACTGTCATCATCCTGCCCGTGCGGCCTGTTGCACGGCTCTCACCTGTGCGGCATACTGCAGGATCCTGGTGACATCTCGCTGGTGGGGCTGCATGAAACGCTGCAGGAACGGGTAGAAGTTGAAGAGGAAGAGCTCGTGGATGCCCACTAGACGTGCGATGAGATTAATCAACATGAGTTTCACCTGCGAATTAGGGTTGTTTGGTTGGTTATTCGAGTTTAGGGACGCATCGATTGTGTCGAGCATGCAACCATGAATCAACCAACCAACTTCATCAGTCATACCATGAAATACACACGAGTCAGTCGACGTGAATAATTAAATGGCACGGGGTTGGATACTAATGTGATAACATACCGTGCGAAGGTAATTTTGCCACTGAGATAAAGGCGAGTAAATGAGGAGCTAAAATATCACAATCATTTATTTGACAGGAAGAGGAACAGCTGTCCCGATTGAACAATGGAAAACTCGTCACCCAATACTTCACTGAGGCAGAAAGAGGCACGTCCTAAACAACGTTTTCGCTCACGGGGAAGTCCGCAGCAGGAAATCAATGCATGTCACACTGACAATGCAGCACGATAGCTTGGGCTGCGCATTAGGGTGGGCATCAGGCAACCATGTAGGTCTGGTGAGCCTCTGCCGATGGAACCAGGCAATTACTGGCCCACAGTACCGTAAACCGAGGCGCCGCTGTACTGTCTTACCTAGGGCCAAACCTTTTACATTTGAATTAGCACAGCAATGGGCTGGTCCCAATATAAAGCCACACATTTAATAGTTTGTTTACACGTATCCGTAGGTGAAATACAATCAAACGAGTCCCCGAAGGTGACGAATTCGGAGTTCAAACAGCGGAGACCGAGGAATAGGTTGCACAGATTATATCTTCAGTCCGACGAATGGGAAAACTATGAGGCGCCGAAAAAGCATACCGCTGATCACTCGAGAGCAAACGAAAAATAACAATTGTCCGTCTCCTCTCAATAGGGAAGACAAACTAGTGAATGGGAAAAATAAACTTTGTAGATCCCAATAGTGTCCTCTAATCCCCTCGCGAATCGTAGCTGAATTCACTGAATCCACAAAATTCGTAACATTTCAAGTGCGAGCTGAACAAATCTGATAAGTTCCTATATTGCCCAAGCAAGAAGGAAGCACTAAACAGGCAAACAACAATCTACCTCTCGACAAAAACGTTCAGTTTCGAAGGACCGGAGCGGTTGGGAGGGAAAATCAATGCCGCTCATTGTTCCCGGTGGTGTCACGCACATACCTCGTATCTCTCGTTCAGCGTCTCTAGTTTCCTGTACAGTCGCTCAGCCAGGCCCTGGGCGTCGTTCACCAGGTGTAGCGCCGAGAAGTTGAACGACTCGCTCTTTTTCTTCTTCTTTCTGGACTTCTGCAAAAAAGGAGGAATGGATTTTGCAAGAAGGCAGCATAAATACTTCTAATTCGCACTTTTTAAAGAAATATACTGCACAGGCAATGTGCAATGTGGACAGCTCCTCAAATTCAGTTTTGAACAGATCCACCTGGACGCTGCCTTCTCGTGACCCATACCTTGGTGATAGCCTTAGCTTTTTCCAAGGCCTTCTGTTTCTTGCGAGTTTTTCTGGTGAAATTTGATGGTGATATCACGGACTTAGCCATAGTTGTTTCATCCTGAAAAGTGTACGAAAGCCGTTTATATTAAGTCATACAGTTAAGTCATGGCACAAAATATCGCTTGCATCAATCATGTATGATTAAACACCGAACAGATTACGCACAACAATGTTAATTCGTAAGGCGACTTTGGGGGTTTAACGGCATTACGAATGAGTTGTGCCAAGACTATTCATTAAGGTAAATTCATCTAACAAGATTTTGTGACATCGATTACATAGTATATAGTCCACAAAACTTGGAGAAAGCGGCTAGCAACCTTACCGAGCAGCATGAGGAAATTAAGAGGAAAGTAAACCACCTTGAATAATCACTTTAATGTTGGACCACATAGGCTGAACTAAACTTTTGCTATTTCTTATCGGTGCATGCAACTATGCCCAGAACGATCACGCATTATCATCCTTTTCAACAACTCAGCAGTTGGAACATCCCTTCACCTCGTCCTCGCTGTCCGACGAGCCGGCCTCGTCCTCGTCCTTGCCGAGGAAGAATTTGAGCGCCGTCACCATGACCTTGGTGACCTTGGAGAACAGCGCCGTCGTGATGACGTTCACGGTTTTCTGGTCGTTCCACACGCCACGCTTGTACAGATCGATCATCACATCCATCGCGATCTTGGCCGCCTTTGCATGGCTGTCCTTCAGCATCCCGTACATGAAGGTTTGCAGCGTCTGCACCAAAACAGCCGGACGAGTATGTGTAGTAAGGAGGTGCATCCACAAACGTCATGCGAGAATGGAATCTATAATTATAAACAGGTGTTACGTCATTATTACCCATGCTGTATTGTACGCTCCGTTGCTTCAATGGAACTCTTATTAAGTATGTTGTACCAACACAACATGGTGTTGGGACAAGTATTGCATTTACACCAGCACAATATAAATAAATACTACAGCAATAGCAAACATACTCATGTTTTACATTTAAATTGGCATCTGAGTTGGTACGAAAGGCTCGCATTACAACATGTGAGCATCAGTTGTCCGTTTTTATGCAACCAGTAACTGATAGGTCACCAGCGGCAGCCAGTCGTTGCTTAGGCCAATTTTTAAAGAAAATGTCCAGCTGCAATACCATAAGCGACGAGACATCTCGTTACCTTGATGACCGCCCAAATGGTTACCTTTTCACGCTGCGACACACAGTAATTCAGCACGAAGAAAATCGCAAGTCAAAATCAAGCAATAGCAAATTGGCTGCTTCGCCACCTGTAAAAATATTAACACTGTAGTGGGGTCACGATTGGTTGGTTATTGGTTTTACGACACATCGACCGTTGAGTCATGTAGCGTCGCCAATCTCTCACGCCGATTGGCCGCGGGCGAAGGGTAGCGACAGGTGAGACTCGAACCCACAATCTTTCGATTGTGAGACGGGCAACTTACCCCTAGACTACTCGCCCCCGTAGTGGGGTCACGAAATGTGTGCTTAGTAAGCTCAACATTTGAATACATTGGAAGCTGAACAGTCAAGATGCGTGCAAGATTCTTATTTCACCGATTCTTATTTCTCGCGATGCAGCAGATGCAACCAACGATTGAATACCAAACACGGGCTACATCTTACCGAGTTCAGTTTCATGTTTTTCCGTTTCGCGTTGACGTTTTTGATGTCGTTCACTATGTGGCTCTGCAGAAAGTCCCGCAGCACTTTGTCTTGGCAGCGCAGCAACTCGAAGAATAACTCCAGCAGCGCCGTCGGCGCCAGCAGGTTCTTGTTGCGCAGCAGAATCAACGCCTTGCAAAACGTCTGCAATCAGAGAGGTGCAAAATTGTCCCAATTCAATACACAACTAATGCGCGAGTTGTATCAAAGCCACGAAGGAAATGTGAAATTGAAGCAGAATCGGAGCGGCGGATACCTTACATACTGGGCATATTAATAGCAACAGGTCTTAGACTACTTTATGACGAAATACACCGCCCCAGTTCTAGCAATGATGGAATCTGAACTCAAGTGAGTGATGTGTGGGTGGGTGAGGTGGAATCCACCCACATTGACAGCACCAAGCCGAATATCAGTTGCACATTTCAGCAGCCTTGGACATCAGATACGGTAAGGAATGATAATTATGTAAAACTTGCATGCCTGGGAAAACGAAACAGCTCATAAGATCTCAGAAGCAAAATAAGATACAATATTCAAACAGGATAGAATCAGCACTTTGGATACCCATCGCACCGAAGCAAACCAAAAAAAAATGTTCCCTTAGTACCAATTTATACATTTTACACTACTACACGATTTCAATCATTCTAAACTGTGACTAAAACAGCAGTCAAAATACGTTACCGGCTTAGTATGGTATATAGTAACTATAACATCATAGTTTATAAGTTCTAACCATCTAAAACTACACCACTTTTCCATATCTGACCATTTTGTCCTGAAATGATAAATATGTTAGTATTTGTCATTTTAGGTGCAGCATTAACATAGTTAATGCTACACCTGAAATCGACCATTGTCAGATGTATGTACCATGATTGTACATTGTAGTCAGGTAAAGTATTACTAAAAAATATACCCATTTCTCCATTTTTGCCAGCACCTGACGCTAAATAGCTGTTTATTTCCACTCACTGTGTCGATTATATCCTATATTGCAGGTCACGCTGCCTTGTGAGTGCATGCTGTATGATGCCACCTATCACATGAATGTCCAACTATGCATAAATAACTACCTACGTTTGCTTCAGGGTTTATCTGGCTTGCACCCACTTCATTCTGTTAAAACCAGGTCTAGCTGAAAGTCGCTGAAAGATGACAGCCACCTCTGAAAAATCCTGAAATCCTACCTCCCAATATGGGCATTAATTCTCCACTCCAATCATTCTCTACTCCTATGCTTAAAATATGAACTGAACCTAAAACTTTCACATATCAGGAAATGGCACATTGAACATTTTTGTAGCCACAATTGAGCGATTGAAATAGTGGATACAACTGTATTCAGTTTTATTTCCCCTTGGTACATTCTCTTTTCAAGAATATACCTCCACTCTAACGACACCCACAGTTTCAAGGGATTTTGTGACAAGGTTCAAAGGTTCCCAGAGCATTCAAATTACTGTTGAATTGAAAAGTCACAGAGTATACTTTCCTCTTTACGCAACCACCTAGCCTGATGTTTCATAACGAAATGGGAGGGTGGTACTTGCACAAATACAACAGTCACACATTTTACTTGCCATTCTCATATCCGTGTTTATAACAGTGCTGTACTGACGCAGGATGTCTATCAGCTCCTGCGGGAAGGTCGCCACCGTTTCTGGGTAGCAGTGCGACACCTGGTGGTGAGAACAGAAATGTGCACAACATACACATACATGGTGCATAACTCAGTGGTGAGAAGAACAAATATTAAAAGGCTTGGTAAAACGAAACACTTTGGCACAGCCACAGTTACCTATCACCCAGTACCTGATGTACACAAGTTGGTGCTAAATCCAGTGTCATTTCGGTCATTTGAAGATGATGGCAATGCATGACATTCAACACGATTTGCCCGAGACACCACATCTTCAAAAATAACAGTAGAAATAAAATGTTAGCACTGTTCGTATTTACCTGACGACGAAACATCGGATAACACCTGGATCCTTACCTGGGCCACGAACATGGTGAGCTCATCCAGGTTCTGGTTGTTCTGGTCCGGCTGCAGGCGAAACACCTGAAGCGTGGACTGGTAGTGGCGCCATTGCTGGGCAAACTGCAATAGTCAAAACAAGACATGAAGTGATGCTGAGTGTGCATGGGTGGGGATGTTATGCAATTCATATGCATTGGAAACAAAATAATGCAGATATCAGCAACGCTGTATTGCTCGGTGCCTCTGGGGAAATCGGGAACTTCAAGTCAGCTAAGTGTTCCTCCAGGCAGTAGAGCTGTCAAACAGTACTACATCTTGGGATGGCCAGAACAAAACGTGATGCCCACAGTGCAGTGAGAAGCATCCACCCTGGAGTCCATCAATGGGCAGTTACTGAGTTCAATGTGAGATGGCAAGGTCATAAGATGGTTGCAGAATCTGTGATATTTTGAATGACAAGATGCACATAGCTTAGGGCATTGGAGATGATTGCATGAGCCAAGAGTTGGTCAAGATGCAAGGGAATACAAGAATCATGAGAAGCCAGGGGCTTTATAGCTATCAGAATCCTCATGTCAACAGGCTGCTGTTGACCACCACTGGGGCCAGTCATGCACACATGATTAGGAAATATAAGACATTAATTCGGTTACAACATGCATATTTTGCCACATAAAAAATCAGGGATCTTGGGGTGGCTACAAATTTGCTAGGATGTCATATGATTGTTTAATGATTGAATGGTGTTCTTTTTCTAGTGAAATGGCAGCTGATTGCAACATATGCACTTCAACTTGACATTCTGATATCTCAAGAAGCTTTCAATTCCCAAAAGCAATGGACATCAAATTGATTCAAGCATAAAAAAACACCAAAGAAACACATTTTAACCAAACATTAGCCTAAGAGCTTCATATATATATATATATATATATATATGATATATGTGCATGTGTATGTATATGCATGAGTATGCATATGCATATGTATATGCATATGTAGGGGAAGAGGGGGGGGGGGGTATCTGAACATATTCTGTTTCCTGAACACCTACCTTTAGTCGTCTCCCACATCATGTTCAGTGCATAAATAACAAAAAGATGGTGGTATTTTGCCTTCCTTTTTTATTCCAAAATTGTTTTGTTTTTCAAATCTCCCCCAAAATAAACTGAGAGCCAAAAACATGTCAGTTGTGAATACATAAACCCCCTAGTGACATCATTTTTGGGGGCAGATGCAATTTTTGGGGTGGCTGCTGGCCCTACTTGTCGAGCATTTTCCGATGATAACTCGTTTTTGTATGATGCTTAGCTTGGAAATTAGAGGGGGGGCATATCAACCCCTCCGAGTGCGAGGATCTTACTAGAAAGATGGGGAGGGTTGGGGTAATTTGACTGCTCATTTCCTCTGCAAATGCATACATTTCAGTTGGGATGTAAAATAACACCTAAAAAGTGGCTTGGAGTTGTGTAATATGGAAAAAAATGTAATGCTAGAAATAAAGTAAAAATATGTAACATGACCTAGGCTAGTCTGAGTTGTTTTTGAGGACCGAAACTCATTTTTTTCTGGAAAATCAAATCCAATTTTTCTCTCTCAGCATTTTCTAACTTACCCCAAAAGCTTAGCCTAGCCTAAACTAACCAAGCCTAACCACTTTGTATGCTTCATGAAGGTAAAATATGTGTAAGACCTGTCTTGTGGTTACCTTAAGCTGCAATAATATCAATTTATGCTGTGAATTTATATTTACAATGCAATGCTTATGAACTTGACTACGATGAGTCATTTTCTGTGCAAATGCTTACTTTTCAGTTTGCAAACAAAATTGCACCACAAATGCACAGAGTAAAGTAACAGCATATAAGTGATACATACATACATACATACATATATATATATATATATATATATATATATATATATATATATAAAACCCTATATGCATATATATATATATGCATATAGGGGAAGAGGGGGGGGGGTTCTGAACACTTAAGGCATTATGCAACAAATAGCTCTACTGCTGCATCTGTATGGCTGAACCATTAATTGTACTGTGTTTACTGAACACAAAAATGAACAAGCTATCCATATTAAAACAGTTCCTTTCAATGAAAATCCTCAACTACTTGCAAAGAGGAACTTTAAAACAGATAATTATTTTATAGTGGTGTGCCGTATTCTGAACACAAAAATGTTGTTGTTCAGGATTACCTTGCTGTAGCTGTTGTGGTACAAGCTATTAGTAGCCACTAAAAAATGCTGGTGTAATTACAAAAAAAATTGAAAGTCACTTCCTTATGGTTTCCTTAAGCTCTTGGAAGCCTAAAATGGTTCCTGTGAACTTCACAACCTCTGTACACAAAGAATAGGTAGAACTATGTGATCAGACTTTCATATTTTGGTAGTGACAGGTCCGTCATTTATGAATTTATGGTGATAACATTTTTGTCAACCCAAAATCAAAATGATATTTTTTAGAAACTTCAATTTTTTTTGTTCTCAATTTTCTTTAATTTTTATTTTCTAATGGGTAGATCATGCTGCAAAACATTGTTTGAAGTCATCCTGTTCCTATAAAAAATGCTTACTTTAGCCAGAATCTTCCATTTTAGCCATAATGGTCAAATATGCAAAACTAATGTTGTCAAAAACAAAACAAAGATATGTTGCATTTTGTTTCCTCCCTAAAGATAAGCAAATGCTGAAAAGTTTCATTAAAACATCTTTATCCAGTAAAGCGTGACGAGTGGTTGAACTTTTCTGGAGGTGACCTCACTTGACCTTGATTAACTTGTTGACCCTACATGACCTGACTTCAAAACTTTTGCACAACATGCCAAATTGATGTGGGAAAAGGTATGCCACATTTTGGCACCCTAGCATGCCATTCTTTCACTATCTGCAGAAAACCTTAGGGGGAGGGCACATATCAACCCCAGAGACAGGGTGGGTTAACACGCGCCCTGGAGGGCCTCTGAGAATTATGCGCACTGGAGGGGGAGGCGGATTCCGCCCCCCCCCCCTAAGATCTCGGCTCCTAGTAAAGCTGGAGGAACGAAATTCGCAGGGTGGATGGGCACGGTAGTGAACTCTATTGTGTGCAATTTTCGTGACCTTAGGTCAATATCTTCAAGGTCAAATGAGGTCAGATTGGCAAAATGTTCCGGTTTTGCGTGGCTTGGCTTGTCATCGTTATGGATCGCTGTGATTGTGTTTAAATGCTCAAAAATGGGCATCAATGATGTTTTCGACATTACTACTGATGCAATGCAGATGATAGACCCAACATTTGACCTCAGGTCATCTACATAGCACCACAGCATCAGGTCAGTTACCTGTTCCAGTTACCGGAACCGGCCGCCTGCCCGACTGCTCCGTCAGGCAGCTCGGAGCAATCGGCTTAGTGAAGAAGGGAGTGAAGTACATGAATAAAGTATGGAAACGCAATGACAAACAGTACAAATGACAACCAGTAGTGCATTTATGGCAACATTCCAGTTGATCAAGTTTGGTTCCATTAACCTGTCGTGAACTTGACCTGACTTGACCTTAGTAACCTAACATGACCTTGAAACTATACAGCATATCAATATGCATCAAACAAGTCCCTAGTGTTGCCTAGAACACTTCCCTTTTGTCAGTATACTGGGAGCACATCTGCGCCGATTTTTGTGGTGTGGCGCTATAACATTTTTTTACTTTAGCGGCCCCTAACTTGAAATTTTTTGGGACGATTTCAATTTTTCTTTCTTTAAACGACGCACTGTTCATTTTTAAGCAGGTACACCAAAATTGCGTATATCGACCAGTAAAATCTGCAGTTATTTGAGAAAAACCGGAGGGGTGGGCGGATTTCGCCCCCCCCTCCAGTGCGCGTGTTAAGCTGCAAATTTACCAACAAATTATCCCCAAAAAACACCCTCCTGCCAAATTCCATTCAGTGTCCCATGCTGTTCAACACAGCAAGTAGTAAGTGCAGGAGGTTGTTTGTGCTTTAACCATGTATGTGCATTTTTGTATTTATCCACGGTGAAAATGTCCTGATGAAAAAAGGTCCTTACCTTAAAAATATTGATTTTCTTATCCCATGTTATTTTTCACATTTGGTGCATGTAGGAATTAAATCTCCCTGGTGTGGATATTTGCCCTCCATGTGTGTTTCCTTGAGTATTTTTGTGGTAGTTATTGGTTTTACAACACATTAACAGTTGAGTCATGCAGCATCATCAAATTATCATGCCGACTGGTCACAGGCAGAGTAGCAACAGGTGAGACTTGAGCCTACAATCTTTCAACTGAGATGGGCAACTTATCCCGAGACTACTTATCCCCTTAGTACCTACTTTTGTGAGGCTGGTGCTCCTCACCAAGTCATTTGCTACTCTTTGCAGTTTGGCCTACATCAAACACAGGGACATAATGTTGACTGATATATGGTAAGGCACAGGTGCAAGATATTAAGGCCGCTTTATATTTTTGTAGGCATGGCACAAATGGGCCCTGTATCACAAATTTTACTGCAATTCATTCTCGATATTACCTATTTGCTGATCAATTGTGAAGTGGCTACGTTGATACAAATACAAAACATGTATTTCTTTCAGATTATCTCAAACTCGTATTCAAACTTTTTCTTTCCAAGAAATAGGCTGGCACCTTCGTAGGAAGATAGCCATCACCTTCAATACACGTTCTCACCTCCTCTTGATAGCTTTCGCGGTCCCTCTTAATAAGGTTTTGCAGCTGGGGTAGATTGTTAGGCAACTGATTTCCAACTCTTGCAGTTCTATTCATCCTGTAGCTGGTTAGCTACAAATACATGATAACAGACGGCCCCAACAAATATTCAATCAAAATACTAAAAGATAGAACCCAACAAAGCATGTGAGTTTTGAAACAGTTGCGTTGTTTCTGTCCCCGGTTTTGTTTTAAAACTACTGCCATATGAAGGACACACTTAGCACCGTAGAGTATTTCTCCCTCCATTATCACCAGCAGTGCAGCTTTAGTGTCAACAAGTGCTACTCCAGCACCACCGTTATGTTGAAAATTAGCATTACCACATGGCGTTCGGCAACAAAATGAGGTCTAATAACTGCGAAAGCAGCATTTCTCAATTCCGGACACCTTCACTCGTGATTGCCGCTAAGGAGCGCGGACGTCACCATCATCAATTTCTAGGTGGGGGACCAACCCCAAGGGCTTTGAAACGGTTTTCAAGCTAGAGGGATCAGACCATGGCCATCTACGTGTGACCTGTCTGTTGACCACGAGGAACTGCTGAGAACACTCATTATTGTCATTTTACCTACATCTTGCATGCCTACAAAAAGCATTTGATGCAAAACCAAACCCAAATCCAGGTGGGGTCCGAGCCCCAGGAACCTCAGCGGTGGCGATGCGCATGCTTAGAAGAAGCTTGTCACGAAAGTTCTGACAAGTAGCAATGCTCTAAGCCATGCGGCATATCCATCACACATACCTTCGACCAGCAACGTTGCCAAAGGGGACAGCGGGGCGGTCGCTCATCACCCTTGGGTTCTTACGGCACGTGACGCGGCTCTTCGGGCCGCGCCAGCGACCACTCGAGCCTTCCTACCACTCGAGCCACATGAGACTTCCTGAAGCAGTGCCTTTCTCAGCCGGAGGAGCGCTATTTTACATGAGGGAGGGAAAGGGCACATGGCCCCGTGCCCTCTCTATCCGCCACTGATGCCATACAAGAAGTTATGGGTAATTATTTTTACTTTGTAGATGTCAGGGCATCCACAGTGTTTGGGAACCACACCATAGGTATTGTTTTATATACCTTTGAGGGGGCAAGGGCCCCCTCAATGTTGGCCTTGCTCCAGCCATAATTTCAATTTTAACATGGGATCCTACGGAGTATGCCCCCTCCTCAATTCATTTCGGCCTGTCTTCATGTATGCATATAGTATATGTACATATATACACAGATATATATATGTATATATATATATATATATATATATATATATATATATATATATATATATATATACCATATCAACAGCGATAATCACATGGTTATCAGTAGAGATGTGCACGGACTATGTCGTCAACAGCGGACATGCCCATTGCGCTGAAAACAGTAACCCAGCTGAATGCTGGTGGAAGCATTCCACGTGCAGCTGTTCGTACTGATCCAATTCGGCAAGACCCCACCACCTTCCTTAGACATCGCTCGTCTGGGTGTGCTGATGGCACGCCGAGATCTTGCGGCGTTTTACCTCTGTGCCGGGAAGGCGATATATATATATATATATATATATATATATATATATATATATATATATATATATATATGTATATGTATGCATGTATGTATATATGGCCCGCTGGGCACGACTAGAACGCAGCAGAGTTCCGAGAGACGGCCAAAGGTATGCGGTTTGAACCACCAAGTCATGGTTGACCGTACCAAACGTGTATTGATAGATACCGTTACGAGACGTGACAGTGGGACAAAGATCGAGCTGAACCCAGTCAGAAGTTTTGCAGATTGTTGCATCAAGAAGCCGATCACCATGCCGCCTGAGCACTGCAGCATCACTTTGCGATTCAAGTTTCTCACTTCCTTTATGCTATAACTACATAACAACACGCACCCTTCCACATCCATCCACAATTAAATATGCATCCACCTTTAAATATTATCCTGAATGGCATTGCTCTTACTTACCCCCATTTTGAAGAAAAAAAGAGGGACTTGCAATTACTATGATGCTGGAGATATCAGGAGACAAAGTAAAATGGGTTCTGGATCAGAAAAAAACATTGACATGCTCCATTTCAATGCATGATATTTAGTACATAACTTTGAAAAACTGAATGTCTTCCTATTCCAGCCGTCATATTGCATAATGCAGAATTCTTCTCAGAATACGATGAGGGCCTAACAAAAATGAGCACCTTCAATAGCATGCCTTTACACATTATTGTAAATCTCAAAGGTGACTTGTTTTAATTTCAATTAACCACTTCGCTCATTCATTCCTTATGTCCATGCGCTCGCATGGCCTGCTTTCTCTGACATCAAAAGCTACTCGTCTATGTGTTGCATTACGCACATTACGTGGCAACATTTATTGGGTGCGGGATAAAAAGTAAAGAAGATAGGCATTATTAGATCTGATTGTTCACAACAGTTTTACATTCATACAATATCTGAACTGGCAATTGAGAACCAATCAATATGCACGGTAGAAACAATTTTGACATCCATAAAATGAACTAAAAACCACTTCACCCAAACCGAAGCATTCTATTTTGACTTGATCAGAAAATTACGGCCATGCGATAAATAGGCAGTCGCACTGTGAGCTTTAACGACGATTGGGTTGGTTGGTTGGTTATTGGTTTTACGACACGTCGACCATTGAGTCATATAGCGTCGCCAATCTCTCACGCCGATTGGTCGCGGGCGAAGAGTAGCGACAGGTGAGATTCGAACCCACAACCTTTCGATTGCGAGACGAGCATCTTACCCCTAGACCACTCGTACCCCTAACGACGATTGGGAAGCGGACTGCATGCAAATGGATTTGACAAACATACGAAGAGTTGCATTATACCCACATCATTGGAACCACAAGATGAATATTTTGGCCAGGACATTGAACTAATATTAAAATTTCGATTGCCTCAACGTGCACTGCGGACAGCCACTGCACATTTCACAACACCCTTCACATTACAACCGGTCGGTAACCGCTTCCCTGGCTACCGTGTGTTGACCGAGCGCCACCGTAGCCAGCTGCAGACCAATTAGCTGGACACCGTGACAGATTATGGCAATTTGTGACAACACTTTCTGCTACACAGGCCCAGAAATTGGGGCTCTCTGGTCTGTTAACTGTCGACAGCACCCCAACGGCCGTCGGCCAAGACAGCCAAGACAGATACAGCGGTGGTCGGCATGATTCAGCCCTTATCGGTGTTTGGTCCGACCGAGAGGATATCCACACGGCGTGCAGAGTTCCGGCGCGCTGTATACATATATGTTTATATATATATATATATATATATATATATATATATATATATATATATATATGTATGCATAGGGACATTGATTTCTGAAAATACTTGTACGGGGAGAGGTGAAGGCAATGGCCGGCATTGAGGCGCACTTTCCACTCAGAAGCATTAAAAAAAACACCCATGTGTGTGTATATATTGTGGTCGAGGCCAAAGAGTGGACTGGATGGTGATGGTTAAGAGTATGAACTTTTGAGACTCGTCGACTTGGATTCCGAATGAAAGGGACAGTGATAAACAAGCTATATTTGCCAATGCGGTCGAATTCGAAAGACCGGCGAATACCAAAGGACATGCTGTTTCATGTGGGTAAATTCAGACGATTGCTACGGATACAAGAGCCCGCGAAACAGTGCCATTTTTGGTGCTATTAAATACCGAGATATGTTCAGTCAAATTGTATATGTGTGTAGGGACAATCGTGCTTTTGGAACCCGAAAACCAAAATCCAATACTGACACTGAGTTACTTGACATAACGTACACAGATAACCGTGAATGTTATAGGATTATGCGACCCGTCAATGGACTTGAAATTGGGAGGAAAAACGATGATATATAATTCGTAAGGATGTCATGCATAGTCCGTAATGGATTTTGTCCAAGCTTGACAAATACGAAATCCGCGGAAATCCGCCGAGACGTTCTCAAAGAACTGCCTCAGGTCAATAACCTGACCAGACAAAGCAACAAGGTGTAGCCCTCCTCTGTTTACGTGCTGTTGGCGAAAATCTGGGTGGGGGTTGTAGCAACATGCCCGTCCCCCTAGGCTACCGAATACAGCAAAATGCTGAAGTCGTGCGCCAGTTAACCATCGCCCGTGAACGACATATCGCTGCCTTCATCAGTGTACGGGTTGGTGTTCTCCACTGAGCTTTTCCAGATGGAGAAGCACGTGGAACAAGGTGGTCACCTAATCGGTCGAATTTGTCGACTCCGATAAAATCGGCAAAGTACTTAGAAAGACGGACAGGTCAGGCGCCCATCTCACCAAGACAGAAGCCTTTCCGGACATACGCGAGACTTGAGAATGACTTGATGCCCTCCTTGGCGATTCGGGCATCGCTCTTTGCAATATCCGGGTAATTATTGACTACATGTGCTCCTCTCCCGACAAGGCAGGCTTTTTGGGTAGCTAGATGCTTTGTGAATGTAGGCACCCTCCTGGTTGAGCCCGTGCCCACTTCGCAGTCAGATGCTTTTTGAAAGATGATGCCTCTTTTGAAAACAAAGGTACCGTCGGATAGGTGCCACCGCTGGTGCAAAATTAGATCATATTTGCCAATAAACACGCCATGTATTTCATGAATGAAAAGACGTATCCTGACCTTGGTCATGAGCTTGACTGAAATTATTATCACCGTGTAAGTAATGTTCAAAATGAAAATTGTGTAGCACAAACTCGTGACATTTTTGCTACAATTTCTAACATTTATATTTATAGTTCTAACAATTTTGGCATGTTGGCAAATTTTGACTGTGTGATCGTCATCCAATTGCTTTTACTTCATTTGAATTGTGACGTCATCCATGATCGCCAAGTCATGAAGATCTTGACCGTCATCCGCTCACACTTAGAGCTGTAGAGTCTCATGACATATGATTGAGCTCGAGTGGACTGGACAAGCCACCGAATAGAGGAAAACCTGACGGCGTACAGACACCTTCACAATCAAGTGAAAAGTCCCCTCATCCACACAGGATAGCTTCTGCGCGCAGCCAGCTTCCACAGGGAGACTCCCACCGCTTATGGCAAAGACTGAAAAATGCAAATAAGTCACCGTCCACTGGATTCGGGGCTGGTGAATTCAGGGACCCCAAAACAGATTCCATCATGTCGGTACAAAGCAAGTTTCGACAAAAACACCAGTTCTTTCAAGTTCAGTTTCTCAGGCTGCAATAGCATGCGGCATTCTGAATATGTAGCTCTGCTTGGTGTTTATTGCGAACACGACGCTGCGTGGGAAATCCATGTTTCAGCGATGGTGCGACAGTGTTACTGCACTGGTCTTCCTAAGGACACCAGCAATCATTTGACCGCTCAAGCATTAACCCTCGCCAGTGGAGAGGGAGGGCGAATTGGTGAAACCCCTTCACTTCTAAGAAGGTTTTTTTGTGGATGGCTTCCGAACCGCTCAACGGAACCCAGTGAAATGTCCAGTACCCTCTGTGGCGTCGCTTTCAGAACGTTTGGTAAAACTTTTGTATTGAGTCATCTCAGGTCACGGAACTATGAATTCATAAAGGGAATATTTCCGACCATTTTTAAACGAAATCGTGGACTATGGAATCTTTACATGACATTATGACCTATAGCGACACATTTTGTGCGTTTTAGGCTGATAGCTGACTGGATTAATATTCGAACAATGTCCCTGTACCATTCCAAGGTAATTCAAGGTCATTTATCATGTTGACCACGGATGACTATTTAGCTGGACAATATCTAGTTATTTGAAGTTCTGATTTCGATTTCAGCTTTCAATTTTAGCCTGGGTTTTAGTCCACCCAACCCACTGGACTGGGTGGAAGCAGTGGCTGTAACCAGCATTCTATCAAGTTTTCGAACGCGGGGTCGACCCTTGGCCTGACCTGATCCGTGACCTATGCTTTAAATTAAGCTGGATATATGTCATTGCATATGTAAGGCACCATTTAACACCCTAATAATAACTGAGAGTGTATACCAAGAGCAGCTTAGGGAGCATTTGCGAGCAAGTTGTGAAAAGTCTCGATGATTGCGAAAATGTAACGTTTCAACTAACCTGCAGGTCACCTATCGCCTCCAGGTACAAAAATTCGGTATCAATCGCGAGATCTCGTCCCACTCCACACGCCCGTGTTTGCTTCGTCTCTCTCTTCCACTTTTCGTTGAAAATGCTAGGGAGTCACGCCAACTCTCCCTCGATTGCGAAGATGGCAAAATGTCGCACAAGGGAGAGGAGTAATATTGCATCTTCCAGGCCCATGTTATGTGCCAAGTTGCTTACTGCCTTTCTGCTTTAGCGATGACTTTAAAACACTAATTACTTCGCATCCAAAAAGTGATCAACATTGCAGCTCGCGTCATCACTGGCAGTTGGCACGGAGACCACATCACCCATGCTTTGGAATCGCTGTACATGGGTAAAATTTCAGAGCTGATAGGCGAACGACACAGCCTGAAAATGTGCCGAGCCCGAGCGACAGAAGCACACCGAAGGCCATCTGCGGCATGTTCACACGCCCCTGTAATGTAGCCCATCACGAGACACGTCTCTTTCAGTGTGCTTATTGTTTTTTTTATTGCTATGCTAAATGAAATGGCCATGTACTCGTTAGTACCCATCGAGGTTTTATGAGCTAGTATAGATGACGAATTGTCCTGAAGTCCTGAAAAGTAATTGGTGATGAAATATATGTCCCCATATATGCAAATCAATTTGTATGTCCATGCAAGATTACAGGTTATAATCACCTTTGAACCAGCTTGATTCGTATATTTAGCCCTTGAATTTTGGCACACCTCCCCCTCCCACTGATGCTTTCTTAGGTGTGAATCGTTCAAGCTATCGCTTTGAAAATTCGAGTACCGACGGACAATTGATGAGCGCACATTGTGTCAAACAATTAAGTTATCCATCCTCCTAAGAGGATGGTGTTAAGGCGGATTAAATTCCTGTCACAACCTCGTCTCAATACGATTATTAGGTGTACATGGAACCATTTGTCACGCACCAGCCACACAAGGTACAGTCAAGAGTGAAATGCATATACACAATATAAACAAATTATCGAAAAATACAAACTTTGCCCACAGGTCAGGCCCCAATGTTAAAATGGAGGAATAAGCTAGAAAAAAATGGTTTTCTTACACATACCTTTGCTACTAAGCAGTATTTTTTTCTTCTGAGTCCCAGGTTTCAAGTTAATATCAGGTCAGGGAACTGAGATATGACCTGGAATGTGCCGAATGTACAGGTAATCCAGGCGCCCTGAAGGGTAATCTATACAGATTATTGCGAAGTTAAAATGGCTAGACCAGGGACATTTTGCCCGCCAAGTTCATTTCTGATGTGATTGGGGTTCAAAAGAATTCAAGTGATAAAGTATGGGTTTATGAAAGGTTTTCAAAATCCTCAAAAAATATAAAGTTTAGGATTTTGCATCGGAAGTTATCGAAAGGATGGGACAGAGAAAGAGCCACATGCTTTTACCAAGGATAAAAGTATATGGCTTTGCGTTGGTGCCACCCATTACATTTTCCCAAGTATCATCTGCTTCGAACATTGACATCTTCAGCAATCCATCACATATTTACAGGTGCTTGATCTTGTCGGATTCCGTGACTTGACTTTTGCACGTGTCACCCGTGTCAGACTAAGTCTCTAGTTCGTATATCATCAATACTGAAGGAAGAAATCGCATTCGTTTTACATCAGGGTGCGAGAACTACGGCAACACGGACTACTAACTGCACCATGACATTGATCTGTTTGTTCTAACCTGGAAAGTCACCCAATATATATATATATAAGTGTTTCAAGTAACTCTAGGTGTTTTAGGATGTAGCTATGCCATGTCGTTTTTCGCATCTCTATCTTGCTTAGAACAAGTCAGCGGATTCGGTAAGTTGAACCCTCCGCACTGCGAGGGGTAGAAAATTTGCGAGTGTTAGTTGCTGAGATAGATCGGGAGCACTAAATGCTCCCCAGTGTTCGGGCAAGCCGTGATGTTAGTGCCGGGGTACTTCACATACTCGCAACAAAATTGATAGAGGAAAATGCATGCACGATTGTGTTACATACACGGGCATATCAATTTCCATCGCTGGAAAACGCTCCTGAATTTGGGGCAAGGATTTTGGAGTTTTTCCAAAGAATGTAAAGGATGAGAAACTGTCATTTTAGTGGGTAGGGGAGATTTATCGGAATAACACATTCAACTCTCGCCTGTCCAGGGAGACCGGTGGGGACTGATGGGGGCTAATGCAATCTTCGAAGCAAGGTTTGCCAAAAATGTTTGCAAACCGTTTTCCATTCGCTTCAAATTAGGCGTATTCAATGGGAAACCGTCACGCGCAACTTTTGGGTTTAAAGTATATTGATGCATTGTCAGGTAAGTGCGCAATGCCATCGTAAATAATCATCTGCGGTAATTTTCCTACAAGATCGCGAATCATCGTAGCTCAGCATCACACCATGACCCACAATATGCCGTGTCAGAACATTGGTGGAACCTTATGCTCTGGATTGAAATGGTCACGATGAACTGGAATTATCGGCCTTGGGCGATGCGCATGCCTGTGACGAGTGGAGATTCTACCTTTGCATGGGGGACGCATGGCTCCAGTGCCCCCTGTATCAGCCCCTGCGGATGTATAATATGCATTGAAAGCAACATCGGAGGTTGGAGGTACGTTGGGGTCTGTGTACATACAAGGTCTGTTAACCAATCATCCTTTTTACTGGTGCGTTTGTATGACTGCATACCCGAAGATGACTTATAGTAAGGCTATATGTCAGAGGTGAAACTATCATGTCAAAAGACGATTACAGTGGTCGTGACGTCACTAAACCCACGCGCACGTCTTGTATTTGGTATGGTTTTGCACGACGTGACACGGAAATCCTGATAAAGGCGCCATTAGAAAAGGTCAGCCTCATGCGCTCGGACGAGCCGAAATGGCGGTGGATGCTGCACCAGCGGTCGACGTTGTCAGCGGAAATCGGATTTCCTGTAGCTTAGCGGCCGGCATTAGCTGAAATCGCTTCCGGAAGCAACCGCTTGGGTGGTCGCAGCAGTCGGCTGCCAGCGGCGACGCCACGGCCAGTGGACGAGTGGTCTAGGGGTAAGATGCTCGTCTCACGATCGAAATGTTGTGGGTTCGAGTCTCACCTGTCACTACTCTTCGCCCGCGACCAATCGGCGTGAGAGATTGGCGACGCTACATGACTCAACGGTCGACGCGTCGTAAAACCAATAACCAACCAACCAACCGACGCCACGGCCAAGTGCTTCACCAGACATAATTGTTGCCGCGGGAGCTTAGCCAACGTTTCGCGGAACGTCGTGGTTTGAACCTCAAGGCCCGCGTCCAGCAACAGGCCTTTCCACATCGCAATTCACGAGTCAACATCGGCCGTGTCAAAAGTCGGCAGCTGGACGCGAGACGGATGCGTGAGACGGAAGCTTGTCCAAACACGAGTACACAGGTTCACATCGCTGACTCCAGTCGTCGGCAACAACTGAAACAACCGTTGCCACGCCGTCTAGCACCCAACTAACTGCGAAGGTTAGTGTAGAGGGCGCTACAACAGGAGTATGCTTTGCTATCTGTATCACGTGTTTATTCATTATTGATATATTCATGCACCATAGAATGCATGTTTTTAAAAAATGTTTTCCAATGTTGTTTCAAATGCTCCGACAAATGCGTTGAATAATTTTTACCTGATGTTTGTCTTACCACTTTGCAATATAATTATATATATATGTGCAATATAATTTATATATATATAAGCAAGTATATATATATATATATATATAAGCAAGTCGAAATTTTCAGTATCTTCAAGTAATATCATACTTATATATATATATATATATATATATATATATATATATATATATA
>JAOTOM010005148.1:0-117500 GCA_034440615.1 Ashinkailepas kermadecensis | reverse complement strand
GGGGATAAAATTGTTGGGGTGGTTTCTGGCCCTACTCGTCGAGCGCTTTCCGATGACAACTCTTTCGTTTTCGTGCGACGCTTAGTTTGGAGATTAAAGGGGGTATTGTATCAACCCCCCTCCGAGACGGGGTGTGATAATCTGACCGGAAAGACGGGAGGGTTAAATGTCTACCAGAAAGGTGCGCACGAAATTTCCTCCGACCTATGTTAGGTTAGACTCCGGGAAAAACGGGGCTGATACGACTGATGACTCAGGTCTGGTCCACACCGATATGGGCACGACTATGGCTAGCCGGCACCACACCTGCACACCTGTTAAATCAGGTCTGAATCATGCTCAGATCATGTCGCCGTCTGAGGAAGTGTCCCAGCGCTGGTGGTCTGCAAATCTGCTCGTGACCCCACCTGGTGTCCACGACACCGAGCCGGGTATGGTAAGCCATACCCGTTCTAACACGGGGATCGTCACCTGGAATAAAACAGCTAATATAGGCAATCACTGACTCTGGTTCTGATTTTTAGATACATCTCCCATGAACCATCACGCTATCTGCGGATTTGCTCGCAAACTTGACCCACTTCTGAACAAGACAGCCGACTTATTTCAGTCGGGCTTACCCTTGCTGCAAAAGCAATGGTAAGCACCGGACGTCGGACCTGAATCGTCCAGCGGATAATACCTGGTACCAGTTGGAGAGATGAGATGTGGCCGGCCGACGGTCGCTGCTCCCTTCCGGTGCAAAATACTTGCGACGAGCCACCGACAGCTGCACGATCTAGCTGCTGCGACAAAATGTGAGCACAGCTGGCCAGCGGAAACAGCTCAGACCATCTGATCAACACAGTTACATGAGGCTAGCTTCAGAGACCCCTAGAAGAGCACAGATGCAACCAAATATTACACATGCGGTGCACTTAGTACACGATAAATTAAAATCGGGATTTGTTGCGGTATTCACGCCCAGAATTATAGGGAGCATGCAATAAACATTCGTGGTTAAATTATGTATCCAAAGTCAATGGCATTAGGTAAGGTCATTTATCGCGTAATTTTACACAATGCCATCTTATAAAGAATGTTGCTGTTTCTTGTCAAGCGATGTCTCAATTATATTTCAGCGTAGCCTAAATTGTGGAACATTACATTGGATGCCCAACGAATAACCTGGGTTTACCTGACCTCATGTGATCTGACCTTATTTGATCTCATTTTACCTTCCCTTGGAATTACTTTCCAAGTAGTGCACACTTGGGTGAACGCTGAAGAGATCATCTTAGCAATATTTGCGTTGTCCCAGCGTGACATGTTGTCAGGTCACGAGATCAGAAACTGTACAGTTTACAAAGAGCTTTCAGTATCACATCAGTTCTTCTTGGAACACAATGTTTATACCTCAAATGTGGTGTTCCGGAAATATTCAACCTTAAAATTATATGACCTGACTGTACAGCATGCCCTGACCTCTCAGGATTTTGAATGTCAATTAAATAGATGCAGTTTGCTTGGATAGTTCTGTTGAAATGGCTCCATACATATATTTTGATATCTTCCATGCCATTCACCGAGGTAAGTGTCATGTCACTGATTTGACCTATTATGACCTCTAGTGACCTCAGCATGGTCGAAGCCGAAGAAATAAGTAGGATATGACATCTGAGCTACCTTTGCTTGCCGATGGTGTTTTCCCTGTGTCTCTAACATACATAGTTCGGAAGCTGGTTTCAAGCCTGATTCTGACCCAACCTGAGCTACCCCGTCCGGACTCTTTTCACTATGATCAACATAAATACATTTGTCAATGTTAAATTTGGAACGAAAACAAGTTCTGCCATATTCATGATTTGCATAGATTTAAGTCGAAATCCGTATATTGACCTAATATGAGCTCTGTCGACTGCATATCATTCAAAATGTAAATCAATGGTATGCTTCGGACTCTCCCGGACCAGATCTTTCAAATGGTGTTTCGCATTTTATCCTAGCAGGTGTAGATTGGAAGTTAGATGGGGCTTTCAATAGCCCCCGGCCCGGCGAAGGTGGATTTCCGGGCCGGCCTGACGGGAGATAAATCAATACGCTTTTCATTGTCAAAAGCTTTCAACTCTCCCTTCAACTCGCCTTCCAGTCCCTGTTGCAAAAGTAGCACTGGCGAAGGTGATGGCGATGGTGACTGCAGTGGTAGTTACAATGGTAACGACAGAAAGCCAATATATTTTTCCTCGACCGGGTCAAACAATATCCTGTAAAACTCTTCTTGTCCAGCCTCACTTCTTATTTTAAAGTTATTGATTTGACCACCTAATCGTTTTCATACAACGGCGCCTCTGCGTGTCCTGCTTGGCGTAGTCTTGCGCCTTGGGAACATGTGTGTCGTGTGAAATGTGCATAAAAACCGCTAGGTGTTTAGGAGTGCGGAGCCGAAAAGATATGGAAACGCTTTCCACCTGCCGCAGCACCGGCGGCGGTATCCTCAACCAGGTATCCTCGAACCGGTATCGGGTCGAGAACACCGCCGCCACACCTCATCGGCAGATGACGCGCCACACATCAGTCCTCTGCGCTCCTGGCGCGGGCTTGTTGGTCGCGGTGTCTTCTCGGTCTCCGACGTCGGACGCCCTAGGCTGCTCGTGACGCACGCCCCCACCTCATCGGCAGATGACGCGCCACACATCAGTCCTCTGCGCTCCTGGCGCGGACTTGTTGGTCGCGGTGTCTTCTCGGTCTCCGACGTCGGACGCCCTAGGCTGCCCGTGACGCACGCCACACCTCATCGGCACGCCCACTCAGTCCTCTGCGCTCCCGGCGCGGACTTGTTGGTCGCGGTGTCTTCTCGGTCTCCGACGTCGGACGCCCTAGGCTGCTCGTAACGTACCCACCCTCATCGCAGATAAGGCGCCACACATCGGTCCTCTGCGCTCCTGGCGCGGGCTTGTTGGTCGCGGTGTCTTCTCGGTCTCCGACGTCGGACGCCCTAGGCTGCTCGTGACGCACGCGGTTGACACAGCTGTTGCCGTGATCGCTTCTGCAGGTGCTACGGCGGCGCTGACTCTGATGCGCACATTGCGATGTCCCTCGGCCCCACTCGAAGTTTTCTGGACGAGATTCTCAGTGTGGCGCACCAGCTGTCGGGCGGCAGGAGTGCGTGCTGGCATAGCTGGTGTCGATGTCGGCGGCACACCAGATTGGGCAGCCGCGCTCTGGTGCCTTCAAGTCGTGTGTTCTGCTGGTATTCTCTTGTAGTTTCCCCCCCCCCCCGGACTGAAACCTGCATCCTTAGTACTGCAGCATCGGTGTCCAGTATGCTTCAAGAGACTTCGGTGTGCATCAACAGAGCTCGATGTGCACGAGTTGCCCTTGTGGGCACCTTTGTATCAACTTCCTTTCGCGTGAGTCTTCTTTGACGGGACAGGGAGCACTTGGAGCTATACAACACTTGAGCACTACACAGCACTTGGAGCACTACAACACTTGGAGGCTGTTGCCATCCTCCAAAGTATGGTGTGCATTGGTCATAACGGAGCCGTCTCTGCGTAGTATCGTTGTTCGGCCGTAGGTAAAGGAGAAATTACTTGTCCGGATTATACATGTACAGTCCGCAACTGCCCAATGGTGCAGCCTCAGCAGCTACGTCTCCCCATTAACTGCTTGCGGCAATCATATAGACTCCGGCTTCGGCAGACATGTAGTCATCTGGCTGATTTGTATTCCATGGTGTGTAATCTAATGAGCCCCCATCCATGCCGCGGAATTCGCCGTCGGGAAACCCTGGCAGATGGTGTATACCGATGCCTCTACCACACATCCTGGAACTTCGCATCAATTATTTGAGGAACTGATTCACGCCTGGTGTTGGGACAGGTGTCAAGTTGGAATCGGACAGAAGTGTCCGACAGGGATTAGGGTGCTGTGAACCAACTACTCGCGGAATAGACTACCCTACAGCAGAGACCGTCGTGAGACTTCCACTCGGGGGCGCAGCTTGATAACTGACAAGTCAACAAGAGGCTGTCGAAGGCGATTGCACCACATCCAGTATGTCACGCGCAGAGCAGGCCGCACTGAAGGCGACTCATAGCCGAGATGCTGTTTCTTATCTCATCGTGGTTTGTGTTCTCCGTAGTGGCTCACGTCAGCACACGCAGTCGGCGTGCGGTGGCAGTACTCGGCGGCGCCGGCAGCGACGCCAGCTGGAACAGTAGCAGCAACAGCAGCAGCGCCAAGGACGGCATGGCGGAGCGAGCGCGGGCACGTCGGCGCCGACGGCGGGTGGACTCGCGACTGCACCGATGTCGACAGGTCGAGCCGGCTTCTGTTGCAGGCGGTCACCATGGCACTGATGCTGGATCAGATTGCACGCACAACTGAGGACCTGGCCGAGCGGGCACGCGATCCGAGCACACATACAGGCAGGCTTACTAACCGACACACCTGTGGAGGGAATTCTGACGCAGTCGGGCGGCGCTGCGGACGTTCGCTGCGGACGTGCCGAGGTGTGGGGACGAAGGGTCGCCACGCGCGTCTGGTTTGTCACCGTGTCGCATCGCCGCCACCGAATCACGCCAGGCGTGTGGGTGTTGCGCCACAGGTGCCGCAGTCGGCGGCTACCAGGCCAGGCGCGGCGTCAGTGTTGGGTCACAGGTGCCACAGTCGGTGGCCACCAGGCCACGTGCGGCGTCAGTGTTGGGTCACAGGTGCCACAGTCGGTGGCCACCAGGCCACGTGCGGCGTCAGTGTTGGGTCACAGGTGCCACAGTCAGTCGCCACCAGGCTACGTGCAGCGTCAGTGTTGGGTCACAGGTGCCACAGTCAGTCGCCACCAGGCCACGTGCGGCGTCAGTGTTGGGCCGCAGGTGCCGCAGCTTGCGGCCACCAGGCCACGCGCCGTAGTCGGCGGCCACCAGGCCAGATGCCACGACCGGTGTGGCACACACGCGGCGGCGATGGCACTCCGGAGCTGTGCTGAGTGATCCGCCGTTCTCTTATTGCTACTTCGCTCAAAAACACCTAACGTCAGCTTTATCTGTGTGCAGTGTGTTTAGGTGCTAGAGACGGACACTGTCTATCGTCTTGTGTGGGCGGCGTCGTGTCCTGCACCTCCTGGCGGCGGTAACGTCCACGCGTTTTGATCGCGTAGCTTACAAGCACTGGCCTGAGGGTCGCTAACGCGGTATGTGAGGAGCAGATGTGCTGGGTTAACGCCATGGGAAGGGTTAAATGCAATGCGACGAAACTACTGCACTAAGATCCCTCGAAGTGGTGAATCGTCTTTGGCTGTCTTGCCGCAAGAGATGCTGTTTGGTACGAGCGTAGCAGAGCCGAATGGGCACTACGTTGGGAAGGGAAGTTGTTCAACTCAACTAAAAAAGGATTATTATGATGGAACAAGGGAAAGAGGACAGTAATGTGAGGGTGATGAGGTATGGTTGAATTCGAAATTGGGAACTAGCGGGACGCTGATGAGCATGGAGTGGGACGGTTAGGTAGCTAGGTAGTTCTCGGGACCTCAAGGCTGTCGATCGCGTGACCACCAAGTGCGGGAGCTCCACCTATAATGCGTATGCAACGTACCAGTGAGACACCCCCTCAAACTACATGCTACACATATTATATTTCCACACCAAAAGACCACAGCGGTGAAAAAAATCCGCAAATTTCCAAAGCGAGGAAACAATATATCCTCCATCTTGTAGTTACTTAACTTACAACGGAACATCACAAGTGAGCGTGCTATAATGGACAAGTTTCATTTCGGGCAGGCCGTATTTTTTTTTCAAGTTGCCCTAGTGATTATTAATTTTAATGACGATGGTGGCATTCATTTATTTCTTAAAAATTCCTCAATTACTTAGATAATTCAAAGAAGCACCTCAGAATGCCTCGCTTTGTGGTTGGTCAAAATACCTGTGACGTCACATCTGTAGAGTTCAGCGATGCTTGAATGCCGCCCATTATATCTTTCATTTGGGACGCTGCTAGTTCGAAATAATCGCGACAGTTTTATGGACAGACAGACATAGATCACATCCGATCGTCGGGGGCAAATGGATCGTAGAAAACGGTGCTATTAGTCTTGTTTGTGCCGATGTATACCAATGCAACTGTAAGTAAGCCAGAAGCAATGCTCATCGGCCTCCCGACGGCCGACGAGATGAGGATGTTGTCGAGCGATTCTGCTCGCCGAAATAGTCCGCTGATCTCTGCTAGTGGCCCCGCGTGATGCGACGAACATTTATATGTATATGTACCACTGGTAGACATGAGTACGAGTATTTTGATCGACGTGGGCATGCCCACGTCTATCAAAGCCTAAGGATGAGGGGGGAAGCTGGAACCAGAATATTTTCCTCAGAAGTGTAAACATTGACGTTTTTCACAGCAAGGCGAAAACGGTGATTTTATCTTCCATTTTTGTGAGAACTCCCACAGAATAGAAGTATGCTTTTTACGAAGATGGGAACTGTGACTTGTTGATATCCATCTTCTTGGAAACATGGATTTCCACAGCCCTTTCATATTAGCATTAAGTGAAGAGAATTGACATTTTCTAGCTGACTGCAGCATGCTGAAGATTTTTCCAGCGCAATATTCATGAATGTGGTCAACATGGCTACTCGTTTTCTCTGCAAATGCATACTTTTCAATTGGCTGGCAAAATAACACCAAAGGTGGGCTTGGAGATGGGTAATATAGCAGAACAATAATGCAAAAAAGAAAAAGTGTAGCATAGCCTAACCTAACATAACCTAACCTCCCACGGAAAAAAATAATGAAAAGTGCACGAAATTCAACCAATTTTTCTTCTAAATTATTAACTCTGCTGGCGAGCCATTACAGAGGGGAAGCCATGGTGTTTGTTCAGCTAAGCCACACATAATTTATGTCATTGTCTTTTCCATTATCTTACTCATTTTACCCATAAACATACTACAAGCTTTTGCTGTTTGCACGCACCGCATTGCGCCAGATTTGAAACAAAATGTCCGTTGCTGTATTACCGCCATAATAGATTACCTACCCTTCCAAGCTTCATATTTTCGTTAAAATTGGTAACATTTCAGTATCACAATACCTCGCCTTAATATCCATGACGCGAGTCGGTCGAAAAACTTTGCATGGAACAATCCAACGTGTGGTTCTGTGTGCGTTTCGGACTTGGCCGCTTCGAGACCTCCACATATGTGACATCATTGCTACGAGAAGGTTTTTAAATCGATGGCAACCCCTAAGTGAAATTATTAATGTATGCTGTAAATGCTTCTCCTTTGAGAAAAACAAAATATTTCAGTTTTGTCTACGAAGTATTATTACAGTTTTTTTGCAACCAAAAACTCATTATGTGAAACTTGTCCATTGTATCAGTTTCATTGCTTACGAATTGTTTACAAGCGGATGTTTGGTATCACTAACAGCTATGCTGACATGGAACGCTTGTCAGTTAGTCAGCTAGTAATTAGTTATGATGAAGAGGCAAACACATATGCTAATTCAGATATCAACCGTAGCCTACTTCCCAGATTAGTTGCTTATATGTCAGAGAAAAGCTCAGCTCAGCTGACGACGCTCGGCCTTGTTCGTATTAAAACCATGATAGTCGTGTGACAATATAATTTGCCTGCTCATGAGATTAAGTGCATCATTCCAGGACAATTTTGGAATTACTAGTGGCTTGTGTGTGTGTGTGAGTTTTCCCAGCCTGCCACCGTCAGGTGATATCGACTGTTTACGTCTTGGTAGATGAGTTGAAGTTGGTGGTCCGGGCGGTGCCGTAAGGGGTGTATAATGGGGGTATTGTCGGGTCATCGCCGTTCGTTTGAACATTGCAAGAACATACACATACGATTATACAGTGGTTTGGGCCTTTTCTTTTTATTAAGTGTTTGTTTGTTTTCGGTTCTGGCCTTTTAGTTTGTTTTTTCCTTTTTTTCTTAATTTTTCTTTTTCTTTTTTGTATCTGTTACACATCATGGGTAGAGTAGGGAGAGTCTAGGTGAGAGGAGTTGTTAGGGTGTTGTTCAGTGTCGAGAGGTTTTGGCGCGAGTGTGTGGTTTCTTGTTGGTAGAGGTGGTGTTTGTTTTGTTGTTTGTTCGTTTGGTAGGTGCATGGGTAGTTGTTACAATGATGTAGTCTGAGCTGTTGTCGTCGTCTGAATCTGTGAATGTCTCTAAGTCAAAGCGTAGGTTTTGTTCGTACTTTGTAAGGTGTTAGTGATGGTTGTAATGGGCCTGGTTCTGGTGATGGGCTGCGTGTTCCACGTTGTGGTACTGGGGGTGGTGTCTGTGTTGGGTGGCTGGGTGAGTCGTGTCGGGGTTTGTTTGTTTTGGTGCTTTGGGTTGCGGCCTGATAATGATTGTTGGGTCAGTCTGTGTTTCTTTGGTAGGTGGTGTAGTCGTGTGAGATGTTTGTGTTTGTGTAGAGTGTGTGGACGCCTTGTGATGATGTGTGGGCTGCGTCAGCTGCCGGCCGTCGACCCACGACCTTGCCCGCGGCAGGGCCGAGCCCTCTAGGTGGACAAGACGGAGAATCTTATTCTCCCTCGTCCACCGAGGGCAGGCCCTGTCCCGGGAGGTGTGGTCTCCGCCGCAACCGACGCAGCGTAGTGTACTGCTGGTGCATGTGTTTGTGTCGTGTGGTTCGGCACAATTTGCGCACGTGGGTGTTGTGTCGTGGTATCCCCCCCCCCCCCTTCGAGTGTCCGTATCGCTGACAGAACAGACAGCGTCGAGGGAGGGGTGCTCGTGGCGTGACATTATACCTAATGTAGCCGGCTTTAACGTGTGTGGGTGGTTGTCTTGTGTTGAAGGTCAGTATGAGAGTGTGTGAGTCTTCTTTGTGTGCTGGGGTGGGCGGCCTGTAGGCGGAGGAGATACCCTGGCTCCTGAACCTGAGCGTGAGTTCCTCCTCCGTCATCCAGGCCACCTCCAGAGCGTGTATCGTGCCTTGTGATGTGTTGAGGTGTGCGGCTAGTGTTATGGTGACTGGTATGCCAATGATGTCTGTGATGTGTGTCAGTGTATCTGCGTCGTGGGAATTGTATGCCTGAATGTGCCCCAGAGCGAATTTGGTGTGCGTGTGGTGGCTGTCGTGTCCGACGGGTGATCTCCTCCTCCACCGTCCAGGGGTCAAGGGAGCCCATGGGCTCCCCATCATCCCGGCGGCAGAGGAGAAAGTCACCCGTCGGTTTGTTCAGTGTGGTGTCCATGTTTGGTGGGTGTGGTGGGTCGAGGGTTTGGCGTTGTGGTTAGGAAAGAAAGGTGTACACTTTTTACAAATATCGGCGTAGTAGGGGGGGGGGGGTTGGCGGCACCGCCGGACCAACCTGCAGACGAGTTGAAGGTGTAGAGCAGTCCAGAAGTTGGCGATGAAGAGTAGTTAGAAGTCGCAAGTGAAGATGTCGAGTTGATGGCAGGCTGGTCTTGCGAGTTGTAGTCGGTTGGGTTGGGCGGCCCAGCTGGCGTTGGCGCGGCTTGCTGCACGCCTTCGGCGCCACCGGGCTTTTGGTGTCCCCGCGGTGCTGCGGATGCGAGCACCTTGGTGGTGGCCCTTTTGTGGCGCCAGCGGCGTCGAAGCCTTTGATGGTGTCCGGCTTCGCTGCGATGTGTGACCAACTGGCCAGTTTTGGTTTCTGTTTCGAGAGGTTTTAGGTCTCGTTTGTTGCTTGGTTGTGGCTTGGTTGCTGCTTGTACTAGTGGCTTCTCTTAAAATCGAATGTAATATCCCCATGGTTGGAGATGTGGTATTGCGCATGCCCAACAAGTATGCCCACGGTTGGCTGTGTTCTCAACACGTACCAACGCCACAACTGGCACTGCTCTGCAAATGATTTCCAAGCAGCAGACGGTGTTTTTTATTGCAATGGCTGCTCACGATTAGCATTTTCCTCTTTGTGCTATTTTTAACAACTAGAATATAGAGTCATCAAGTGTTCAAACTTAATAAGAGCCACAGGGGTCCATCTGGGTTATGCCTGTAAAGAAAAGATGCTATAAGCCTGGACAAAATGATACTCATCATTATGGCCAATACTATATCCTAAATTATAAATACACGCATAAATATAATTAAAACTTCTAATTAAAACTCAGACAATATTTGCCAGCCTAAAAAACTTGTCCACCCTATTCTCAAATACATTCAATTAGATACCCCCACAACATCAGCAGACAGCCGATTCCATTTATTGACCCCCAATTGACTGAAAACCTGTTTTCGCTTAACTGTCTTACACTTTGGCTTGTCTAACCTGAACTGATGACACCTATGTGATACTCTAAATAGGAGAAAATCATTCAGATTGACCTTATCTAACCCATATAACGATTTTATGCATCTAAGTCATATCACCCCGTAATCTCATATACTTGAGTGAGTACATATCTAATGCCATAAGCCTTTCTCCATATTCTAAGTTGCCTAGGCCACTGTGTCTAGTTCGTTGGCAATGATTCTAGTGGCCTTGCGCTGCACTCTTTATAGCATTCAATTTAACCTAGTTCTATCAATAGAACCCTAATTTAAAATATGGTCTCCATGCCTATACAGATTATTCCAAGTGGGTCGCACATAGGTTAAATACAGTTTTTTTCATGACTTACTTGCTCTTATATCTCACATTTTTTTAAATGATTCCCAGCATTCTGTTTGCCCTATTCCCAGCTTAGGAACATTACTTTTTCTGCTTTAAGATCATTTGAAACTAGAACACCTCTTCACCTCTTTCCATTTCAATAACATTCAGTTCCCTACCTGAATTTTGTATCTGAAAGTTTCACCTCCAAACCCCAGATGCACTATTTACTATTCACTATTTCCATTATATACACTACTTACACTATTCATAGTTAAAAGACGTCTGATCAGTCCACTTTTTAGGTCCTCCAAGTCTACTTGGATCACTACTGTTTGCCACTCCTACCAGCTTAATGTCATCAGCAAATTTGAACACCTTATTCCTCAGCCCTACCTCAATGCTACTCACAAAGATGATAAAGAGAGGTGTACCTAGAACAGAGCCCTGTGCCACAGGATCAGTCGTCAACTGCGTCACGTGCGTCACATTCATAACCGCGTGACACGTGCGTCAACCACGTGCGTCGACCGCTATTATTTATTACTTTACTTCGTGGTACGATTAGCCAGCCATGCTTGGGGAAAGTACCTCGGGAGATCGTACTTGTTGATTCCTGAGCGGGTACTTCAGAGCCGTCGCAAGACCAAATCACTCTTCCATGGTGGCGTTAACTCCACCCCTCCCCAGTCCACCCCGGAGTGGTGCTAATTGTCGCAACACCACCCTTAAAAAACGGTGCGATAAAGCAGCATGTAGCATTTGATGCTATTTCAAAATTAAATGGTAGCGGTGAGATGCTTGCATATGCCCGCTAAGAATGCTAAAATTTGGCACTAAATGGATCAAGCTGAACTATTAGCAGCATAAAGGTACTACTAACATTTTACACAGCACCCATAGTATGCTAAAAGAAAACACCAGAAAATGTTATATTTCTTTAGCAGCTTCGGGCACTCGCGTTCCACAACTCATGAATCTTAGCATCATATGCATTCTTAAATTGAGCATGGTGCTAAAATATCATGGATGCGAAGTTTAGCATCCAAGATTGGACCCAAAAGCCTGCTTAAACCAAGCTGAAGAGTGAGCCTGTTTTTACCATCCAGATTAGCACCCGTCCGAGGCAAAGCTATTTTTGCAGTGTATGATAACCTGGGTATGAAGTCAAGAGCACATTGAATTCGGTGTATGCACATTAGTTTGCTGATTCTGTAAAATCCAATATTTAGATACAGTTTGGGTATAGGATTTAGGCTAGTACCTATTCATCCATGACGACCTAGGAAATATCACGTGCTCCTATACGTCTGACATCTCGTCACACGAAAGTTATATCTGCATTTTCATCTGTCACAAGTAATAGTCAAATACAGCTCCAACAGCTTGTAACAGTCAGTTGTAACATTTTAATTCAGTAAGTTCCCAATTAGAGCTTCGATTGGCGTTGAGATGGCGACGATGACACGTAATGACCGAGGCTGAGGTCACAGGTAATCTACTCTGACTCTACATTGACTCTACATTGACTCTACATTGACATGCATTGCTATTACTGTCGGTAGCTGGTTATGACCAGTTGATATTACTGTCGGTGGTTGGTCATGACCAGCTGTCGTCGCTGTCGGTGGTTGGTCATGACCAGCTGCCGTTCCTGTCGGTGGTTGGTCATGACGAGCCGTCGTTACTGCCGGTGGTTGGTCGTAGCCAGCTACCGCTGCTGTCGGTGGTTGGTCATGAACAGCTGCCGCTACTGTTCGTGGTTGGTCATGGCAAGCTGCCGCTACTGTCGGTGGTTGGTCATGACGAGCCGTCGTTACTGCCGGTGGTTGGTCGTAGCCAGCTACCGCTGCTGTCGGTGGTTGGTCATGAACAGCTGCCGCTACTGTTCGTGGTTGGTCATGACGAGCCGTCGTTACTGCCGGTGGTTGGTCGTAGCCAGCTACCGCTGCTGTCGGTGGTTGGTCATGAACAGCTGCCGCTACTGTTCGTGGTTGGTCATGACAAGCTGCCGCTACTGTCGGCGGTTGGTCATGACCAGCTGCCGTTACTATCGGTGGTTGGTCATGACCAGCCATCGTTGCCGTCGGTGGGTGACGAGTGGCAGACCATGACGGGTGGTGCTACCCCAATGTCGATACTTCCGCAGTAGTCATCGAGCAACGCACACAAACTGCAGCAGGACATCAGCCCGGGTGCGCCACTCTGCGCCTCGATGTCACCGATGCAGAGGCCGGAAAAGGTGCGGCTACGTGGGCTCAGGTGTCCCGTATTTTTCGTTGTGGGTGCCGTCAGCCAGCTAACCTGACCGCAGGGGAGTGCCGACTCGATGATGTCTGATTGGCGTATCGTGGAGTTCATCTGGATGACAGCTGGGCGATCAGGTAGATTAACGCGAATCGCAATTGGTGTCAGTTGACGGTGGCCGAACGGTGTGTCCGTAAATCGGCGATGCTCAGACAGTGGACGCGCTCGGTCGCGACAACCTTCCACTTTTTAATCTTCTTCTTAGTGCGAGCAGTCTGGCTTTCGCTATCTTCTTGCACGATGCCCAAAGAACGGATTGATTAGATGCGAGCGTGCAGGCGCTAAAAATGAAAATGAATGTAAGCTGGAGACTTGCCGAAATGGTTGGCAAACGCTTGTCTGACCAAACGGATTGATTATCAGGTGGAGTTCTAATGGTATCAATTTCCATTTCGATCTGCTGGAACAAAAACACATTCTAGTTTAGACCGAGAGCTTGAAAATTCATTGTGCAACGTGGTGTAGGGAGACGCCAAGCCAAGCATGCACAGCTATTGTATAGGGAAACAGTAACCCCTGTCCGCGCACATGTTGCGGCCTTGCCAAATGTTAGAGTGGGTTGTTGCCATCCTCGTATCCAGCGAAGCAACCGTATTTTTTTATTGGGGGATGGGGGTTTACCAGGGTATCCCTCATCGAATAGGAGTGCCCCGCACTGAAAAGGAAAAAGAGGCGCCCCGCACTATGAAGGAAAAAAAATGGTGCAAGAGTTTTTTTAATGGGGCAAGTCCACATAGCGTTGACATGAACCGAACAAAGTTGTGGATCGAGGGGGAAGGTGAAGTGCCCCTCATTGGATGGGGTGCACTTTCATTAAGTGTCTCTTGCGAGTGTCGCGGGTTCCAGGTCCCACAGAACCTCCTGGCTACGCCGCTGCCGATGGCGTTTCCACATGGAGCGACTGTCAACAGAATACAATAACGAACGTGTTGCAGCTGACGATATATCACGATTAATACCCACTTTTCATACATGGCCTATCGGTTGAGCTTCCAGGTCAGGTCAATTGTCCCATGTTCCCCAAAAAACAACGAATGTTCCAATTCAGCTGTTAGCTGTAGTTACACATGTAGTGATTTGCGCTTCATCGTGTTACCAATGTTCATTGGTGTCCGATAATTACAACAACTTGTCATATTCAACATCTTGGTGCATTTGTTACGGCTCATAACAGGTCAAGCTGATAATGTAACGTATGGAAAGATGAATGCTGAACCGAAGCCAATGTTCTCAAGTCCCCCGGGATAAACAATGACCCCGAACTTCAACTCAGCGCACACACTACTCCGCAATATTCCAAAATATTCCTAAATATTCCTAAATATTCCAAAATACAAAACGGCCATGAGACATAAACTTAGGTCGCTGACCTCAAGCGAACTTGCAGAGACCAATGACCTATGCAATCATGCTAGTCCGGCTGTCAATCCCACTAATACATTGTTCATCACATATTTGGTGTCACAATGCGATGAACAGCTGTGGAAACCAGCGTTTTCCGTGTCAATGACCGAAGATGTGCACCACCCTTCCTTATTTGACGTCACACCAAAGCGTTCTGACTTTATCCTGGAGGAATAATTGAAAAAGTTTCGGAAAATGTTCCATTGGCTATGCACAACGTCGGCAGAATCAGCTGAACGGTCTGAATGATATGCTAGGCACCGGTATCTGTCAGCTATACATGCAAAATGCATTTATTATGTCAATACGACATGCCTTGCCCACTTCAAGCCTGATTATCGCTGCCGCGTGGTATTGTGGGTGTTCCCGTGTAGGTAGATGGTGCTTCAGCTCGCCATCGGTTGTGATGCAGGCGGAATGATGGCAATGCTAAGAGGTAAGGCACAGACAAACAACCCTTACAGCTGATTGTGGACTTCAATGAACTCGTGGCCCATCGATATCGAGCAAAAATTATTTGTGCGAATTCTAAAACAATCCTCATTCTTGTCCATTCATCGTCAGTTTGTGGAAGCAATATTTTGTTGCTAAATACTACGGGGAAATTATATATGCATAGGTCACTGTTTGCATCCTATATTTACCAATATAAAGCTCATGTAAAGGCGCTTGATGAGCGAGGGTAGGTGTCAAAGTCGCGGCGCAGCCCAACCTCCGTGCTTATTCGTCATTGCCTAGTGCATAAACGCATTGTCTTCAGTGCCTATGTAGTCATGAGCCTTCAAGCATATGCGCAGAGCTAAAGTACTTTCGGATGCGAAACAAACGGAAACAACAAGAGAACTAAGTAACCGAGTAATGGACATCCATGAACCGGAATGAACCATGATTCCCGGAGCACTGATCAGCCGCAATATCACCGAGCTACGAGCACGAACAGAGCTGTTCGACCTGTAAAGCTGCCCTCGTCTGCACTGGGAAATCTGTCTTTAGCTGTCGGTGGGCGGGAATGTCGCCGCAACCCCTTCCTTGAACACAGACTGAGAGTACTTCATAGGAAATAGTGCAATCGGAAAGTTGACAACTGCAAGATCAAAAGCACCAACATGGCTCTAAGTGGAACAATTAGGAAGCGACGTTATGTATTACACGATGGAATGCTGCAGTAAATTGGCGGCCAGTGGAAAAACTACCGCGAACCTCTTTGTTTCAGCAAAGATTAACCTTCACCAGGCCAGCTGGAAAATCCAGCTGCACCAGGCCAGGGGGAGGGGCTCTAAAAAGCCTCCCGCAATAACTTTCGATCTACGTAAGCTAGGGTAAATTGCATAACACCGTTAGAAAGTCCCGATCATGGAGAGTTCGTCACACAACTTATATTTGCATTTTTGTCGATAATGAGATCACCAGAGGGCATACTAGGTAAATATCTGGAACTCGAATTAAAGCCCTGGATGTGTTTAAAAGGACGGAGCTTGTTTTCTTTCGACATTTTTTTCTCAATAATAAACATAGATTAATGTATTGATGTTGATCATAGTGAAAATGGTCGAAACTGGGAAGGACAGGTCGGGTCAGAGTCAGGCTTGAAACCCAACTTCCGAATTATGCAATGCATGGTAGCGACACAACAATAATGTTATTGGTACGTAAATATAGCCAGTATAGCATACAGCTTATATGACAGGTAATCTATTCATTTTTGGTCAAGCTGAGGTTCTTAAAGGTCGCAGTAGGTCAGTCCGGTGGCATGACCTTTTTCTTGTGCATTGGCTTGGAAAATACAAAGATAAATATGTATATATATATATACATATTACATACTTGCATACTTACTATACATGCATACTTACATACATGCATACACACACACATACACACACACACACAAACACACACACACACACACATATATATATATTACATATGTGCGTGTGTGTGTGTGTGTGTGTGTGTGTGTCGGATGCTTTCTTCACAACCATTGAAGGAAATTGTACACATTTGCTTGACATCAGAAAATCCTAAGGTCACATCAGGTCACGCCGTATGGTTGGGTCAGGTAAGCCCAAGCGTGAATACATACGGTACATCATTTTTTAATTATGCAAATTGTGTTCCCAAGACAAACTGTTATTTTACTGAAAACTGTGCAAACCGTCCCGCTTCTGACTTCGCGATCTGTCCCTAGGTCACTCTGGAACAATATATGGATTGATTAATCGACCAATTCGGCCTTCGCCTACATGTATGTTCCTTGTAAAATAATTCCACGGAAAGGTCAAATCCGGTCAAATAAGGTTGGCTCACACTAGGTGAAGTCATCTCAGGTGCTTGATTGGCCATCTAATGTCGTTATGCCGTAATGCCATCATGTCGCACGAACTAGGCGACGCTGAAGCCGAATTCCGACATGACTTCACCAGGAACAGCAACATTCTGGTATATATGGAATGGTGCAGAATATACAACATACTTGACCTGACCTAATGCCGTTGACCTCGGACGTATTTGAAACCAGAATGTTTGCGTATGCATTGAGTGTTATTTGCTATTTTCTGTGCAAACAATAACCCAAATTCGAAGTCCCCCACTCCATGTGGTATAATGCGGAAATTGACCCGACCTCATGTCAGTAACATTAACCGGAATTCAACTTTGAAATATCAGCGTTGTTCTCTTCGATGAAAGAACATCATGCTCCAAGTTTGTTGTTGATATGTTGTAGGTACTCAGAATTGCGGCACTTTGCATATTTTGTAATATTTTCATAAACACATCCCAGGTCAATGACCTTTGATGATCTTGATCTGAAATGTGTAAGAGATATGCACAGCAGATGCATTAGAATGTATTGAAGCTTCGTGCCTCTGCATCTAATCATTCGGTCGCTATTCCTCAAGCACCTGAGGGGAGGGTTCTCGCTCCCCCCTTCGGTGAGGGTTAAGCACGCTTCATAAAGGTTCTTTGGGGGGACGAGTGGTCTAGGGGTAAGATGCTCGTCTCACAATCGAAAGGTTGTGGGTTCGAGTCTCACCTGTCGCTACTCTTCGCCCGCGACCAATCGGCGTGAGATATTGGCGACGCTACATGACTCAACGGTCGACGTGTCGTAAAACCAATAACCAACCAAAGGTTCTTTGGGAGGAAAAATTTGCGAAAATCCAAGTTAAGTAAACACTTTTTATTGTCTCTGACTAAAAAACACAACGCAAAACACCGAAACAAAAAATTAGTGCAGCCTAGAGATCGTGACGGTGGGGCCGGGGCTGGCCGAATCGGGCAGGTCGGACAGCTCAGGGAAACCATGTATGCACGGGAGTAGACACGCTTGCGCCTCCTCCTCGCTCGTAACGAGTGTAAAGCGCCATTAGGGGCGTTGGACGAGCGAGGGCAGGAGGCCGGTGGGCTGTGGGACTCTCCTGCTGCAGGCACAGGATCGAGCACCAAACCACGAAACGGAGTTGATGTACCAACCGCAGCTGCAATATTTTAACAGTCCGTGAAGGCATCGTACATCAAGCTTAAATGTGCTATGCCAAACTGTCGGATTGAATAAGTGCCACATTGTGTTACGGGCCTTCGTCTCACAGCCATCCCGCCCAGAATATTGCCGCATACAACCTTCTCATACAACCAACCAGCAGGCCCACATCCATACAACCAACCAGCGGGCCCACGTCTGAGACTGCCAGGCTCTGGGGCGTGCAAGCCATGGTGTCACGTGATACATGACACAACACGATGAACAGGCATTGCATGAAACTGACGAAGGGCGCAGGCTGCGATCTAATGTTCATTGCAAGCTGCCCGTGGAGAGGAATGCCATCGCAAAGTTCTTTCTTTAGGCATTGAGGGTGCTTCATGAGAACTAGTGTGGTAACAGCATTTGTCAGAATGCAAATGTCAGCTGGCTATCAGTGGGTAAATTAGAACTTGTCATGCTGCATTGCAAGATGGAACGCAGTTGAAAGGTAGCCGCGACCCGAAATCCACCGCAAACCTCTCTTTGAGCAAGGATTAGGCATACTGAATGAAGATCATTGGGACAAAAATCGCCAAGGATCAAAATGAAAGGGCCAGATCTAACTGAGTAAAACGAGAATGCGAAACGGTGGAACAAGCCAGTTATTACGGTCTCAAACGCGTGACGGTGTGGACGGCAGGGCCGCTCAGGTGAACATTTCTACCATATACACGGCAGCAAACTCGCTCCGCCTTCGCTCTCACTCGCAACAACTCCAAAATGACGCATTCTGTCACATAGCTGCCGATAGGCCCAGCTGAGCCCATGCACACACTCCACTGTCCTCTCCTGTCGCCAGAGGTTGGGGTTCGTGCCACTACAGCACGGGGCCGTACACTCACCACTTCTGGAGGATCAGTGCGTTGACGACACGGCAGTAGCTGCAACATGACGACATTTGAGGGCTCAGCGGGTGCGCCAGCAGCTAAAGCTGTTGTGCGCCTTCTCGTTAGTCAGTGACTCCTAATGAGTTTAGATGTGCATGCTATCCGACAATCACTATCACGCAATATCTCTTCCTTCACATGTACCTGACAAACAGTCGTAGTTTCAGATAGCTCACTCTATCTGTGGCATATGTTTGACATTGAGGCAGGAATATGTACTGCTGTCAAACTTTCGCTGAATATGTGGCACTTGGAGGTGTCTGGGTTAAGAAGGCGAAGCACATGCGGTGCAGCCATGAAGTGGTGCAAATTCAGCTTGTGTCGTTGGTTGCTGCTGTCAAATCGAGTAGCAGGTCTAGAGGTCAATCAAGGTTTCTCTTAAGTAGTTCATACCTGCGGTATAGTTCTGTATGCTTTCGGAAGGGTACTACCCCTTGTTGGCTTTGCCCCCTTCAATAATTTCAGCTTTTAAAATGGTACCCTATGTGGTTTGCCCTCCAATCCATTTCGGCCTCCCAGTGCCTCCATGTATACTTTTATGCTCCCAATGCTTTTCAGAATCCTGTACATATGGTTTTTACTTGAGAAACCAGCAACCATCCCAACATGTGTGCGTTGTATTAAATTTCAACAAACGGCAAAAAGGACGCTTTTTTGTAGAGAACCATAATCTTTGGTTCCTTTGTTATAAAGACAGTTTTGAAATAAACCTGCCACCGCCGACTTGTTAGCTTAGGCATCACTGCGGGGCACAGCTTATTTATTTGTTTATTGGGTGGCTCTCGAAGCACTTTATGCACGATCACGGGTAATGGAGCCGCCCACACTCTCTTGTCGGTGGGCCGCGGGATTGGGAAATGTCCCGAGTGGTGCGAGTGTTGAACCCGGGACCTTTGGTACACAGAGCTCAACACCTTAACCACTCGGCCATCCCCGCCCCTGCGGGGTATGGTGTGGGTCTCAGTGGGTTAACTGTGGGGTCTGCCACCCTGTCTTGTTAGCTTCAGCATTACTGCGGGACACAGTATTGACATATGAATTTTGAACCTTTTGCTTCAATGTGACATACAGAAGCATCTACGATAGACCGCACAAAATATTGGATACACACTGACGGCACTTCAAGATGTAAAAAGGAAAAAGATAGAAACGATCATTATATGATTATACGACATTCTAGCCGGTGCAGGCAAGGAAATATATAGTATATTGTATGAAGTGTAATTCGGCTTGTTATGCTAATGTTAGTTATGATGCGTTTATGCTCACTGGTTGTGCAATTTATCAAATTTTACTTGTTCCGTCTGACTTCGCCTGTGGACAGATTATATCTGTTGGCGATATGAGAGGTAAATAAATGCACATACACACCAGTTCCCATCCACAATACAGTATGCGTGTATCATTGTTAGACATTGGCGACACACCGGTAAGGAAATGTTGCCTCCCTTCTTCTTTCAATTCCAGGGAGTGCCGTAATCCTTTAAGCGTTACTTTGCACAAGCCCAGTGCGGATAGTGCCGTTGCCGTAAGCCGGGTTATGTGACATTTATCGCTGACAGCTGGCCTCCGGTCGTGCAGGCCACGCACACTGGACAGCCCGGGGACGGGATGAAGATTAGCCTTTTTCGCAAGACTAATCCAGCCACTCCTTGTCTCATAGAAAAGAACACGCCTACCAGCTCATTTCAGCGCAGAAGTACCCGAATGCATGGATGAAGTGAATAGTCATTGACTAATATTCTGGTAAATATTTTTGTTTTGCTTGTTGTCCGTTGTTTACGAAGATTCAATTCCGTCGAGGCATAACTTAACATGGGTTGTCTCGTGTCAAAGCAGCATGCCATGCTGCTGTGTCAGCATGGAATTCAATGAAGTACTTCCAGTGTTAAGCCAGCTCTGGTAATTGGAACATGCAACCTCAAATTACCACAACAGCTGGGTAGATCAGATATCAAGATGTCAAGGTCTCAGCAAGGACCGGACAATAAACGAAACTAAGATGGATAGCACGATTTCTCTGACCTTAAAACACCATTATGATCGAGTCATAAGACCTATTACGTCGTGGACGATGAAAATAATGTGAAGTTAACCAATGGTTTCAACTCATCTGGCCTTCGTAAGCATAGACTACCCATGAATTTCAACCGGGCGACAGCACTAGTTATTGCGAATACGAACAGTGATTAAGAACAGTCCAAGAGAAAGCAAAAAGTCGTAAGGATTAACTTAGATCGATTAGTGTCAAGCTGTATACGGTTCTCGAATTAGATCATGCACCATTATGTAAAATGACATGCAAGTGAATTTATTGTTACATCAAATCGTTGTATTTGATCTTAAAGTTTTCCAATAAACATAGAATACCCGTAGGGCTGTACGTCGACAAGCTAATCCGATACAATTTGTATTGGCGAGGTGTCATCTACTATACAACTCGCCACCATGAACATTAGATCGCCTCGCCATTCACATTATATGTAGGCAGAGAACGAAGTAAAGCTTTAAGGTATTCATTTTAGCATACGAGTTGTATCGGCTTACTCGATCCTTAAAATTACTTCACAATATGTCACATGATGTCACCAGGAGCATGTTTGTGTATGACCAAAGTGTAGGAAACCAAACAATTCCCACTCCCAAAAACATCCCATGTTTCAAGCATTTACCAATTGAATGTGTCAGATGAAGCAGGGGTAAACATTACTTTTCCCACCCATAGGGTACACTGCTGGTTAACGAGTTCTGTTTTAATCATAGCAAGCATCACGAATCAACTGTCATGTTACTCTGTTGCTCATGCATTAGTTTAGTTCAACTCATTCACATGCATAGAAGCAATCAGCTAAAAGACGATACAATCATGCCGAGACACAACACTAAGACCGCTTCGCCACGCATGCATACTCGAACACATTTACTAAGCTGTGGTGCTGTGAGATTCCAGAGATCAGCAGATCTGCTCTGAACTATGAACTTGCTGCATAGCTTTCGCATTTCGATGAACATGCTGCACTTCATAGTATACACTGGGCAGAATGGAACATGAAACAACATCCTTGTGTGCCCAGTGCGTCCCGGGACAGTCATAGGAAAAGCAGCCCAGAAAATGCGACGCGTCGATCGCGTGAAAATTACTGTAACGAAAAACAAGTGTTGCTGACGTCATGACACAAACGTACCCACCAAAATGTGCCGATATTAATTGACCCTGTTCCTGAGTAACACTAGCGAGGTGGCAACGACCACAGAGCCATGCAAAAAATGTGCTGCACCCGTTCTGGACGATGCATATGCTCTTGTGCCGCCCCGGCCCATACGGCTCCACATTATTATAATGCAGCTTCTCCATTCGCACAGTACGCGCCAGCCTTTGGGCCGCACTGATATAGCGACCTGTCTTTTTCGCTGGTTTGAAAAGATCGGGCCATTAGCTCCAGGGCCCTGTTGGCCTCATCCACTATCTCACGGACATGAGGATCATAAGTCAGCTTTTCATCTATTCATGCGCCTAAGTCCCGCACGACCCTCGCCAGAAACATCTTTTTTATCGACAGCGTAGAAGCTGGCGTTGGGGGACAATTTGTTGTCACTCAGGCGACAAATTTAGTTTTCTGGAGAAATGGCTAACAGAGGATTGTGATGTCCGATGGAAAAGCGACGCCATGATACCTCGGACCGTCACACCAGACATGTCTTTTTTTTCGCTGTAGCATAGAAGCTGGAGTGGGCGACAAGTTTAGTTTTATCGAGGAATAGCGAGCATGGAATTGTGATGGCCGATTTAAATGTTTGCATTTTGGATCTGAGGCGAGAGATATTTAGATTGAGCTATTCGTGCAATACCACAGGAGTATTATGCATTTTTATAAATCCGACCACTGACCACTCGCCGTTTAAAGTAGGTCACAATTTAGCTGCTTACAACATTCGCTATACCCCCTGATGTTAAGTGAGTGATAAAATCAGCATGCAACATTTCCATCACCCGTCACCCATCTTACACTCAGTCGGTACTGGCTGGTGGCCGAATGTCAGCATCTTAAGTCATAAAGTCATGAAGTGTTAAGGCTTAATAAGAGCCACAGGGGCCCATCTGGGTTAAGCCTATCTGGAAAAGGTACTAGAAATGTACATACTCTCACCCCAATCAATCCCTTATCTCAAGTTCCTAGGAAGCTATATATCGCAGCCTATCTAGCACCAATTCACTTGCTATTGCATAACACACTCCCATTGTGCTACCATAGACAATCTCATCAGTATCACATCCCGAAGGAAGGTGCTGAATCCACTGCTAGGTACACCCTGTATAAAGTTATAAAGCGTTTAGACTTAATAAGAGACCCAAGGGCCCATCCAGTTAAGTCTGCAAATGGAAGATGATATAAACCTGGTAAAAAGACCCTCCCCAACCACCCCACATCCTGAAGAACCAGTCCTCCAATATCCCACACACCAATCAATGCCTATCTACCCTAGCTTTCCAGCCCTATTCCCCTGATCTCTCTTAACACATGTAGATTGAATGCCTTATCAATAATTTTCAAACTGCATCCATGCCTGCTTAAAGGGGTTTGTGCCGTGCACACTTACTTAACATAAATCTCACCCCATCCATCACAAATTAGAACTCAAAAACAAGATTTTCCTGTCTAAAAAATTTATCCACCCTACTTTTAAATACATTCAATGAGGAACTCCCCACAACATCAGCAGGCAGCCCATTCCACATTGACGAGTTCAGTTTCAGGCCCCACTTATCTGACCATTCACACAGCTGATTTAGCTGACGCTGAATACGAAACTCGTCACTCTGAGCGTCCACCCGACCAAATATCTTAACCCTCCCAGTCATTCCGGTCAGATCCTCACATCCCGTCACGGGGGGGGGGGGTCATTATAATCCCCTTCTAATCTCCAAACTAAACGTCGCACGAAAACGAGAGAGGTGTCATCGGAAATCGCTCGACGAGTAGGACCGGAAATTACCCCCAAAATGTAATACCCTAAAAAAGGTACGTAACAACGGGGGTTTATGTGCTCACGATTGAAGTCATGTGCTTGGCTCTGGGGAGTTCATTTTGGAGAATATATGAAAAGCGAAACTTATTTGGAATCGGAAAAGGAAAGCGAAATGGACCATGGTCCTAAAATGTATGCCCACTCAACAGTTTGGTTGTAATCTTATGGAAGTTGCAAAACTTTGAGTATTTTTATAATGGGTGGAGCACACTGATACATGCTGTTTTAAGTAAACCTAGCGTCATACAAAGGGCTTACCTTAGCCAGAACCTGCGATTTTAGCCCCTAATAGGGAAATATGCAACACAAATAAGTCATGAAAAATGCAAAGATTGACAGATTTCGCTTGTGCGTTTTGTGGCGTCTCTAAAGATAAGTAAACGCTGAAAGCTTCATTCAAATATCTTTACCCATTAAAGGGTGAAGACCGGTCGAACTTTGTTGGCGGTGACCTCACTTGACCTTGATTAACTCGATGATCGTGGATGACCTGAACTCAAAAGTTTCACACATGTGAAGTTGATGTGGGAAAAGGTATGCCCAAATCCAGTTTTGTGCCTTTTTTACCACCCGCGGAACACCTTAGGGGGGGGGGGGTGAGGGGTGTCAAAGATCTCCCTAGCAAGATCCATCGAAACCATGGAAATGTCAAATAAGATCTAATAGTATCAGATCACACGAGGTCAGGTCATCTCTAATCATTAGCTGGTCACCCAATGCCATTGCGGCATGACACAGGCGTTCCTGAAGCCGAAATCAGATATGACGCCACGAGAAACAGCAACATTCGGTAAATATAGATGGTGTTATCTGAAATATATGTACTACTTGATCTGACCTTACATCATTGACCTTTGCCACATTATGAATCAAAATGCTTGTTACATGCTCTTGATTATTCTCTGCCCGGCAAATTATCCCACGGTAAAGTTCTGCAGACTGCCAGAGTTGGAGGGTGAAGCCGGACTTCGGGATTTCTCGGCGCCGAGTATTTCCAGAGGCCGGTCTTTCCATGATCGCCTCTCCGCACCTACTCTGGTCGACAGGGGGAGGGGGAGGGGGAGGGGTGCGCCGGTTGGTTCAGCCCACCGCCCCTTCAGCTCGGAAAGCTCCACCTCCATCCAGGTGCGCCCGTCTTTAAAACCGGTGCGAGCCGAGTGGCCAGCAGTATTGCGTTCAAGCGAAACTGCTTCTGAACGACTTCTGAACGGCAGTGGTGCAGTATCGTCGTCCATCAAGATGGCCAATCTCAGGTACGTCTCCGCCAGACCATTATCTGCCATGCAGAACAGTGATGCAGTCTCGTCGACCATCAGGATGGCCAATCTCAGGTACGTCTCCGCCAGACCATTATCTGCCATGCAGAACAGTGATGCAGTCTCGTCGACCATCAGGATGGCCAATCTCAGGTACGTCTTCGCCAGACCATTATCTGCCATGCAGAACAGTGATGCAGTCTCTTCGACCATCAGGATGGCCAATCTCAGGTTCGCTTCCGCCAGACCATTGTCTGCTATGCAGAACGGACATTGTCGTCATGTGTTATAGTGAGTTACGAAGACGTGAAAAGTTCGTGCATAAGTTAACACTATAGATCAATAGTTTAAAATACTAGACAGACAGCTCAGACAGATCATTAGTTCCGGTTCAACACTACACATACTCTGAGATATCATGCATACTACCGTACTGCATTTCGCCTGAAACGTCAATGTTAGCGCTAATCTTCATAGCTATTGTGTGATGCATGATCGCTATTGCGAAGTAGCCATACATGGTCAACAAGATATATGCATAGTTAAATCGAATCCAAAGTCGACCAAATCTTGCACTGAACACCGTTGGTGGATTTCCAATTCCATAACTCTGACGAATTGTGTTTATTTTCATTACGACTATGGCATTGCACGGGGATTAAAATATATCCGACTATATATTGAGAGATGACCCGAAGTTATATATATATATATATATATATATATATATATATATATATATATATATATATATATATCTATATCTATATATCTTTTTGTATTTATTTATTTCTTTATGCGCATGCTTCTGTGTGTGTGTGGGTGTGTGTGTGCTTATCAAGTGAAATAAATTGGTTATGTTACGCCCTTCCTTACAAAACAAAGTGGTATGAACTGCGTGTGTAGAATAGTGCTAGCATAGACGATAACGTATGCGCACAGTTAATTTAGCACATGTCGGATGTCGGGCTATAATGCACCTGTATATCGTAGGTTGTGGTATGCGCTTACAATAAATCTGGAACATGTTTCTGTTCACGGATGATTAATATGCATTTCCAGTCGGAGGCATTTATGATGTAAAAATTAAACAAATCCGTAGCAAGTAATTCGTTCGTAGCCAGTAGTCAATGTGCATACATGCCGTAGGGATTCGCTTCACGATACATATTCATGTTCGAAATTTCAACGTAACATTTCAAAACCAATGTTTTTGTCAACTAAATGGTTTTGTTTTTGTCAACTAAATGTTTACTAAACTAAATGTCAACTAAATGTTTTTGTCAACTAAATGGTACGTATGATGATAGGTTTGCTTGCAGACCTTCCGTGTTATTGTTCATCGTCTTTCATAGTTAGTTATTCGTTACTATTGCATATGATTAGCATTGCCGTCTTATCACCAGACTTGTGCTCGACTCAAATTTTTTTGAATCGGCTCACATTTGACTCATAGATCTTGAGATCCGATTCAACTCATGATTCACAGCAGGTCAAAATTATTTGATTCGACTCAATTCAGACTCAGAGCTACAGAGATCCGATTCAACTCACGACTCAAACATAAATTTGAATCGATTCAGATCCGACTCAATGATATCAGACTCATAAGCCGTATGATTTTGTGTGCACTGCTCACACACTATTTATATATATATATAAATATAATATATATATATATAAAAATATAATATAATATATATATTTATATATATATATATATATATATATATATATATATATATATATATATATATATATATATATATATATATATATATATATATATATGTATATATATATATGAGGTGAAAACAGTTATAGCAAAAATAATTTATTTGACAGACAGTTTGATGTCAATTCATATTCATCTGTCTAATTAAAGAAGGGAATCAGTATTTATTCACACTAACGAAGATGCTCCAACATCGAAACATCTGTTGGATATATTATTTTTGCTATAACCTTGTTCTCACCTCACATTATTTATCATTCGTCATGCACTGTACTGGTTGATATATAGGATAAATATACAGATAAATGAACATGCATGTGCATAAAATAATTGACTCAAACAGATTAACGAGATGAATGGTTGTCAATGCATATGCAAAGTAATGAGTACATAATACCTCAATCCACATCAGCATGATGCACACACAACCTTAATCATATACCTGACACACATCACCTAACTGCAACATGGCATCCAGGTTCTGCACTGCAATAGGTATCTGCACAGAATATGATTGCGTTGGTCTGTTGCCCCCACGAAGTTTGTTTGGTAGCAGGCTTGAAGGTTTCCCTTCACCATTGGTTTACACCCAATTTTACCGACTTTCTCTACGCTATCTTGCATATTTTATGGCAATATAGGGTACTTTGACATATTCTAATTGAAAGACCTATTCTTTAGCTTCATCAAAGGGTATCCTAAATGACCCAGTAATAATCGTCCTGGCCAACAATGTGCCATTTCCGGCAGGCTCACCATCAAGTGCCTCCAAAATAAAGGGCTTGTTCCTGATATTGGTCCGATGTAGTCGATGCGCCCTAAAGCCCTAATAACTAACTCCTGATATTGGTAGGCTCCCTCTACCATCCATTTTACATGTTCAAGTTGTCACCCTCGTTCAAGAGCGAAAAAAAGGACAGTCAAGGGGGCGCTAAGTGCTTCATAGCTTCTTCTCCCCATTGGCAGGAGAGTTTCAGTTGAGTTGCAAGTTTCAGGAGGGCATTCCTAGATCACAATGGTGTTGTACATAAATGTTCAATTATGCATGTATCATCAACAATCCATGCAAGGATTCACCAAGGAAGAATGCATCATGCCCTGGGTCTAGCTGGCCTGGAAAAACTGTTTTCAACAACTGCTGTATGTCAATGTAGGTAGGTAGGTAAATGTTTGGAAAAATAGGCGATCCTAGATTTTGGGGATCCTGAACATTATCCTTTCCAGAAAATTATTTGTTGTTTTTTTTATCTGGAAGTTGAAGTTCTAAGTTATTAACTTTTGACAACGAACTGCTGTGATCAAGGAAAAGTGCTCAAAATTCACTGAAAAGTGTGCAAGTTGAGTTACCATGCATAAGGTTTGAATAAAAATATTCTCCATACTGGATGACTATAAAATATTCCTCTCCAAACGCCGGATTACAATGCACAAATCCGACCTTGTCTATGCATGATAATACAATGTGTCAGAACAAATGCTCACTGGAAAGAATGGGAAAAGATTATAACTCACCTGATGAGCGTAATACAAATATATTTGCTAGGAAGCAAATTAAAGTGACCATTGCATATGATTTGAGAAAAGTTCTGCAACCAAATTTCTACCATATTTTTTTTATTCGAATGACGTCATGCGGGCTTGAAGGAAAATTTTGATCTACCCTCTTGTAAAGGTAGCTTGAGTTTGTTATTTGTCACACAAACCGACGCAATTTATTCAGTGCAAGTGGCTGTTCCCAAAAAAAGTGCATGGTCGTTTCAGTTCCCTATTATTTTTCACAATCACATCCCATTTCTGTGTTGTGTTTCTGGCACTAGAATTAACTCATGCATGGTACTGATTGTGAATACCAAGCTTAGCATTAATACTTTTTTTTGTAGTTATTGTTACCGTTTTTGGTAAATATCTTAAGTACACCTCATTCTTTACTCACTGGCAGCTGATAAGTTGACAATTGTAATGCTAAGCATTAATAATTATACTGTGTTTTTACTCCCTACCTTGTGTCATGGCATATTATTTACAAAGATACATGCTTTATATCATTTGTTCATAACTTGCATTTGAGTCGCAAGACTCAAATGACTCATTGTGATTCAAATGATTGACTCATGATTCAACTCATTTAAAAAAGAAAGATGTGATTCAACTCGCGACTCAAGATATGTTTTTGGGAAAAGAATCGATTCAACTCACGACTCATCCATAAACGATTGATTCATGAGTCGATTCTTGATTCAACTCGAGTCGAGCACAAGTCTGCTTATCACTGGCATCATTTTCATTCCTTTTGTTCATATTTCACACGAGCTTCATTAATGAACTCACAGGTGTTCATTCGGGTGAAGGCACACACTAAACAAATTGACCTTTGCTTCAAAAATGCCGCCGAATAACGGAGAAACTGTTCAACCCGACTCGCAAACCTCCAACGGTGCCAGGTTCAAATGTTCCACGTGGTTAACATTACGTCTACTAGGACCACCACCTCCCGTGTCGGGGGCTATACGAGCGCGTGAAGTGACATGAATCCCCCCCCCCCCATTTCCACGACAGGGGAGACCAACGCATGCCTGTTCTCTAACCAACTGTGCCATCGGGACGGAAATATTGGCGAAATTGGTTTGGAACAAACACTGTCCGGACACTGCTTTCTGACTTAATGCGTGCTGTAGAATCCATAAAAGTTGCATTCTCGGGTACCAAAATCAATATCATTATCTTTGTATGGCTTCTGATAATGAATTGTGACTTATATCATATATTTCGCGGCGCCGGACAGGTGGAGCTGTGTCAAAGCTTGGGTAAGCTTATCCACGAGCATGCTGGTAACCAAACATTAAAATATGATATTGAAATCACTCTGTACTTTGTTTCGCAGTGTTTTAGTTCGCGCAATACTGAGCTTTAATGGTTCGCTCAATCTCCTTGTGTAGTCCTCTCACTGACAAGACCCTTCGTCACATGGAATGACAATTTACATGACCGCGCGCTGTCTTCTTCTCCAGAGACTTCACCGTTACGACAGCAGCCTGCTCGCGCCGGACACACATTCCCAGCTGCTGCCTGCTGCTGGCCCTGACAGTTGCGTTATGCTCCACAGCGGTCAGCGGCGCCGTTAACTGCAGGTACGGGTGTACAATGGTGCAGGTATGGGTGTACAATGGTGCAGGTATGGGTGTACAATGGCGCAGGTATGGGTGTACAATGGCGCAGGTATGGGTGTACAATGGTGCAGGTATGAGTGTACAATGGTACAGGTATGGACGTACAGTGGTGCAGGTATGGGTGTACAATGGTGCATGTATGGGTGTACAATGGCACAGGTATGGGTGTGCAATGGTGCAGGTATGGGTGTACAATGGTGCAGGTATGGGTCTGCAATGGTACTGGTATGGGTATGCAATGGTACAGGTATGGGTGTGCAATGGTGTAGGTATGGGTGTGCAATGGTGTAGGAATGGGTGTACAATGAGACAGGTATGGGTGTACAATGGTACAGGTATGGGTGTACAATGGTACAGGTATGTGTGTACAATGGTGCAGGTACGGGTGTACGATGGTACATATATGTGTGTACAATGGTGCAGGTATGGGTGTACAATGGTACAGGTATGGGCGTACAGTGGTGCAGGTATGGGTGTACAATGGTGCATGTATGGGTGTACAATGGCACAGGTATGGGTGTGCAATGGTGCAGGTATGGGTGTACAATGGTGCAGGTATGAGTCTGCAATGGTACTGGTATGGGTGTGCAATGGTACAGGTATGGGTGTGCAATGGTGTAGGTATGGATGTACAATGGGACAGGTATGGGTGTACTATGGTACAGGTATGGGTGTTCAATGGTGCAGGTATGGGTGTATAATGGTGTAGGTATGGGTGTACAATGGTACAGGTATGGGTGTTCAATGGTGCAGGATGGGTGTATAATGGTGTAGGTATGGGTGTACAATGGTACAGGTATGGGTGTACAATGGTGTAGGTATTGGTGTACAATGGTACAGGTATGGGTGTGCAATGGTGTTGGTATGGGTGTACAATGGTGCAGGTATGGGTGTTCAATGGTACAGGTATGGGTGTACAATGGTGTTGGTATGGGTGTGCAATGGTGCAGATACAGGTATTCAATGGTTCAGGTATGGGTTTACAATGTGCAATGTCGGTCGGTATACGCACACGTCGGTGAAGGATTAGCAGTGCCGCACTAAGATCAGAGAAAGCAAGTGGCGTTTGATCGGTGGCCGAGACTCGCGCACGACGAAATTATCCTGGTCTCCCAGCGTTTGGATAACTAACCATCTGGAGTTGGTTACGTTGGCTGGTTGTGGTGGGACACTCAATATTTTTTTTTTGTGAAGGACGATGTGTTGTCAGCGAGGGATTTTTTTCAGCCACATCCAAGGAGATGAAGAAAAATTATGTCATATCGGCAAATTTTAATTGTTCTGGCCAAAGGTAATCTGAACAAAAGTGTTAAAGTTGAAATCAGCCCACACATTATATTTAGGGCACGAGAGGTGAGCAGAAGTCACCTACGCATGTGGCATTGTTCTTTTCTTGTCTTATTGGCTTTGTTTGTTGTACGTGTGCTATGTCGGGCAAATAATTACAATCAACGTTATAAAGTATTATACAGCAATGTATGATATACCTATAATGTTCATACATATATATATATATATATATATATATATATATATATATATATATATATATATATATATATATATACCTATATATATGTGTGTGTGTATGTGTGTTTCATTGAATAAAACAGCATACTTCGTGTTGATATGCCTCTTTGAAAGGCTCTCAAATTCCATGATGATGGTCCGTTCTTGTGAAGAAGCTGCATGTAAAATTGTGCCTATATTCTCGCATTCACGTAGCGTTTCGTTAGGACATCTAACATCTTCAGACATACGGATAAGACCCAATATATGAACATAATACATTCGCAAGCGTTTCGATCTCTATATGATTTGCGCGTCAGCAATGGATATTTTATCTTGCTTTTCTCTAACACACACGTATATCTCATATGCGTTTACTTCTTAGATTGCAATGCTTTCAACGGTAATATACTAAATGGTCATGCTATACACTTTCTCAATTATATACACATAAACATGGATGAACAAATGTAGATGCACACTATCACTCGGGTTTCCAAGAGCACAGACAGTACATAGCCAGTAGCAGTCTCCTATGCCATTGGGGGGAGTGGTTGTCCATCATAAAGAGACAGCGTGCCCCTCATGTTCAGCTGCCGGTTAATTACAGGATCCTTTTCACGGATGAAAACTGCCTCTAGGATTTGAAGTTCAACGTTACCCGCATTGAAAGCAACGCTACTCGCATTTTAAGTTATACTTACTCGCATTGAAATCAACACTGGAAGAAAAGTCTGTTCTGAAATGCTCAGTGGAGTCATACCATAACCATACCATACATTTCTTAGATGTCAACATTGATGGCTCTAGTGGATCTTTCAAAACCACAGTATTTAGGAAGCCCACCGACATGATTGAACGACGCAAGTGAATGTCCAGACAGACATAAGGAAAGCATAGTCCGAGCATTAATACGCACGGCACTAAAACACTGCTCTACATGGCAACTGATTAATCAAGAAATGCAGCGAATAAAACACATTCTGGTAAATAACAACTAAGCAACGAGTGATATTGACCACCAGATTCGGCTACAATTGCAAAAGTACTTCCCGTCACCACTTGGACAGCACCCGAACAATGCTAAAGGGAAACGGATACAGCTATTATATCAGGGTGACATGTCATCCGCGTATAAAATAGACGAAAAAGTGTTGCGCACCATCATTGCTAGAAATTGTGTCCCCACTACACCAAATGACAAAATAAATCTCACAATTCACTACCGATGTCCACGAGTCTCTGATCTCATCATGTTCAACAACTTGACTAAAGATAGAAGCATGCTCAAAACGGCCAATGTAGTGTATGAGTTCCGATGCCCTGTTGGCGACTGTGCGCGCCGCGCAGCCTCATCTTACATTGGACACACCACCACCACCCTATCTAGACGCATCACAATGCACCTTCAAGAAGGGGCACCTCAACAGCACGCCATGTCGATGAACAATACGAAACTTACCCGAACCATCATGATCAACAACACCACCATATTGACCCAGTGTCACAGGATACAAAAACTTAAAATCTGAGAGGCAGTTTTCATCCGTGGAAAGGATCCTGTAATTAACAGGCAGCTGAACATGATGGGCACGCTGTCTATGAGGGACAACCACTCTCCCCAAAGGCATAGGAGACTGCTACTGGCTATGTACTGTCTGTGCTCTTGGAAACTCCAGTGGTAGTGTGCATCTACATTTGTTCATCCGTGTTTTATGTATATAATTTAGAAAGTGCATAGCATGACCATTTGGTATATTACCGTTGAAAGCATTGCAATTTAAGAAGTAACCGCATATGAGATCTACCTGTGTGTTAGAGAAAAGTAAGATAAAATGTTCATTGCGGACGCACAAATCATATAGAGATCGAAACGCTTGCGAATGTATTATGTTCTTATATTGTGTCTTATCCGTATATCTGAAGATGTTAGATGTCCTAACGAAACGTTACGTGCATGCGATAATATAGGCACAATTCTACATGCAGCTTCTTCACAAGAACGGACCATTATCATCGGATTTGAGAGCCTTTTAAAGAGGCACATCAACACGAAGTATGCTGTTTTATTGAATGAAACATGCACTAAAGATCATCTACCCTCAATATTTACTAATATATATATATATATATATATATATATATATATATATATATATATATATATATATATATATATATGTGTGTGTATGTGTGTGTGTGTGTGTGTATTATGTATATAGTTCCATAACCAATACTATATCATAGAACCTACCACCATCCTACCCACCTATAAATACAGATCCACCCACCTATCTACCCTAACTTATATAACAGCATTCACTTGATAATGCATAGCACACTCCCCCATCAATAATTATGCGACTCCATTTATATCTGCTAGAAGGGGTGTGCACAATTTACACCTACTAGTATAAATATCACCCAATCAACATCTAACTATAATTCAAAACAAGATTATCCAGCCTAAAAACTTGTCCACCATATTTTAAATATATTTAATGAGGGAAACCCCACAACATCAGCAGGCAGCCTATTACATTGGTCAACCACCCTTTGACTGAAAACCTGTAATCGCCTAACTGTTCTACTGTGTCCTACTGTTCTACTATCACCTCACTGCCCTACTGTGTCCTATTGCCCTACTGTCACCTAACTGCCCTACTGTGTCATGCTGTCGTACTGTGTCCTACTGTGCTACTGTGTCCTACTGTCCTACTGCCGCTTAACTGTCCTACTGTCCTACTGTCGCTTAACTGTCCTATTGTGTCCTACTTTCCTACTGTCGCTTAACTGTCCTACTGTGTCCTACTGTGCTACTGTTTCCTAGTGTGTTACTGTGTCCTACTGTCCTACTGTCGCTTAACTGTCATACTGTGTCCTACTGTCCTACTGTCGCACTAACTGTCATAATGTGTCCTACTGTCCTACTGTCGCTTAACTGTTCTACTGTGTCCTACTGTGCTACTGTTTCCTAGTGTGTTACTGTGTCCTACTATCCTACTGTCGCTTAACTGTCCTACTGTGTCCTACTGTCCTACTGTCGCCTAATTGCCCTACTGCGTCCTAATATCTCACTGCCGCTCAACTGTCCTACGGTGTCCTACTGTCATACTGTCGCCTAACTAGCCTACTCTGTCCTACTGTCGTACTGTCGCCTAACTGTCCCAGAGTGTTCTGTCGTACTGTCGCCTAACTGTCCTACCGTGTCCTACTGTCGTGCTGTCGCTTAACTGTCCTACAGTGTCCTACTGTCGTAATATCGCCTAACTGCCCTATTGTGTCCTATTGTCGTACTGTCGACTAACTGTCCTGCTATGTGAAACAATGATTCCTTAAACACGGCAGGAATGATGCCTTTTTATGAATTTACTTCTCGCGAAAAGAGTGCGTGTGGTCTTCAATTTTTATTTCGCAAATAGCAAGTTGTTTGTCTCGAAGCTAATTCAAAGAAACAACCCTGTAAATCAAAGTCTTTTCACCCAATATCGTATTCGTATCACTTCATCAGCCACCACAAGTCGTTAATCACATCCCACAAACTGGGCACCGTGATGCCGCGCCGGCAGTGGCGCTTCCAAAGATAATCATCGCCTAATCCTGACGTATACGACTCACGATTTCGGCCGGATATCAGCACGATATCAGCACCAAGCTATGAATGACGGGGATGCCAAAACCGGCGGTGCTGTAACCCAGGAGTGCTGTTGCCGTGCCGTGACACTGGCGTGCTGTTGCCGTGCCGTGGCTGTGCCGTGACACTGGCGTGCTGTTGCCGTGCCGTGGCTGTGCCGTGACACTGGAGTGTTGTTGCCGTGCCGTGGCTGTGCCGTGACACTGGCGTGCTGTTGCCGTGCCGTGGCTGTGCCGTGACACTGGCGTGCTGTTGCCGTGCCGTGGCTATGCCGTGACACTGGCGTGCTGTTGCCGTGCCGTGGCTGTGCCGTGACACTGGCGTGCTGTTGCCGTGCCGTGGCTGTGCCGTGACACTGGAGTGTTGTTGCCGTGCCGTGGCTGTGCCGTGACACTGTGGTGCTGTTGCCGTGCCGTGGCTGTGCCGTGACACTGGCGTGCTGTTGCCGTGCCGTGGCTGTGCCGTGACACTGGAGTGTTGTTGCCGTGCCGTGGCTGTGCCGTGACACTGGGGTGCTGTTGCCGTGCCGTGGCTGTGCCGTGGCACTGGCGTGCTGTTGCCGTGCCGTGGCTGTGCCGTGACACTGGAGTGCTGTTGCCGTGCCGTGGCTGTGCCGTGACACTGGCGTGCTGTTGCCGTGCCGTGGCTGTGCCGTGACACTGGGGTGCTGTTGCCGTGCCGTGGCTGTGCCGTGACACTGGCGTGCTGTTGCCGTGCCGTGGCTGTGCCGTGACACTGGAGTGTTGTTGCCGTGCCGCGGCTGTGCCGTGACACTGGAGTGCTGTTGCCGTGCCGTGGCTGTGCCGTGACACTGGAGTGTTGTTGCCGTGCCGTGGCTGTGCCGTGACACTGGAGTGTTGTTGCTGTGCCGTGGCTGTGACGTGGCACTAGAGTGCTGTTGCAGAGTGGACGTATACCACGAGACATGTAGAGGGGTTATGGCGAGGTCGGGTCGGCCGTGACATTAGCGTGCTGTTGCAGAGTGGACGTGTACCACGAGACATGTAGAGGAGTGATGGCGCGGTCGGGCCGGCAGTTCCGTAGTCGGGTTCGCGACGGCCACGCCCTGAGGAAGCTGCTGCGCCAATACTTCTCCGCCGACGACAGGTGAGTAACACCTGCACGACAAGCTAGCGATAATGAGACAAAACACAAAGTACAACTGAAAATGTATCTAGGACAAAAAACTGTGATGCTGTGTTTAAATGGACGCAATCACTGCTCAGCTTGCTGTCGTTACTATTAGTTTCCTATTTACCGTACGCAAACTGCTGAAATGTCCTGCAAAGAGAGAACAGTAATGTGATACCAGTAAATATATCTTCATCATCGATGATTTCATCAGCACCGACTGTGACAGTAACTGGCGATACCTACGATAAAACATGCATGTGCGGTCCAGTCTTTACGGAGAGGTGTGATCTGCCACCTCTTTTCTCCAAATAGCAGCCAGAAAAAGGTGGAAAATGAATTAATACCATTGGTATTATTTGATGCATAGTTATGTGTACGTCATATGGAGTACGATGTTAAAGATTGCCCGTAGCGTTTGCAGACTTAGCAACGAAAATAAAAAATTACAGTTCAATTGTAATCAACTGTGACATTTTGTTGTTGCATGCTATTGCAGTACAGCCCAGTGTTCCTGTGGTGATTCAATTCAACACCAACCCAGGCAAACATTCCTTTTGTTTTAGGAAATATACGGTGTTGTGTAATTTCTCGCTATCAGTGTAAAGTGAGCACAGTAAAGACGATTGAAAATGATTTTATCTGGAATATTGGATATGATTGACCTGGGATTGCCTCGACCCGTGACTTCAGAGGTCTTCAGAGGTAGAGCATCCTCGTCATTATAGCGAGCTCAAGCCCAATAAGGTCCGATGACATTCCCACATCGCATAGGGTGTGACGTACTTAGATTAATCGGTTTTAAATCCACAGCCGAACCAGGAAAATAAAGGCCCTGAAGAAGTTCTTTGCTGCAAAGAGGCCATCCTATGCTACTTCTGGGAAGACGCAGTCCCTACTGAACAGGGTAAGTACGAATACGCACACAGGACAAGCTTTTCTTTCGAGGGAAATCACGTTGGACGGATTATTTTGACGTGGTAGCTCACATATCTCATGGTATGAACACAACTGAAAAGAAACGCTCATCCAGTGCATTTCTTTTCATATGTTTGCTGCCTTGGAAAGAGGCAGTCGTTGATAATCCTAGTTAGCTGAACATGCGAAGTACATGTTGAATAGCAAGATTAATTCCATATAATGACTTCTATCACCCTCATTCAAGGCAGCAGCGATAGCATACATCGGTAGTTTTCATGGAGTCGGGCGAGTGCAATATCCATGTGGCGATGGATAGCAACATGTGTCTACATGTATACTCTTTTCATCGCATATGTATGTCGACTTTTTGCTTGACACCTTTGTGATACATAAACCTAGTATGTACTAAACTTAGCCACATATTTGATATACGTTACTATAACTCCTGAAACATTTGTCCGTCCTCACATGTTTTGTAATGGCTTTGCACACTGTGACTTCACCTATAAGTGGAGGATTACTCTGTTCGTGATTATGTGTGAATAAACAAATAACAAACAAGTAAACGTTGCTCTAATAATTATTGAAATGTTACCACACTATCATTCATTTCCAGTTCGAAAATCCATATTTGTACATGTTATTGTGACTACAAGAACATTATAAAACAGATCGATATAATGTAGCTTCTGAAGAAAAAAAACAGCATAGAAACTGCCAGTGTTGCAAATGGCATGCAAATGAAGAAGGAGGAATAATATGTTATCAGACATCACTGTGTTCCAACTAAGCAACAACGACAACGATATATGTAGGATCCCCTTCTTTCCTTGTCAATATAATTTGATAAAATAGTTCATATTAGTTTTTGTTTCAAGTATGACGAACGCTATCTGAAGTTAGTATCCCATTGTGAAGACAAATAAATAGCCCATGGGATGCGCCCATTCTAGCGCATTCAAACATTTCTATCGTTTCAGCTGCTTCGCAATGAAAACAGAGATCCTGCCTTCGACGATGAGCACAATTTCTTTGGAATTTGAGGAAGCATGGAAGCAAGATTCTTCAGTGTTGGCCGGCATCTGAGGAACCTTCCTGACACTTTGGCAATGCGATATTGCTGAACATTGCCCTTTTCCGACGTTGTCCGGCATTCTCATTTTCCGACATCGTCCTACATTTTGATTGCCAACATTGTGAGGAGGTTAACCGCGTCCACCATTGTGCATGGATAGCCCTTTTCGATAATACTTGCGGCCTTCAGAGGTTCAACAGACACCTCTGTATTTGTCCCACCGTAGCCGAAGAATGGACAGCACAATCTGTGTTATTGTTACCATGACTTAGGAAAATAGCGCCAGGCTTCAGGTCTGCACAATGATGACGATGAGCTGTACAATTCCGGTGGATCAATGGAATTGTGATACTTGATGAAGTTCCTTGACGCACCTACAGTATGCATAGGTGCAGGCACCTTTCATAGATTACTGAAAGCTGCACGGCAGTTGGTTTCATCTAAGTTATGATGAGAACCTACGCTACCGTTCCAGATTGCAAAGCAGTTGCCAGTCGGGGAGTGCTTAGTGAAGCTGTTACCATCTGAATACGCACAGTAGTAGATGGAAGGCTTCCTCGAGTAACCAGTGAACGAAACGGGGTAGATGGCTAAAACATAACGTACCTGTTCTTCATCAGTTTGACATCTATAAAAAGCAATGACTCCAGCTTATGTCAGGCCACTGACATGATCGCGTTAAACTAATATATGACTGAAAACAGGTTGAGCATTTATAATTTCTTCTGAGTCAAACAATTCTTCTAAAAATATGTCAGATCAACCGCCTGGCATGTTATCAACATTTATATTACTCGAACAATCTCACAAAGGTCCATGTTATGGACGTATGTTTTGTCAGGTCAATTATGCAACATGTATATCGTTTTCTTCCTGCTTTTACTTTTAATTTTCAACCGAAATGTAGTCGTTAGAATCTCTTGCGATAACAGGCGACGCAGTCATGTTACTCAACTCTTACCCTGTGCCATCCAATGGTAGTATTGCTGTCTCTGCGACACTTCTAGCTTTCAAGACCCCCCCCCCACACACACACACACGTCCCACATCCGTCACGTGAAGTTGGGTCTGAGGGCTGGCCCGGCCCAGACTAATCGTGATAAATTTCTACCTTCCGCAAGTGCCTGATCAATATCACAGGGTCCAAATAGAGGTACGATGAGCGCTATTACGTTGCGTCATATAACACGCTCTGTTTCCAGAAGACCACAATCGTGCATTGCTTCGCGTTCTCTTTATTTTATTGGGCCAGCGAATCAATGGCAATTTTAACACACATTCGAAGATGTAGCCGTCACAGCATACTCATATTCGTCATGTTAATTTGAGCATTATGTATGACATACAATGTGATCAGCAATTTCTGGTAAATTGCATTTTATATTAATTCTTGGATTTTGAAGTTGAATCCATTTTATATGTCACCGCATACGTCAATGGCAGGTCCAGGCAACGGTGTTTATTTACAGGTTTTGAAGTGTGTTATCTATATATTAATGCATCATTAACGTAATGTGTATACGTGTGTTAACACTGGATCGCTTGTGTGCATATGGCCTTGTTCAATCGAGAACAGCAGGTCATTAGCGAGCAATTTCGTTTGATTTGCTCTGGTTGCTTGATCGCAGTCCCACGTTGAACCATAGGGGAACTCGTACCTGGAACGGACTTAGCTTTTTGAGGCTCGGAGCCCAGATGAAGGAACCGAATCGATATATATATATATATATATATATATATATATATATGCATGTAGGCATCGTGAGACATGCCTGGATAAACCAACATGTGCTGGATGTATGCTGAGTTGTCGATGAAATACATTGTCATGACAGCAGAGAATATCAAGCCTAGTTGTTCAACTGTGCACTTATTACTCAGTGGATGGAGCAGGAGATTGGACTGTGTGCAAAGTATGACGTACGGTGCAGTGAATACTGGCGGGTAGCACGACCTACCTGTGCTCTGGCACATCTAGAGAGAGCAGTGCATCGATGCCGATGGTGACCCTGGACAAAGTCTACTGCGGAAATGCTGAGTGCGAATGTCGTCTACTATTAAATGTAGCAGATTCCCGTCAGGTGAACAAGAACACTCCTGGGTCGATGATCTGTGGCAATACATACAACTAGGCTTATTTCCGTAACTTGAGACTTTCTGGTAAAACTGATAGTGCATCCGTGCTGAGCTCGCGACTGGCTATGGGAAAACATTGTCTGCACCACCAACTGTTCCCGCCACAAACCAAGAACCATTCTGCTAACGAGGTGTGCATCAAAGGTCCGCAAATCAAAACCTAAGACAGATTGTGACGAAATACCAGGTTCTAACCTACCAAAGGTCACGAAAAGGGCAATCAAGGAACAACTGTAGGTGATAGCCGGTGCAACCAGGGCGGCCGGGGCTTTGGCTTCAGAAATTTCAGGATTCGTTTCCCACCATTTTGAAGGAGTCTGCCATAAAATATTTAGACACCTCCCAGCCGTGGTAGTTAACCCTAGCAATTTGCATAGGGGCACCTCGACAATTGCAACTGCACCTATGCAGTCTGCATAGAGGGCACCCCAGCTGTTGTAAGGGCACCCGTGCATTCTGCAGAGAAAGGTACCGCAGTCATTGTAGGGGCACGCCTGATGCAGAGAATGGCATCACATTCGCTGCAGGGGCATTCCTGCAGTCTGCAGAGATCTCCCAGCCGTTGCAGAGCACTCAGCTGGAGTCTGCAGAGAGTGGCACATCAGCAGTTGTAGGGGCACCCTGCAGTTGTTTGGGCACTCCTGAAGAGAGGAGCATCCTTGCAGTTGCAATGATATCCTGGTCTTGTTGGAAAAGCATTCCTGTGTAGTGCAGGAGTACCCCAACCCAATAGTTGCGCATGGGCCCTGAGTGGGCACCTCTGCAATAGAGACGCCTACCAGTAATTGAGGAGGCGTGATTTATTTGTATACGTACGGACACGCCTGTAGAGATGGGCACCATAATAGTTATATTCAGGCCACAGCTGAATATAGGATCACTCCAGCAGTTGCATCGGCATCCTAGCCTTTTAGGAGCAATCCCGTGCAGTAGAGGGACGTACATGCGGTTGCATAAGCTCGGACACCTCAGCAGTCGAGGCGCATGCCTGAAATTACAGAGGCATCCTGAATTCATGGGGAAACACAGACACAGACACAGACACAGACACAGACACAGAGCGAGAGCGAGAGCGAGAGCGAGAGAGATAGAGGCAGAGCGAGAGAGAATAATATACATAATATAATATAATATATATATATATATATATATATATATATATATATATATATATATATATATATATACAATATATATATATATATATATATATATATATATATATATATATATATATATATATATATATATATATATATATATATATATATATATATATATATATATATATATATATATATATATATATATATATATATATATAGATAGAGAGAGAGAGAGAGAGAGAGAGAGAGAGAGAGAGAGAGAGAGAGAGAGAGAGAGAGAGAGAGAGAGAGAGAGAGAGAGAGAGAGAGAGAGAGAGAGAGAGAGAGAGAGAGAGAGAGAGAGAGAGAAGCATACCAAGAACCCTCCAGAAGAGATCCGCTCTCCAACAGTTATAGAGGCATTCCTGAGCAGTAGGTTGGATGTGGCATCTGAGCAGTCGGGAGGCATCCAGACCTTGTAGAAGCACTTCTGTAGTAAACAGAAAGGCAATATATGAGGCCACGTGCAGTTAATTTACTAGGCCACTTGACCGAATTCAAATGACGCCAACCCAGCCTAATACACACAGAAGTCCCATGTTATGCCTAGACCCACAATGGGTGCCGCTTCTCGGTACTCGATGTCTGGTGACCGACATCTAGCCATAATCGTAGCAAATGGCCAAAAACAGCACATTTCGCCTTTTAGCCCACCGTGGGAGCGGTGTTGCACGTGCAGGTGACAACAGCCAAGTTGACACGATCGCCTGTTCAATACGTACAACAGTATGTCGGCGTCATGCCGCTGCGATCCGTTGTTGTCGGAACTATCGCCATCATAGTGAAAGTTTGCTGGCGCTCTATTTTTCAAAAGCCTTTTCAGATGGTATTTCCCATGTGTTAGCAATGACGCATGATTACCTCTAAAATACTCCCTCACGAAGCGTTAATCGGCTTAAAACTTGTCGTGTGACGGCTTCGAACCGTCCCAAATATGTGTGCAAAATTGCATTCAAATTTAACTTGTGATGATAAAAAATGTCCGACCCACCACATGAATAGTATATACGAAAACAGAAATATTCATACGCAAATGTTGATGATGCTTGAAACACATTGCTCATCCACAGCATAAATAGGACTGGCATTGGGTGGTAACATGTGGTAGCATGCAATAACACCCCATGGTAACACCCCGTGGTAACAACCCGTGGTAACACCAGCATAGAATGGTGGTGGCATCCACGTTCCTGGATATGAATGGTTAAAAATGAACTATCGAAAAGTGAAATGCCATATTTTTGGTGCAAAGGACATGACAGGCTACGACAGGCTATACAAGTATAAGTATAACAAGCATAAAAAAGCATTGCGCGAACCTGCGTAAAGAAATGCCATGAGCCATTTGACATATATTGTGCAATGCAGCCTGACACAATTGTTAGATGTCCATTGCATTGCTTCATTTCGTAGGGAACATTGTGGGGCCACAATTCCCTCCTTTGCTTTGTGTAACTGAAAAGACGATGATCAAAACTGCAAGCAAGCGTTGACGGCAATACCACGAAGTTCAGATTTCATTATGGATGAAATGTGAGTATAATGTGGCGCTGCAGCGGCGAATCAAGCAACCAACGTTACATGGTTTCTCTATAGGTGGCACTGCAGCAGCCACTGGAGGAAAGGCTACTGGAACTGGGGGATAGTTGGCAATAAACGTTTGCCAACAAGAGCATTGGCGAATTACGTCTAACAACTACAGGTGTGCTGACAACAGAGGTTAACTTGACACGCCTGTTGTGTTATCCCCACCACCGGTGAGCGGAACGGCTGCGCAGCCGTTCCGAGACCTCTGATTGCAATTGACGGCAATCAGACGGCGATTGACGCAATCAGAGACCTCTGATTTGACAAGCCTGCATGTTGACGCAATATTTGTTCCGACGTAAGTCATAACGCCGCGTGCTTTTCAAGGGGCCTGTGGTCACGAGCACGCCAGGTGTCCACTTGACAAATCTACATGCTGACGCAATATTTGTCCGACGTGAGTTATAACGCCTCGTGCTTTTCAGGGGAGCTGTGGTCACGAGCACACAAAAGGACCTTCAGTGGTGGTCGACTGCGTAGCATGCTCTATCGGAGGGCGGCTACAGTCAAATCCAGGTGTATGGTCGGAAGGTGGTGTATGGTATACAGCCTCGGAATGCGGCCAATGATCTGGCGCGCGGAACTTTCAAAATGTCATGGGATCATGAGGTCCCCTGAAAGCAATGTGTTTGTCCTGAAGGGACGTTGTTGTTGATGTCGCTGCTGCTGAAACGAAAGGTATTGAGGAACACATTCAGGACGGAAAGCTACACCAACGATTACAAGAGAGAACGAAGCTCCAGCTAGTCTACTACCATGTATATCGCGCAAAAGTTAATTTGAGCGACCCGTCTCGACCCGGCCCGACTCCACCTCCACGCGTTTTGAAAACGAAACAACTTTTATGTTACAGCGTTTCGCGCTCTACTTTCTTCACTCATAGTAAGATGTGCTCTTTTAACTTTGATTCACAATAATTTTATTCCAGTCCTCATGAAGCGCCCTTGCCCTTTATTCAAAGAAAGAGCATCGCAGCGGCTTTTCCGCAGTTTACAACAGGGCAGTTCAAGCTCTAATTTTCTCACTCATAGACAGGTCCACGCTTTTTGCTTTGATATTTGCTTAATTTGGTCACAATATTTATCCTAAAGTAGTCTAAATATTTGCACCACGAAACGGGCTTAAGCCAAGTTACCGCACGCGGACAGCTAACTATACATTTCGCACCCCAGCCTGCCATAGATCTCCCCAGCCATAGACTTCGCACCCATGCCAGCCATGGCTCTCCCCAGCCATAGACCTCGCACCCCTGCCTGCCATAGGTCTCCCCAGCCATAGACCAATCACCGCAGCCAGCACTGGCTATTCGTCCCGGATGGCAAAGGGATAAATATTTTGTTCATATCCCGGAGTGCCGACCTCAGGGCCAGGGAGGAAGGTCACTTTTTACTTCAGCTTTCAGTGATACAATTTGGTGAATGCATTGCATCCGAAATAATCTTGGCTCTGCATACATGCTCGAATGCGTGTGGCCGCAACAACACTCAGTGAAGTGCATAAGAATAGGTTTATATACGCTGGGACTCGACTTCACTCGCGCTTTTAACGCTCGCGCCGCGTTCATCCAGCCCTCCTAGGGTGTCTTACACTAGTCAAATTCATTAAGAATAACATCACCAGTTTCGCCACGGCCGCTTGCCAATTGCTGATGTTAATTCCAGAAAGCAACGCTCAATCTAGGACACATTTCGACGTAGTATAGTGCAAAAATGTTCATGCAGCTTCGTCATGATCAGGGTGTCCCACTCGATAATGCCTTCTTCCTTGTCGACGGCCTTAAAGTATGACGATAGCCACTATTCGAGAACAAATTAACTATCTCGCACTGAAATTGCAACGGTTTCTTCAGTTTTGATGGTCATACGTGATGCGACGCGATTTACAAGCCATGAACGATATTACGCCATTCATTTAGCAGATCGATGCATATAAGCCGATGACGTCATTTTGCAGTTCATTTCTTCACACTTTGAGATTTAACTTGGAATCAGATGGAGCACTAAGCTAAATCCCGCCATGAAGTCTCTAATTTCATTAACAATGTGCGTATTACAAAGACAACATTATGGTGAAAACTGCTCAAAATCGAACTAAAAGACCACGTCTAATTCTGAGTAAAGGGGCTGCCTATGAAGTAGGTCTGTGCGTCTGTGTGGTGGGGGGAATTGAATGGAGCAGGAAGAGCTATTTGCATACGACCACTCGCCATGTACGGCACAAATTTCCAGACTTTAACAATTCAGAGTGGAGTTGATAGTGCATGATACGCAATAGTCATGTGGAACGTGCGTGACTGTCAGCGTGGCGTGGTAGTTTCTAGGTCTCATCGAACCAACTTAGGAACTGGGGCAAATGTAAGCACCCGTTTGCACCGCTTGGTCACGTGCATAAAAAAAACGTTTCAAACTCTCCACCACATATCACAAAGTGAATTACATGAAACCATGCTATCCAACCAAGGGATCATAGCTCACTGTCCGAGCGAACCTAAGGTTTTTAGCCGATTGCATGAGCAATTCATACTGAATTCCAACTCGCCAGACTCGGGTCATAGTGCAATAAATGCAGCAAACAAGAAGTGCAGGTCATTGTGGAACGCCCATACCATGAACTTACGACGTCATACTCCAGTTGTCGACGCAGAAGTTCCACGTGAGTGTACCACCTGGGTATTTCAGTGTTTCTTCCAATCTGCAGTGGCCATTAGTTGCAGTCTAATATGATGCCCAGCATGCTCCAGACCCGCCCTCCACACAAACTAGGCATCTGCTCAGACTGCTCCAGACCTCCTCCTAGACTAGGCATCTGCTCAGACTGCTCCAGACCTCCTCCTAGACTAGGCATCTGCTCAGACTGTTGGTTGGTTGGTTGGTTATTGGTTTTACGACACGTCGACCGTCGAGTCATATAGCGTCGCCAATCTCTCACGCCGATTGGTCGCGGACGAAGAGTAGCGACAGGTGAGATTCGAACCCACAATCTTTCGATTGCGAGACGAGCATCTTACCCCTAGACCACTCGTCCCCCCTGCTCAGACTGCTCCAGACCTTCCAGACCAGACTACTTCACTTCTGATTCCGCGGTGAAGTCGGGAGCACAGCAAGATTCACCTAATCACATGAGTTAATAGAAACACGTGCGCATCACGATAACCCATACTGTTGGAGCATCACACAAGTATCGGCCGCATTATCTGCACAGCTTGCTCGTCATCTGCGAATCTCATTGGTGGGTTCTGCGTCCCTTCGCCTCCTCAACCCCCCCCTTGTAAGCAATCTACTAACAAACTATTGTCTCAGTCAGAAACAACAATGTAGTGAAGCTGAGTGCACAAGCTGTTTTCTGTTGTTTCGCGTACAACATCGACACAAACCAGACTGAAGTCCATCCAGACAGAAGACTGAAGTCCAGTCGTTGTGCGGCCGAACCTCATTGAGTTAGTTCAGCCCACTGACGACTTTACCTCTATGCTTGGTGAAGTTGTGGTTGAGCTCAACAAACGCCACTGTGTGTCTGTCGAGCAGGCATAATTCGTTGCAACTTTACAACTATCTGTGTCGGAGGGCGAGGTAATATCTACGGGCGGCTTTTCTGAACATATTGCTCCCTTCACGTACAGGGCATGGTATGCACACACTGCGTAACACAGTAATGTCGAGTGTTCCGTACGGCCGTCCGTCTTGTGCTACTCCGAGGAGGTGCAAATTCGAAGCTATCTCCGCTCGTCGTTTATCAGGCTTCACGATTCATAGTAGTGCAGTAGGGTGTGCCTTTAGCGCTCGCCTATGTCTCACATCAGGACACTTGTGTGAGATCCCCACACACGGACTCTTCTCCTGTGTATCTGATGGCTGAGTGAGTCAGTACAAAAGTCGGCATGATGTGATCGACTTTTTTCACCATGAGGATGCGTTTGGCTTGCTCACCCAGGTAGCGGATTCATTTGCTATACCGCACAGTAATAATACACGCGCTGCAAGAGGCGGCACTGTAAAACGTGCGCCGGCTCGGCCCAGAGAACAGCACGGCGACTTTAACAACTAACTCGTTCAATAGTTGCAGCAAACAGAGCGAGGAGATGATTTTATTTCGTAGCAGCTGCCAAGAGAAATAAATCCAAGGAGCTTTCAAAATAGCAATTCCGAAGCACTCAGATGATAAGAATGCACAGATGCTCAGGTTTTTACATGGCAACAACCGCAGTTTGATGCACTGCGTCTTGTTCTACGGAGACATGGTGGTGCGGTGTATACAAAAAAACAAGCTGAGTTTTTCTGCTAGTAACACAAAGCCGTGTTCTTGGTGGTGTAGGGGCTTTATGCAGGTGTAAGATGTGTGCAGTGCTCAATCAATGCATTCTTTAGCCAGCCTTCTCATTTTGGCCTTGAAAGTGTAATGACTTCTAATATTCAAAAAGATGTTGATTAGCCGTGGAACATAAAAGCTAGGAAATTATATGCAATTCTTTATCTTTAGGTGTGCACATGATCAAAAGGTGTATATCGGGTTTGTTTTTGCCAGCAAGTGTTCAAAGTACGGAAAATTTGTCATCGATGTTGCCGTGTTTTTCGGTATGTCTCGTTCCATCGAGGTTCGGAGTAATTATCGCCAAGCAAAGTACAGCTTTAACGTACTTCGTTGGCAAAAATGAGCATTAACTATATGTTTTCTTGAACTCTAATACTTGATGTCAATACAACCGCCGTCACGAATGGATATTCCAACATAAATTATATGGCATACAAAATGAATATTCAACAGACCAACCACTGTGTAATTGTAGTATCATGCAAATTCCTGCCAATATTGACTGCTTGGCTCGGTATTGTACACTTCCAGCCGCGAAATCCTGAAACTTACGGCCCGCTATGACACCAGGATATATAAAATTAATTCTTATTCTTTTTTTTCGAAATCGATTCAGCACATTGAGACTCATTGATGAATTTAGCACTTTTACTTGAATTGGTTGGACCTTTACTACTTAAAATTAGGCTTCAGTATTAAAGTGTCCACAACAATAAAAACAAAGTGAAGAGAGCGCCCAAGGTGACCAAAACTATGTGCATTTTATTAAAATCGAACTTAAATCACTTTGATGTTGCAGCATATGTCACGGCGGTGCTAACTAATGTTACTGTTTTCAAAATATTGGCACACCTATAAATAAGAAGACAAAAACGATGGAGATGGTAATTCAAAATTCGAAATCCTAGTCACGGAACTGTCCCAGACCAAATTTCATCAAAATCTGAAAGCGTGGTGCGATATGACCTGCCCTAGACCTCTCCCCTTGTATGAATTTGTTATATAGCACAACGGGACGCTATAAGATTTAGCTTGCATTTTTTTTTACTAGCAATGAGTCTCTGCCAATTCGTTTGGCATTGCATATCTGCATATCGACTACCTTAGGCGGATACCCCACTTGTAATAGGCGGTCTCTAATTATGTTTTCATTTGGGGCATAACGAATTGTGCGTTGTAATCCGTTTGACACGGATTACCAGTCCGAATGGGATGGCGTCCTTCAGTGATTTCGGGTGGTTCGAATCATACCGCAGGCATGTTCTTTATCGTTGGATTTTGGAAACACCTCCGTTACAACCTTACCGTTGTGTAGGCCAATGCGGATATCCAGAAAATCAACATTCTGCGCAAAGTACCTTAAAACGACTTTGATCTTCGGGTGAATGGTGTTAGCCAGTTGATGGAACCATTTCAACTGATCTACGTCTCCGGCAAAAATACCAAATATGTCGCTGACGAACCTATTTCACGTTGCAAATGCGATGTGGCTAAAGGGGATCAGCGGGATTTTTGCTAGAAAAAAACTGTTGTTGCAAAGTTGTTGCATTATCCTTTCTTGATGCTTTCGCAGTGTAAATGATGATAATCGATCGTCATTTGTGTAGCGACACACACACACACACACACACACACACACACACACACACACACACACACACACACACACACATACACACACACACACACACACATGCATATATATATATATGCATATATATATATATATATGTATATTGGAGTATTTCGGCAGTATATTTTCACGTTGGCATGTTTTGTTAAAGACCGCAGCATATCTTGCTTTGCTAAGCTTCTTCGTACATCTTTCCAACTCCCGGATTGTTCGTCTCTGCTCTTCATTTAGATTAGAAAGTATTCGTCCGATATCATTCATTTATTCTTAACGTTGCGGTGTACTTTCACCATTTTCAAAAGATTATTTCGGCATTCATGTAGCTATACTAATGTGTAATACAAAATCGTCAGAAGCAAATCATTTTAGAGTTAAAGATCACACTTATTGCTGTCACAAGCACTTTTGGAAAGAAATGTTAATCTGGGCTTACATTTCGAAAACATACAGTACGTACATAGCACACACTGTATAACTGTTCACCTGATGGAATTATTGAACAATTCAAGTGTTATGCATGACCGTGTGTGCACGTTCAGGACATGTTCTTGATCCCGGATTAAAATTTCCTCGAAAACTCTAAGGCGTCGCTTGTCCGATGTTGCTCTAAGGATTACGGTGTTGCGTGTCAGATCTGTTCGTGTTAGTCGCTGTTGGTGTTCTTGGAGCATGTGCTGCGATGGTGCTCCCTCCTGTAGGTGCATCGTGAGACGGCGATATAGGGTAGTTAATGTCATACCGATGCAATCTATGCGGCGAAGTCTAAATCTTCGTGAGGGCATGATACTTTGTAGATTACATTGGTACATTGAAGCTGGTTGTTGCTGTTGGTTGTGTTGCTTTTCATTACGAGGCTACCGATGCTCTTGCTCTTGTAACATATGCAGAGTTGTAGTTTGTCAGACTTGTCGGTTGGTTTGACATTTTGCTTTACGAATTGTTGGATGATGCGCTCGTCGACTTTGTATGTTGTCGACATTTGGTTGCGGTAAAACAGCTTCACGTTGAATGTTTCATTTCGATAGATGGCTGCTTCGCCTTGTTGACATAGGCACTGATCACGTTGTCAATTATGGTATTAGTGAAACCGTTGTTGAGTAGTAATTGTTTTGATCGTAACAATTCGGCATTAATAGACTGCCAGTCTGAACAGTGATTGAGGGCCCGTCTCACGAATGCCCTGACGTCGTTTAACTTGTAGCGGTCGGGACATTCGCTGTTGGCATTGAGGCATTGACCTACATTGGTTTTCTTCCGATGTACTTCTGTCTTAAGTGTGCCGTCTGTACGATTAATGTCAATATCGAGAAAGCTGATTCGGTTTGAATTGCTGACTTCGGTGGTAAAATTGAGTAAAGACTCGGACTTCAGTGCGCTTTGAAGTTGACAAAGGTGTGGTTCGTTTCGCACGTCGACGAAAATATCATCGACATAACAATAGATGTTAAGCTTCAGGTTAGGGATGTTTTCTAAGACCTTGTTTTCCAGGTGGCACATATACATATTAGCAAATAGGCATCCCAAACGGGAGCCCGTGGCCACTCCTTCAACTTGCCGGTACAGGCTGCCATCAGGTCCACGAAATGGTGCTTCGGAGGTACACATGTGGAGACGTTTTCCCAGGATTAGTTTTGGGATCTTCAGGGGAGGCAGGGTGCGATGTTGGCACACCGAGTCCAGTATCAGTTGAATTGTTTGTTTGACAGACCTGTCAAACAACGCTGGACGTGCATAATTTATTCACCATCGTACCTGTACGATGGTGAATAAATTGTGCACGTCCAGCGAGGCCAGGCGTCCTGTTGGTGGGTTGGTATTGAACAATCTGAGAGTTGGAAAGATGTACGAAAAAGCTTATCAAAGCAAGATATATATATATAGGTATATATATATATATATATACACATAATAAGTATGCAGACCAATTTCAGTATTCAGTATTACATCGCACTTTCGTCAGTGCTTTCGCGTTGCGCCATGTGTTCGCCACACTCGATAGTAAAACAGATCATGCCAAGCTGAAAGCCAGGTGTCAACCGAAGCTGTCTAGGATACCTCCGATCTTGATTAGGCATCTAAGTAAGTAACAACGCAACCAATTAACCAATAGGTGAATCTACGATGAAACTATCACATGCCAACACACTTAGTAAAACAAATGTAAAGGAGGATACAGTGTCCAAGCGAAAATTTGCGACCTAGCAGTACCAAGATTATCAGAGCGATCGCGGCAAATCGTTACCGAGATAGTACATCATCATACACATCCACGATGTCACCTCCTAAATTCTTCTTTTCTCCACTTAATTTCATCTAGTTTCGACTCCGTTCCGAATATTCTGATCCATATGTTTTTCCGTTGCCGTCTACAAAACACATTTTCCTTCCAAACACTTCCTAGCACAACTATGCGGAAATCTCGTCTTCCAGTGGGTTAAAATGTTCACTCACAGGAAGCTCTCCTCTTTCGCACCGAATGGACAAGTGATTTTGGACCCTGATATACAATTTGTCCACTGTTTCTCCTACATAAACATTATCACGCCTTTTGCAGAACACGCCATACACGTTAGAATATTTGCAGTATATAATAGATATTCATACTTTCTTTTCACATGCTTCAACTTCCTCATATTTGACGCACACGCAACAATTCTTTTCACAATTTTGTGGTTAGTTTTTAGTCCCCCCGTACATCACCTTTCTTATTTTGCCTCGCACCGATATATCCGCTAGTTTTGTTCCCCTTCTGTAGGCTAGCATAGTGTCGGCTGGGAAAATATTTTGTAAGTTTTCTGATCGTTGCAAGACGTGGCGTTTATATCCAATATCCGTCGGACGTTGGGTAGACATCTGGAATAACTTTTGGAACTATTGGAACTCTCTAAGCCGAATATTATGTTGAACCCTTTTAACTAGCAATGGGTTACTGTCAATTCGTTTGGCCTTGCGTATCTGCATATCGACTGCATTGGGTAACTACTCCCTTTGTAATAGGCGGTCTCTAATTATGTTTTAATTTTGGACATGCGAGTTGTGCGTGGTTATCCCTTTGACACGGGTCGCCAGTCTTATTTATTATTTATGTTTAAGGGCGCGTCGACTACAAAGTCATTTGGTACCCATCGGGTTGCCAGTCCGAATGGGATGACGTCCTGCAGTGATTTCGGGTGGTCCAAATCACACCGCAGGTATGTTTTTATCGTTGGATTTTGAGAACACATCCGTTGCAACTTTTGTGGGTCAATGTGTCAATGGGTCAATGTCAATGTGTTGTGGGTCAAGGTGGACATCAAGAAAATCAATACTCTCACCAAAGTATCTCAAATCGATTTTCATCTTCGGGTGAATAGTGTTGGCCAGTTGATGGAACCGTCTTAACACGCGCCCTGGAGGGCCTCTGAGAATTACGCGCACTGTAGGGGGGGGTGGATTCCGCCCCCCCCTAAGATCTCGGCTCCTAGTAAAGCTGGAGGAACGAAATTCGTAGGGTGGATGGGCACGGTAGTGAATTCTATTGTGTGCAATTTTCGTGACGTTAGGTTAATATCTTGAGGGTCAAATAAGGTCAGATTGGCAAAATGTTCCGGTTTTGCGTGGCTTGGCTTGTCATCGTTATGGATCGCCGTGATTGTGCTTAAATGCTCAAAAATGGGCATCAATGATGTTTTGGACATTACTAATGATGCAATGCAGATGCTAGACTCAACATTTGACCTCAGGTCACCTATATAGCACCACTTTATCAGGTCAGTTACCTGTTCCAGTTACCGGAACCGGCCGCCAGCCCGACTGCTCCGTCGGGCAGCTCGGAGCAATCGGCTTCGTGCAGGAGGGAGTGAAGTACATGAATAAAGTATGGAAACGCAATGACAAACAGTACAAATGACAACCAGTAGTGCATTTATGGCAACATTCCAGTTGATCAAATTTGGTTCCATTAACCTGTCATGAACTTGACCTGACTTGACCTTGGTGACCTAACATGACCTTGAAACTATACAGCATATCAATATGCATCAAACAAGTCGCTAGTGTTGCCTAGAACACTTTCCTTTTGTCAGTATACTGGAAGCGCATCAGCGCCGATTTTTGTGGTCTGGCGCTATAACATTTTTTTAATTTAGCGGCCCCTAACTTGAAAAATCTTCGGCCGATTTCCATTTTTCGTGCTTTAAACGACGCGCCGTTCATTTATAACCAGGTATACCGAAAATCGCGTATATCGACCGGCAAAAGTTGCAGTTATTTGCGAAAAACCGGAGGGGTGGGCGGATTTCGCCCCCCCCTCCAGTGCGCGTGTTAACTGATCTACGTCTCCGACAAAGATACCAAATATGTCGTTGATGAACCTATAACATATATATGGTTTGATCCGTGCGGTGACTAGTAAAGCCGTTTCCCAGCTGCTCATATACGTGCTTGTGTAACTCTTTCCTGGACGCGATCCTATTGCGGTGTCGTGGGTCTGGATGTAATGGGTTGTTTTGTCTAGCCTGAATGTGTTGCTTTCGAGAACCAGTTGTAGCATGTTAATGAGGTCTTCTGTTGGGATATCCTGGTATTCTTTGCTATTTAGGACAGCCTGGCATGCTTGAAATCCTTATGACAGCCTGGCATGCTTGGCATGTTTTGGTATGTTTGGGTAAAATTGTTTACAGCTTGCAGAACACTTGAATGATTTGTCCTGCTGACTGGTCTGCAAGAAGCTTTTCTGCTTGTCCTAAATTCGTAAGGAAGTCCGTTGTGAGGCGAATATCAGTTGGCCGTGATTCCATCTGCCCTTTAAGTAAGCTTTTTGCCACTCCTGATGCTTTTTTCCCGTTGCGTGGCTTCTGCTACTCACTGTGACTCGTACCTGATAACCCTGTTTGTGCGTCTTTGGGTCTCTCTGTAGGTATTCCGGCTTTGGATTTCTTGGTAACATATATCCCCGCAAGTTCTTGCGATATGACCCCTCTTGCACAGGTCATCCACCAAGCTCCTAACCTTTTTCTGTGTCGAAAGATTACGGTCTGAATTTGTAGGGCAATAGATTGTATCATCTTCCAGATCGTTGCGCAACTTGTTCCGATAATCCTCGGCATACATCACCACCCCTCCCGAGCCCTTGCACGCCGGTCTTACCAGTATGGAATTGTTTGCCATGCGTTTATATATCGCTTTCATTTTCCCTGGCTTTAGGTTGCTTTGACACTTCTTTGAATGCCACAGATCACCTCCCTCGAAACGTCCTCCAGATATAGGTTCAGGCAGGGGTCACGACCTCGCTGAGACACACAGGATGACCTGTTGTGGATTTTGTCATCATGTATGACGTCCTCAGTGTTCCTGTTCTCAGGCTCCATGTTTTCACAATTTCCCCAGAACTCACGCAGGCGCATTAGTCTTTGTCCCTCTTGTAATTCGACAATGGTTAACGTTAGTAACATCTTTGTTCAAAATCTGAGACTACACTGGACGCCTTGGCAGATCCGACGCCACCCTCGGAAGGCTCCGACTCCACCTGGGGAGGCACCGTCAGGCTGCTCAACTACAGCCTGCCAGCCGCTCACTGCAGCAGGAAGGCCATACGTGCCGCTGCAGACTTGAAGGCACAATCCGAGAAGACGCGCCGACGCCATTTTGGCCGCCCAACCCAACCGACCGCAAATCGCCCGACCAGCCTGCCACCAACTCGCCTACTTCTACACTGCGAACTCCTAGCTCAACTCTACAACTTCAACTATATAATACTCCACTTCAGGTTGGTCCGGCGGTGCCGCTGCCCCTCACACCCCGCCGCCGATATTTGTAATAAGTGTGCACCTTTCTCTTCCAACCCCAACGCCAAACCCACGACCAACTACACTCACCCAACATGAACACAGACACCACGCCCAACACCCCGACGGGTGATTTTTTCCTCTGCCGCCGGGATGTTGGGGAGCCCATGGGCTCTCTTGACCCCTGGACGGTGGAGGAGGAAATCACCGGTCGGACAAGAAAGCCCCTACACGCACGCCAAATACGACCAGGGGCGCTTCTCATTCAGACATATAACTCCGACGACGCAGACATACTGACACGCATCACAGACATCACTGATATACCAATCACCATAACACCAGCCGGACACCTCAACACATCACAGGGCACCATTTATGCACGGGAGGTGGCCTGGATGGCGAAGGAGGAACTGGCTCTCAGGTTTGAGAGCCAGGGGATCTCCTCCGTCTACAGGCCACCCACCCGAGCACACAAACAAGACACACATACGCTCATACTGACTTTCAACACCAAACAACCACCCACACACGTTAAAGCCGGCTACATTAGATACAAGGCCACGCCACGAGCACCCCTCCCTCGACGTTGTCTGTTCTGCCAACCGAACACTCGATGGGGGGGGGGGGTGCCACGACACAAGACTCACTTGCGCAAACTGTGCCGCATCACACGACACAAATACATGCACGAGCGGCACACTACTCTGCGTCGGTTGCGGCGGAGACCACGCCTCTCGGGACAGGACATGCCTTCGGTGGACAAGGGAGAAGGAAATTCTCCGTCTTGTCCACCTAGAGGGCTGGGCCCTGCCGCGGGCAAGGTCGTAGGTCAACGATCAGCAGCCGACGCAGCCCACACACCACCACAAAACGTCCACGCAATCTACACAAACACAAACAACTCATACAACTACACCACCTGCCAAAGCAACTCAGACAGACCCAGCAATCATAATTAGGCCACAACTGAAAACCCAAAGCACCGCACAAGCACCAAAACAAAACAAACATCGACACTACTCATCCACCCACCCAACACAGGCACCACCCATAATACCACATCGCGGAACACGCAAACCATCACCAGCACCAGGCCCATCAGAACCATCACTGACACCACACGCAGTACGCAAAAACCTACGCTTCCAATTCGAAACACTCACAGATTCAGACGAAGACAACAGTTCAGACAACACCTCTTCCACTACCCATGCACCTACAACACGAGCAAACAACAAACCAAACACCACCTCTACCAACAACAAAACACACACAAGTGTCAAAACCTCCAGACACTGAACAAAATCCTAACAACTCCCTTCACCTAGTCTCTCCCTGCTCTACACATGACGTGTAAAAAAATAAAAGTAAAAAATAGTAAAATAAACTGACCAAAAAAATAAAAAATAAATAAACAAAAGACGAAAACAAGACAAAAGGCCAAAACCAGAGGAAAAGATATTTAACAACACAAAAAGGCCCAAAGCAGTGTATGATGTGTGATATGTATATGTTCTTGAAATGTTCAGAAAAACGGCGATGACCCGACCCCCACCCCCACTCTAATTCGGCACCGCCCGGATCACGACCTCTCAACTAGGCTTCTCTTCAATCGTAAACAGCCGATATCACCTCAAGGTGACAGGCTGGTCAAACACAGCAACAACAACAACGCATCTCTGTTGGTACAAAATTGAACCTTTTCCCAGGGCTGAAAGCTTTGCTTCGGTTCGGATTTTTTTGGTCAGGTTGATCACTCCGTCGTTGCCCTTATCCGCAACTAAAAACTTTGTCTCTCATCCACATTTTTGCTCTCGGTGCCGAAAGACCCGCGAAATATCCGCAATTTCCTTGTCTTGATACTTTTCATCTTGGAACACGTTTTTGTATGTCCTGTCTCAAAATATCCCTGGCTTTGCCAATGTCACCGACGTGACTATTTTCAGAGCTGAGTATCTGTTCCATCACGTTTGAAATCCAATCATCACATTGTTTTTGCATACTAACAGCCTTTTTATTTGCCACGTCGAGTCATAGTTCCACTAGCAGCATGGAAGCTCTGTTTAACACCGATCGTGCTGACCCTTTGTCATCCACTTGGCATTCCTATCAGTCTAAAACTTGTACCAGAATAATACTTGTAAGTATCAGTCCTTCCTCCAGGCACGCGATCAGAACTGTTCATGCGACTTGTTTTTCTGCCTTAACAGCCCATCGTTTTATTTTGCTGAAAGGTATATTACCATTTCCGTCGCTCGTTTCATTGGGCTATCTGTGTTCTGGATGGCGAGGTCATGACAATTGGCGTTAGCCGTGGCCAGCTGGTCGCTATGGCTAGTCGTTGCGGCCAAATTTGGTGCTGAACACTGACTGGTGATGTTTGCTTGCGGACTTACGGTTCTTTCGTTAATATCCCGTAAGTCTGCTCTATCCACCTCATCGCTCGTATGCCCGATATCCGGTGCAAGGTCAAACAATCTCACTTCTGTCCCGCAGTTATGAAAACCTGAAAGCTTGCAGTTTCCAATCAGGTTCATCCACTTTTCGGTTAATCAAAACCACTTGTTGACTTCGTACCTAGTTGCACACACCACAGCTACCGATTCCGGGAGCAGTCTCTGGTACACAAATTGTGTGTGCATGTCAATCCCCCTTAAAAATTGTGTTTGTGATGGATGTGTGGATCCATCTCTGGATACGTCGACCATTTTCGATCATGTACAAGCCCAAAAACGGATCATCGTCCATCACAACAGAGTTGCCTGTTCCATGTTGGCGGGGCACTATCCGATTCGTAATGGAGGCTCTTGATTCCGTCATAGTCCCACAGAGTAGGCCAAATGCTCAACGTCACGGCTGGTGTTGGCGCTTGCCGCCTTCGGGAAGACTTCTTCCAGGTTACACGACGATGAAATTGTATTCATTATCAGAATATTGTGGCTTATAAGAAAAGATAACCTAATGAAAACTTGGCGCGGATAGATAATATACATATTAAATCTGCGGACAGCTTCAGTACTACATCGTACTTTCGTAAGTGCATTCGCGTTACGCCATGTGTTCGCCACACTCGATAATAAAACAAATTATGCCCAGCCGAAAACCGGGTGTCAATCGAAGCTGTCTAGGACACCTCCGATCTCCAATTAGACAGGTAACAACGCATATAATAAGATAATAAGTGAACTCATGATACAAATATCACATTCCACCACATGGAGTAGAATAAATGTAAAGGAGGATAATGTTCAAGTGAAAATGTACAACATAACAGCATCAATAGTACGAGAGCGGTCGCGACAAATCGTCATCATCATAGTGCAACATCATGCACAGCATGATCATGTGCATGCTGATGATTTTTGGGAATGCATAAAATTCAGCTCGAACTATGGTATCATCTCATTCAATGAACAACGTGTTGCAGCTTTGCTTAATATTTAACTCGCACCGGAAATATCCAGGGTGGGGCTGGGGACAGAAATAGCATCCTTTTGGCCCCGGCTTCTCCCTCGGTAGCAACTGGATAGTTAAGGCGCCGTCAAATCGAACGGAAGCGACATAAATAAGAACGAACACGACAATTCAGTTCCAACATTGGACAGCTACATTACGTCTAATTAAGCAAAGAAATAATACCGGAGATAATATGCTAGTCCCAGTATGACACAAATTAGCTTCAGTTTTCCTGTTCCACATCAGGAAATGTGTCATTGATGTTTGACTACCAGTGAAATTACAGTATGTCACATGTCTACCATGTCAAAGCTCAACAGACTCGCCTTGGCTCCACCTGGGGGATATTTAGTCACGTGCGACAGGTCGCGTGAACTAATGTCACACATAATCTGCTAACTTCAGAATCAATTATCCGAATAAAAAAAATGGCTAAGAAATTTGACATTGCAATTGATGGCAAGGGGATCAGATGGCGTCCTGGCAAACGTTCAGTGGATCTCCAGGTCATACCGAAGGTGTTGAATCACGTAAACGCCTTTCTTAGATTCGGTAGGCTAAACACACAGCCGTTTTTGAGAAATTATTCAGGAAACCTTTAGTAGGACATGCTTAGTGAAGGCGAAGCGAAGCGAGGGCGAAGCTTGAGCAAGTCTTTTGTCGTGTACATAGCATAAACTTTATTTGCAGCGGCATGGCCGTCCCGGTCAGACGGTCCTGCATTTAAAACCGTAATCACGTTTTCGTTCCATCATTTTCCCGTTCCATTTCATTTTCACTCCCAGTCAGGTGTGTTCGTTCAATTTCGAGTTTGCCAAGTGCTATATAAAGAGTCTGCAGGAAGTGTGCTTAGTCGTCGCCCCTGAAAAGAGATTCCAGGCGGATTTTCTGATGGCTGCCAGCTTTCATTAGCCTTCCACGGTGTAATGCAGAATTTCATGCTCTAATTTTCCCACTCACAGCCAGATCTGCTCTTCTCATTTTGCTACAACTAACTGCCACCACAATATGTCCTCTGAAGTGCTCTCAATGTTCGTTAAAAATGAACTTAGGTTGACATTCCTCCGCGCGGGCGGCATATAATTGCACATTGGTTCGCAGTTGGCGCCCTCAGTCAGTCTAACCCACTGCCGGCCGACCGTGTGACGTCATACACCACGTGACCTACACGCCTCAGAGCCCAGCAGTCCCAGATGTCCCTCGCGATGCGTTGTGTGCGGTGTACACTGAGCCGGACGGCTGTGAGGAACAAGGGTCGTGACCGCGGGGGAACCGGAGAGGGGATAGGACAGAGGGTGAAGCACCTCCAAACTTTGTGGCTTCCCTACAAAGTGGCTTCCCTCCCCAAAAAAAAAAAAAACTTTGAGACAGTTACCGTACCACTGACCGTGACACAACGTGACACCAATTCTAACCAGATAATTTGTCATAGTCATCAAGTTTGAGACATGATGCGGGCTGTTAAAAAAGTTTGCTGTTAGTCGGTCAACCAGTTCCCTTTCTCGGTGTGCTGCCTGTTCCTGTGGAAGCAGGGGAGTCCAACAGTCCGATGGCCACTTGTCCTTGCTCGCCTAGAGCAAGGGCGCGAGATAGCATGAAAAGTCAAGCATATACCTTGCCTTGATAATGACAAATATTGTGTTCATCATTCATGCCAGCACGGATGAGCCTCGGGTCAGATCTTGCATTACATTCTGAGTTTGCGAAAGAGACGAAAAGAACCACCGCAGACTCTATTAACCAACAGACTAAACTAAGCCAAATAACCGCCGCAGAGAGCCGCAGAGAACAAGACAACAGGATGATAATCAATCAGAAGTCAGCCGAGATATTCAATGAAAACTGCATGCAAAATAATCCGCTTCCGAAATACTTCCATGCAAGCATGCGTATGCAGATGCACGCCACCAGTTCCACCAGCGGGCCGGACACGGCGTCGCTCTGCATCCTCCAACTACCGTATCGACTCGGCTCCGCCCGATCGCCTGCAATTGCCGATAAAGAGACCGCCCAGTTAGCCGCCGCCGGGTCGATCATTGACCGCAGATCGACCGGTCTCGGCCGGGTCCAGTTCGACAGCGGACACACAGCGGCAGGTGGCAGCAGAGCCGCGACGCGCCACTTCGGCCGCCGAAGGGTCGTGGCCGCGCCGACTACGTCGCCGGCCGAGTTGGCTGCAGGCGGCCGTCCTAATTTGCTTACGGATGGTGCGATTCGGTTTTCGCTGGGCAGCAACTTGGCTGGCCTGCCCTGAGGTTCAGAAGCGGTGCCAGAGTCCGTGTCACATGGACACGGATCACTGAAGAAGATTGCTTTGCGGCAAGTGTGCAGGTGTTGGAGCAGGTGCAGGCCATATATTATGCAGTCCACAATCCTCAGGGGGCGGAGAGGTAGATTTGGAGCCGCGGTGGTAAGCGACAGGAGCATTCGTCAGTGTCAGCAGTGGAATTAGTCTAAAGGGAAGCCGTCAGAACATCACGACGCATGACAACGCATATACCAGCGGGGACAACAGCCGCGAGGAGCCATCCCAGGAGACTTATGCAACCACCGCACCCAACCGAGCCTGCCCACAGGTTCTGCCGACCCTCATGTGACCCCTCCCCCACCCACCCATCCACCTCACCCACCCCAGAATTAGGCACGCCACGTGGCCTCGCTCAGTCAAGCGTGGGTGTGTGAAAGCAGAGGCGACAGGTGCGCCTGGGAGCCGCGAAGAAATCGGGAAATGAATGAGACGGCATTTCGTCAGCCATGGTGTGTTGCATTGTCATTTGGAGCTCTGAAAATGACTGGTTATCGTAATCGACTATGTAGTTTTGTGCAGCCCACACTGCGTAATTCGTGTCACAGCGGTGAACACCGTATCAATGTTCTCGTTTTTGAAACGAAATTATAGATATTAATGTAACATTATAGCAATGCTTTTTAACAATGCTTGCTTTTTGCGTGAAGAACAAACACTACGAACATACTTAGCCAAGATATGGGGAGGGGATGTGATGGGTAAATATGCTATCACAATATTAGGAAGACATCTGTTCCGTAGTGCTCCTGCGAATACGTCCATTTTAGAAGCCTCTGGAAACCTCATGCATATTCAACTGCAGTTTTGTAGCTCAAGCACCACTTTACGTCTTCCGAATGCACAACACGAAGAGTTCTTTGCAAGACTGTGGCTGCCTGTGCAATACGGTTAGACTGTGGTCACCTGTATAATACGGGTAGTGGCCACCTGTGAAATACGGTTATTGGCCACCTATGTAAGACGGCTAGTGGCCACTTGTGTAATACGGTTAGACTGTGGCCACTTGTGTAATGCGGTTAGACTGTGGCCAACTGTGTAATACGGTTAGACTGTGGCCAACTGTGTAATGCGGTTAGACTGTGGCCAACTGTGTAATACGGTTAGACTGTGGCCACCTGTGTAATACGGTTAGACTGTGGCCAACTGTGTAATACGGTTAGACTGTGACCAACTGTGTAATACGGTTAGACTGTGGCCAACTGTGTAATGCGGTTAGACTGTGGCCAACTGTGTAATGCGGTTAGACTGTGGCCACTTGTGTAATGTGGTTAGACTGTGCCCAACTGTGTAATGCGGTTAGACTGTGGCCAACTGTGTAATGCGGTTAGACTGTGGCCAACTGTGTAATGCGGTTAGACTGTGGCCACTTGTGTAATGCGGTTAGACTGTGGCCAACTGTGTAATGCGGTTAGACTGTGGCCAACTGTGCAATGCGGTTAGACTGTGGCCACTGGTGTAATGCGGTTAGACTGTGGTCACTTGTGTAATGCGGCTAGACTGTGGCCAACTGTGTAATACGGTTAGACTGTGACCAACTGTGTAATACGGTAAGACTGTGGCCAACTGTGTAATGCGGTTAGACTGTGGCCAACTGTGTAATGCGGTTAGACTGTGGCCAACTGTGTAATGCGGTTAGACTGTGGCCAACTGTGTAATGCGGTTAGACTGTGGCCAACTGTGTAATGCGGTTAGACTGTGGCCACTTGTGTAATGCGGTTAGACTGTGGCCAACTGTGTAATGCGGTTAGACTGTGGCCAACTGTGTAATGCGGTTAGACTGTGGCCAACTGTGTAATGCGGTTATACTGTGGCCACTTGTGTAATGCGGTTAGACTGTGGCCAACTGTGTAATGCGGTTAGACTGTGGCCACTTGTGTAATACGGTTAGACTGTGGCCAACTGTGTAATACGGTTAGACTATGACCAACTGTATAATACGGTTATTGGCCACCTTTGTAATATGGTTATTGGCCACCTATGTAAGACGGCTAGTGGCCACCTGTGTAATACGGTTATTGGCCACCTATGTAAGACGGCTAGTGGCCACCTGTGTAATACGGTTAGACTGTGGCCACCTGTGTAATACGGTTAGACTGTGACCAACTGTGTAATGCGGTTAGACTGTGGCCACCTGTGTAATACGGTTAGACTGTGGCCAACTGTGTAATGCGGTTAGACTGTGGCTACCTGTGTAATACGGTTAGACTGTGGCCAACTGTGCAATGCGGTTAGACTGTGGCCACCTGTGTAATGCGTTAGACTGTGGCTACCTGTGTAATACGGTTAGAATGTGGCCAACTGTGTAATACAGTTAGACTGCGGCCAACTGTGTAATGCGGTTAGACTGTGGCCACCTGTGTAATACGGTTAGACTGTGGCCACTTGTGTAACATGGTTAGACTGTGACCACCAGTGTAATACGGTTAGACTGTGGCCACCTGTGTAATACGGTTAGACTGTTACCAACTGTGTAATGCAGTTATACTGTGGCCACCTGTGTAATACGGTTAGACTGTGGCAACTGTGTATTACGGTTAGTCTGTGGCCACCTGTGTAATGCGGTTAGACTGTGGCCAACTGTGTAATGCAGTTAGACTGTGGCCACCTGTGTAATGCGGTTAGACTGTGGCCAACTGTGTAATGCCGTTAGACTGTGGCCAACTGTGTAATACGGTTAGTCTGTGGCCACCTGTGTAATGCGGTTAGACTGTGGTCACCTGTGTAATACGGTTAGTGCCTGAACTCATTTGATGCCGACTGCATACCGATCAGGGCAGAACCTGCCATAGGCCCATACCGATCAGGGCAGAACCTGCCATAGACCCACAACCTGTCAGCATATGATCAACTGTTTTGTTCCAGTCGGCGAAGGATGCCCCATCTGATACGCCAAGCGACAGCACGATAGTTTACACAGTTTTTCTGTGGTCGCGAAGAGAATGCCCGACTGCGCCAACATCCCCACCCTGTAATGACAAACGTTGCTGTATTATTTCGATCGGTTTTTTAGTTAGCTGTGACATCATTCCACTGTATATTTCCCATTCCTTCGCTAAATCCCAGAACAGCGGCTAAACTCTGTTAATCTTCAGTGGCTACCAGAAGAGGCGCAGCCAAGGAGGGGGGGGGGGGCCTTAGCAACAAAAATGCATTACATCAAACAAGAAATTGATATTCTTGCTACGGAAAGCAAAAACAATTTGGCGCGCTTAGAGGTGCGGATCCAGGGTGAGGTGGGGGGGGGGGGGATGGGCCAAGACTCCCCCAAGAGCCGATTTTATGCCGTTGTTTTGCACTAAGTGACATTTTTACATCTAAGAACATTTTATGAGAAACATATTGTCTTAAACAGACCTGATGAATGTTAGCTGTTCAAATCTGATGGGATTTCCTAAATTGGAGACTTTTTTTTAATCCTCCAAGGCAGGCTTCTGGATCTGCCACTTATTAGCTATGACCAGTAGCAGTCACAGGTAATGCATTTTGCTGCGCAACGCAGGCTACCTTCTGGGTAACGCTGTCGCTAAGGAGGAGGCGCCGAGGAGGAGCGTGCCGCAACGCAGGCTACCTTCTGGGTAGCGCTGTCGCTAAGGAGGAGGCGCCGAGGAGGAGCGTGCCGCTAAGAAACATCGTGTGAACAAGCATGCATTCCAGTAATGATGCTCCCCAGAGTCATGCAACCTTTCGGATGTTTAAATACAAAAATATGATTAGCCTAATGCCGGCCTCCTAGGAGTATATAAATCACAGGACCCCAGCGAATCATTGCCAAACGAAGTGTTCATCTGAGCATTACTTAGAATCATCCACTGACCGGTGAAATAATATTAAGCATATAAAAGTATCCTAAATGTAAAAATAAATTGGTCTAAGATAAAATAATTCGACATTCGAGGGGACTTGTAATCGATCACGATCATTGTTTCAACAAATATGAGGTGGATCCATGGCAGTGGGCTTGAAGTTGATAGCATGCCGCTAAGGAGGTGTGATGCTGGAAGTGCTGGGAACTAAGTGCTGGGAAACGGTGGACTATGCGAATTCGCATGTTCATGCTTCTTTCTAGCTCACTATCTTTTCAGGTGCTGAGGCAGAACATATATACAACATCACTTGTGCGATTTATTTCATTATGTTATGGAGACCAGCCCAGAAGTGCCGAAGCAAACATAGAAACTTTTAAGTGTGCCGTTTATGTGATGCTTTTTTTGTTACTGCTGTCCGTTTTCCAATTCCGCATGGAAACATCGCGAGTGGTGCTTTTTGATTTATAAGTTGTTGCGATTCAAGTAGGCTTCAGTAAACACAGCTCGATCTAACCGAAGTAGGGTTTTGGCCATGTCAATGGACTGCAAGTCGAGATGGGACACATATTACTCATGAAAGCCACACTGATGCATGTCAATATGGGTTGCACCGTAACATATATTAAGCCACACTGTAACAAAGTTGGTTTTGGGGCATCTAAATCCCAGCCATTCAGTCCCCTCCCCGGTGCACGCCGCGCCGCCGTTGCCAGTGGGTGATGTGATCGTCAGTGGGTGATGTAGGACAAGTGATTGTATTATGGGAACCCTATGGACAGGCGTGTCTATGATGTCTATGCCAGCTGTCATGCGGTGATGTGACCGAGTGTCGCTATTGTGTCGGGCGCCGTGTCGCCAGATCAGAGGCTGCAGTACCGAGCCTCTGCCAGTCAGCCGATTGTTGTGGTTCGCCAGCGTCCGGTGAAATGCTGATACAGCCCACGTGTGCGACGCCAGACCGAGCGAGGCTGCCGATGTGCACACACAGCACCGTTTCCCACGGAGGGACCGTTGCGCTGAGATCAGAGTCTGTCTCTGATATCTCAGAGCGATGTCGCGTCCGTCTGCAGTACAGTGCACGGGGTTCAGAGAGAGCCATTGTGCTCTCTAGACGCCAGTTCAGAGCGAGCCTTTGTTCGGGCCGACGCCCTGGCAATGCGCAGTCAGTCAGTCAGGTGACTTTGATCACGTGATAGTGATGTACTGTGAGTTACCTCGAACGCGCCGCAAGGGCCCGCAGTCATTCTCGGGCTATCTTGGACGAACGGTCGTCGTGGGCGGTCGCCCCTCAGGCGGCTCGCCGCCGCCTAGCCAGCCCTGGCCCCACGGAGGTACGTCGGGACTCTGCCTGAGAGTCGCTGTCTGTCGAGATGTAGTTCTCTGGTAGAAACTGTTGCACCTGTCTATCAAAAATGAAGCTACATTGTTAACGTTATATCACGCTGCGCATTAATGTCTGATCTTCGTGGCCATTTATCTGTTGACTAATTCGCACAATATAGAAGTGCTGGCTTTGGAAGTGCGTGTCAAGAGATGTGAGATGAGAGCTCGGAGATGAAGGATTCGAACCATTGAAAACATAACCGGGGTTTTAAATATCGCAAACGTCGAGGTCTGACTAGCTATCAACGTGCCAGAAGGGTTGCCCCTTCAGGGATGGCCCTGAAAACTCCCCTACAACACTGACTACATGTCAATATGGGTTGCACCGTAACATAGATTAAGCATCACTGACACATTCCGGAATGCCGAATTCCGTGAAAAGGCATGTCTGATAAAGATGAGTTACGTCGTCCTTGTTGTTGGGGCACTAGTGGTGACATAGCCGGAGTTTGAGTTAGTTATTTGGGGTTTTGGGCGCCTCGACTAGAAATTGTGATCATCTAGCGCCCGTAACGTTCATTTAGCATGCCAAAATCCTATAGTGTTTCTTAGGTGAGTATCTGGAATGAAATCCTATTGCTCTTAGGTACCTGAATATATTACCTGAATTAATGTTTTCCGAGTCATCTGCTGGAATGTCGCTATATGTTAAATGTCCGATCCTATTTCCGAAGAACAACCTTCGCTCCCTTCAAAAGTGTTGGCACTAGTAAAGCACATGTTGCACCGTGAGGGCTTCCAGACAGCGGGGGCACTTGGGTCAGTCTTTCCTGCAGAGGAGGTATTGGTGAGTAGCGTATGTGTGGCCGGTTCGCAGTCTACATAATCACCTCGTCACTCCTGGATCGGAGATAGCATGACATAGCCGGGGTTTGACGATGGCTGCTCCCCATCCGCAGTGAGGCAAAGCCAGCGGGAACCGAGGCTTGAGGGGGACGAGTGGTCTAGGGGTAAGATGCTCGTCTCACAATCGAAAGGTTGTGGGTTCGAGTCTCACCTGTCGCTACTCTTCGCCCGCGACCAATCGGCGTGAGAGATTGGCGACGCTACATGACTCAACGGTCGACGTGTCGTAAAACCAATAACCAACCAACCGAGGCTCGACTGTGCGGCAAATCACACTGATGCGGAGGAAATAGCCGTAGTAGTTAAAACGTTATCAGGGGCCTTCTGCAACGCATTTGATGAAAGTAGTAAGGGTGTGCAACTTCTACGAGTACTGGACAGCTGTTCTGCTGCCTGGCGACCTTTCGTGGCTGCTCTCGTCCAGCGCAAACAGTTACCTAGTGATCAGCTGCTTAGCCAGATTTGGCAACAACTCGGCTATTAGCTACATTCGCATACGAATTGATTTTGCGTGATGTTATCAGTTCAAGGATCATGAGGAACATGTCCTTTCTAGGGTCGTTCAACTAAATGGTCATGAGCATCAAGACCGAAGGCTACCGGGGAGCGACAAATAATACTCTGCTTTGTTTCCGATCGCAGCGAATTTTTGGCATGTTTGTGCCGTGTTATGCTGGCACGGATTTATCGTTGTGTACGAGTTCGCACGTTACAGTTGTGTCCCAGCGCGCAGTTTAGGGGGGAGGGGGCGAATGCTGTTATCTCACTAGTTTTGATACGCGTGGTGTCGGTGCACCGTTGCGTGGTGTTGGTGCACCGTTGTGTGGTGTCGATGCACCGTGGCGTGGTGTTGGTGCACGGTTGTGTGGTGTTGGTGCACCGTGGCGTGGTGTCGATGCACCGTGGCGTGGTGTTGGTGTACCGTGGCGTGGTGTTGGTGTACCGTGGCGTGGTGTTGGTGCACCGTGGCGTGGTGTTGGTGCACGGTTGTGTGGTGTCGATGCACCGTGGCGTGGTGTTGGTGTACCGTGGCGTTGTGTTGGTGCACCGTGGCGTGGTGTCGGTGCACCGTGGCGTGGTGTCGACCCGCATTTGCCGCCATTGTTTTGCAGCTTCTCATAGAACCTTACGTCTCAGTTTCAGTGCAAAGACCAGTTTAGTGTAGATCATAGCAACACGTGGACGGCGACAATGCACTATGCTCGTAGATACATTCCTGAATACTCAGAACCTGATGCGAAAAATAAAATCACATCCAGGTGATGAGAAGGGTGGGGGGGGGGGGAGAATATCCGCGACATGTCGGTAAGAATTTACCCTTTATGATTACGGGCGCTCGGGCATGCGATAGTCACACTTCCACTCGTCACTTGTTCGCCCCCCCCCGCCGCTCAGATCATGTTCGCGGTATTCAGGCTCAGGCCGCCTCTGTGGGTGAGCTGCGCCTATAAGGTACCACATCTTCTTAGTTGCGCCACTTCCCATTGTGTACTTTCACGGTTGTTATGTCCGTTCTAGATTTTCCGGTTGTAATCTCCCAGCAGGTGTTCCGGATTTCCCGTTAATGTCGGACGAATTTCTTGCAAAGCTACAACGATCCTGGGTTTCAATATGACCTATTATTTATTGTCGAAGCGTATTGGTATTCATTTCCAAATGCATACATTCAGAATGAATACCGATATGATTACTTCATTGCCATATTATTGCAATGTCATCTAACGCAATGCGCCTTGCAACATGCTGATCAATATTGTACGACCGAGTGTGTTACTTAGTGAATAATTGCAAAATGTCCAGGACTGCTCGGGACAGACACTGAATACTTTCAGAGTTTCCTCCATGTCGTCCCATGTTACACTACTGGTGTATTCGGTGAGTTTGAGTCTTCAGAAGCACCCGGAAACGAATGCCGTTTTCCACTAAAAATGAGTTCTGGCAATTCACCAGTCTGGTTTGCAACTAATGTATGCACCTTTGATGTGCCAGACCGTCGCACGTGCCAGCAGCTCAAGTTGCAATGCCTGGCATGCTGAAATACGTGGAAAATGGCCTGGAATATCCTCAACGAATCGCAAGTCTGTGTATGAAATTAGTTGCATGATGATTTCATCTGATGTCGAAATTTAGCTGAATATGCAAGCTTTCAGTGGCATCAATATTAGAGGCTCAGTTCTCCAACTGCGGCGTCCTGAATGCCACGAATATAGCTTGAGCGGAGGCGGCAGGCAGCAGTCAGCTGACGCGCGGAGAGGTGACTGTGTCACATGTCTGGCCGCCCGGAACCACAGAGGGTGTGTTATTGCTGACATGCCGCGATCATCCTCACCCCCCCCCCCCCCCACACACACACCCGTTTCTCAATATATGACTGTGATTTGGATTTTTCATCGAAATCCGAATATTCAAAAGTTTATGCACAAGCACAGAATGTTTGTATCATCCACATGTTACTGTGCTCCGCATTAGATAAGATTGTATCCTGAGATTGAGACGAAAAAAAAGATTTGAAACTGCAAACAACTGCACCAGTTGCGAATATCAATCAAATGATTTTTAGATTCCTCATATCCCAAACGGGCAGAATCAAGGAAACCTCACTTCTCTCCAATATCTCACCCCAAGTGTATTAGTTTGCAGACAGTGTGCGTGCCATTGAATGCTAAAGCACCAGGCGCTGATGCCATGGGGCTCACAAGGAGGGTGTGCCCCCATGACAATGCGGCGCCCGTCTGCCTGGAAATTAGCGCCTTTCCAGGATGCTCGAGTTTTCCAGCTGAAGGCAGTAGAGTAGAAAAAACGCCTTCAGAGTACAAAGTAAGGAAAAAGCTATCCCTCCAGGGCCACCCGAGTGCACCCGCCCCCACCCGCCTTTAACTTTCTTTTTCAATCAATCAGTGGCGGCCCTCCTGGAAAATAATGCCCAGATATAGCGTCCATAATAGCGTCCATCCACCCCATCAAAATTATTGGATACGGTGCCTGCAAGCATTACATTAACCTTCCACGTCTTGTGTCAAACATCACCACTTGTCCTGATTGCAAAGCTCCAAAGCGAAAAAGCACACCTGTGAGAATGTCAGGACCTTGCAGAATTATTTGAGCTTCATTTTATTTAGAAATTAATGTGGAGATGATAGATATTCAAATAACGGCGCCCGGCAAGAGGGTCGCCATCGGTGGGGTCCCTGGGTCCGGACCCTACCTGGGATAGGAACTAGCCACGGCCCTACTCCTCTCACCTGACAATCGTTCCTGTGCCCCTGGGGTTGGACCCCACCTGGAAACTGAGGGAGGAAACACTCCTACGTCAGATGATGTCATGACTATCCGATTCTTAGCACATGTCCCGCATCATTGCAAAATTTCTGACCATCCGATGAATATGTGAACCGTATTCTTTCAAAAGCATTGATAAGTATGTCAGCAACATGATCAGTCGCTTTGTTCTGCTAATGATCGCATACAATAACGTTTTGACATCACAATTGACATTTCCATACCTTGGTAAGGATGCTAACGATTGGTGTTGTGGTTATTTTAGTCAGGTCTATGTGCGCACACTTCTGACGGCTTAGCACTTGTTTTTCACTGGGATGCAAAAACAAAGGACTTAAAGTGCGACAATGCCTGAGATAGGCAGCAAGGGCCAACGTGGTCGCTCTATGCACTGGGCCACCATGGTATGATACGTACATAATACTAGCCGTTTTAAGAAGCTGTTCGGGACACTGTATGTGGAACGATTTTGGCTAATTTCTGGAATTCCAACTGGATCCGTCAGTAGGTGTTTGATTTCGTAGCATTCTTTGCTCTTATTCACCTAAACAGTACACCTTGATGACTATTTCAGAAGCTTTTAAGACACGTTTGCATCACTTCTTCCGTTTACCATGACACGCCTGCATCGCCAAGGTATTTAGAAGAACAATGGCGTTGTCCAACCAAAATTCGCAAACAAGATATGGCAGCAGGGGTGAGGTCCTCCAAAAATTACCGTCAGGTGCTACCGGGTGATGCCAGATGATGCCAGGCGATGCCAGGTGCTGCCAGGCGCTGCTCGAATCTGCCTGGTAGATAGCAGGTAGATGTGGTATCATGGATCATGTACGCCTGGATTGGAAACCAACAGCTGTTTGCGTATCGGCCCACTCAGCTGAGGGTAAGTAAAAACACGGAAACGCGGCCGGTTTTAGGCCGTGCGCCTATGGGAGTTCAGGGTACGCATTTCGTATTCGTATTTTTTCAAATTGATTCAGCCATCCCAGAAGGATTGCATCAGCCTTTCATGATACAGAATTGATCAAGGAACCTTACCGTTCTTTCCTTATTTATTTATTACGCTCCGTTCAGAAGTTGTCGTGGTGCGAAGTGAAGACATTTGTGAGTGGGAGCCCACCTCGACCCAAGGGTCGGCCACCATTGTTGATATCTTGATGATCTTTATCTTGAATCTTTATCTTGATCTTGAAATTATTGGACGGGGCAGGGTACATGAAGGCAATGGGCAGACCAAAATGAATTGGGGGTGGGGGGCACATTCCATTGGCTCCCATGTTAGAAGTTGAAATAATTGCGGGGGTGGGTTAAGGAAGCATTAAGGTGGCAGTTCCTCTCAAAGGTATATAAAACAACACCCCTGAGTCGAACGACTGGCAAGTGGTAGAGAATCGGCGAGAGGTAGTGGCGTTGCCAGCCAGGGTATGTTGCAAGGGCTGATCCAAGGGGAGGAAGCGAAAGTGGCGCCCCTTATGACCCGAAGGACGCCTCTCTTGGAGGCTCCAGTGTACCCCCTCCTTGGAATTTCTCAGCGCAACGCGCTCCTCGGCCTGGGAACGGCAGTCCTGTGAGAGTCCGAACGCACGCCGCGAATTTTTCGGCGAAAGGCACTCCTCAGACAAAAACAAATGGTGCCTCTCTGGAACATCGGAGCGTACCCCGTTCAAATGTTCTGGACAAAGAGCCGCCCTCTGGAGAAATGACTCCTTGGCAAAATCATAAATTTGTCAGTGGTATGGTGTAGGGGGCTTGTACCCTCCATGGAACTTCCGCTCAATCCTCTGCGGATTGGTTGGTACGCCGAAGTCTGTACTCTCCCATTCAGTTGCGTAAACCACTCCACCGGAAAATATAAGCCACATATCTAGAGAGCAAGGAGGGTGGGGGCGAAAGCAGAACCGCCCATTCTTATCTTTAAGGGTGAAACTGCCCCCTCAATGCTTGCTTCCCCCACCCGCAATAATTTCAGCTTCTAACATGGGAGCCTATGGAATGTGACCCCCTATTCATTTTGGTCTGCCTATTGCCTTCTTGTACTTTGCCCCCTCCGGTCCTTTTAATAAATCAACATCGGTGGGCCGACCCTTTCGTAGAAATGGGCTCCCTCTCACAGATGCATTCACTTCGCATCACGACAACTTCGGAACGGAGCGTAATAAATCAATAAGGAAAGAATGGTAAGGTTCCTTGATCAATTCTGTGTTATGAAAGGCAGATGCAATCCTCCTGGGGTGGCTGAATAAATTGGGAAAAATTCCAATACGAAATGCGTACCCCGAGCTCCCATAGGCGCACGGCCTAAAACTGGCCGCGTTTCCGTGTTTTTACTTACCCTCCGCTAGGTGGCAGGTCGGTGCCGCTGATACGCGCAGATCAAAGGCGCCGACGCGGAGTTTCCAATCCAGGCGTACATTATCCATGGTGGTATTACATCAGATTATCAGACGACTGATCTTCTCCTGATGCCGTCAGCCCTTGCCCAGACCGGATCAGGTGCATGCGTTCTGCACTTCATTACCAATGTTGAAATTAGATAAGCAACAAGCACCACGAAGAATATTGGACAATGTGGGTCCAAAGCTTGTGAAGTGTGCACTGCGAAACAGAAAGATTCTCCGAAACGTGCTCGAAAACCTACGGAAATAGCAATTAACATGTACTGCAGCAGTAAATAGGGACAAAAGGTTCCATGAAAGTGACCCGCCTGCTGCCAGGTCGAGTTCCACCTCCAGGCGTTAGGTGCAGCTGTGTTATTCTGAAGGTATCCTGCTGAAGGTGCCCAGAAATACTATGCAAAAATTATCGGAGCTCTAAATATGGACACACGCAATATCGATACCGAACGATATCAACGCGCAAAATATCGACTGGAAAAACACGAGTGACAAAATTATCGGGTAAGCATTACGACGGTTGTCCATCGGAACAGAAATTGACCTTACATTCTGCACATGTTCACGAAACTTTCACATTCAGATTTTTTTGCTACTAACAGAAATGCAGTGAGCTCTATCTTTTCTTGGGGAACCTCCCCCTCTTTGTAATGTTAAAACCTGATACAATAAGAACACGACCGTTGTGCACCGGAAGCGCGTCTACATTTTTATATGGAAACTATTTTTATTAAAACCTTTTTATTCTTAAAACCAGATACGGCTAAGCAAGATTTCCACCGCCACTTCGTGCGATTTTTAAATCACTTGATAAGAAAAAATCCCAACAAGCACAGGAAGTATGATAGTTGTTTCAGCAGGCGCAACTTCCAGCAATGTCCCACAGAAAGCAAAACCTAGGTGGATTTAAAATGAAGCAATGCACGTGTAGCACACATTAAACGCCATCTAGCGGTTCACGCTATGATGGGGCGAACAGGACGGGAGGGAAGGGACAGTACGTTCACAACAGCCTCTCCCGGACAAACGTCGGGAGAGGAGGCGGCGGTGAACCCACCCGCCCTCTACTTCTTCTCATTTCGCGCACCTGACACGCGATCCTTTCCCGTCGTGTCTACCGTCGTGCTGTCGGCGGCGGTTGTTTGTGGGCGCCCTAGGCCTACAAACAGAAGCTGACGCGAAGGGCTACGGTCACTAACAGCCAACGCTGGAGAACGGAAGGAAGAGAACGAACAGGACGAATGCGATTGGGACCTAAGCATCGTCAGTCTTCGACCAGAGTCAAGGAGCTTCAACTTTCGCCGTACTCATTTGGTTGGTTATTGGTTTTACGACACGTCGACTGTTGAGTCATATAGCGTCGCCAATCTCTCACGCCGATTGGTCGCGGGCGAAGAGTAGCGACAGGTGAGATTCGAACCCACCATCTTTCGATTGTGAGACGAGCATCTTACCCCTAGACCACTCGTCGCCCACCGTACTCATTTAGCGCACTGGGCGGACAGGGTGTTACCGCGCCGACCCGCCGGGCCGCCTGTCAGTGCGTATACGTGGCTCATGCAGCAGAACAGCCGATGTCACCTCCGCGATGGCAGGCTGGTCAAACAACAATAACAACAATGTAGTGCATCATGGGCAGCTGTGCGTACAACACACATAAGCGGTGTAGTAGTGTAAATGTCATGTAGAAAAGAAAGGCATCGACTGCAGAGGAGGCCATCAAGCTTATCGGAGATGAGGATTTCGACAATGATTGGTCTTTTGACCACGACTGGTCCGCAGATATAATGGCACTGTCGCCTTCTACTGTCAACGATGTGACCGACGAGCAGGAAGGGATGACGTCGCTGTCCGCGAAGATATATCGGTGTCGGCTGCACCTGGACATGCCGAAGCGCACATTCCCACCCGGCAGCAGCCTGCAGAGCCTGTTCCCCGGAAGCGAAGGATGAAAGGTGAGGAGGTCGCTCGCTTGAGGCGGACAAAGCCACAGGACTCGAAAGTGCCATCACAGACGGAGGTTGCAAAGCCACGAGAGGATCGTACGAGAAGCGTGCTGGATCAGAAATCTCCAGTACAACTTTTAAGGTTCTCGGAGGATGTCATCCAACACAACTGCGAATTTCCGTTACACCACCAGCACCAAGAACGACCAGCGCTTCAGCCTCCTGCTAGGCGACCTCAAGGATGTTATGGGGATCATTGTCCCCACAGGATATCACCAGCTACTGAGTGAGCGTCATTACTTGTCCTGTGCCGGTGATCTGGGAGTCGAGGATGTACGACAAACGGCGAGCCGGAACATTTACGCCAAGATAAAGGCGCACCTCAACTTTCAGAACAAAAGAGCAAAATCCCAGCATCAGCCGACCGAGACGATCGTGGATTCGATGTTCTATCCCCTATCAAAATGTTTATTGGAATCTCCATAAGTCGTTTAGGGTCGTTGGAAGTGAGATGGCCATCAATGATCGTGAGGTATTTTGGGCTCAACTCTGAAACAATTCATCCGTGGAAAGTCGATGCGTTTCGGCTACAAGCTGCGATCTCTTTGGGGGATGGACAGCTACTGTTTCAAGTGCTCACTCCATTGTGGAAGAGGATGAAAAACAACATTGAGCTAGCCCTGAAAAGCAAATTTTTCCATGACATGTTCGAGTCCGTGAACATGCTCGAAAGATGCTCGGGCTTTGACCCACTTCGACTAAAATGCGTTAAAAAAAAATAATGTCTTCACGTCAAGGCGACTAATAGAACGATGACAGACAGTGGCATGCATGAGCGACTGGGACTGTGAGGAACAACAGACTGAAAACGTGTCCAGAAACAAAGACCAACACACGGCTGTACAAGGTCACGGTTCGTACGAACCACGGTTCGACACAAGTGAAGAACTATTCTGGTGAAGTGGAACGATAGCCGGTGCGGTTCTGCGATGACAAATCACTACGCCACTGGCACATGCTAAGGCATGTCAGCAGCACATGCCACGAGATGGTATAGCTCCCAGCGGTCCCATCGGGTCATAAACCAGCCTCGGCCGATCTGCAACTACAGCCGGTCCGTGGGTGGGGTCGGCCGCCACGGGGGTCGGCCGCCGTGGGTGGGGTCGGCCGCCACGACCACGATGATCGGATGTCACAGCAGGCCAAGCTACACTCTTGAAAATGTCCTCAAAATTCCGGATCTGATTGTTCATCAGATGGAAGAAAGACATGGCACTTGACATTACTTAAGGGAAGTGATGCAGTTATTGAGTAATAATATTGATACTACTGTGGAATCCATGTAAGTCACCTCAATTGTGAAAGCACATAGAACTGTCCAGTGTACTAAATATAGTGGACACCCGATTTCCCCATGGGGAACTGCGAGCCAATGGCATCGTAGCAACATAATTTGAGCAAATTTTAAGGGGAAAATCGCACCTCTGCTTCATTTCTGTGTATGCTTGGGCGTCAATGACTAAACACTTCGCGAAGTAAGTGTGACCAAACAACAGTTCAGATGGCTTAGGGATAACAGTGGATGCTGAACATTGCTGGCGCAAAGTGCCATCCTATGTCACCCAAGGATCGATGTCAGCCAAGGCCATTGACCTACGATGACCTCGGATAATCCTATTCGAATTGGGATAACTCTGGTTGATTTTGGGTATGGAATTCAATTGTAGGGACCATTTTACTCCGGAAAAGGAAAATGGACAATTTGAGCACAATTGAGAAAATTAGAATGAATATTGGGGAGGGCTTTGACCTAATTTGGCACCTTCCCCATGCTTCATGATGCTACGCGTGACACGTCATTGAACTGACAAGATCCGAGGGCCACCTTGCTAAGTATGTCGTACGCATTTTGGCAGTAGATTTGTCCAACTTAAAAAATCAACGTTTCACAAAATCTGACTTTGATCACGCTGCTGAGGTCCATGAATCAGGGTGAATGAATGAATGGTAAATTAATGGTGAATGAATGAATCTACAGGGTCATGCATGGTGTCAGTCGCGAGGTCTTTCGACAAATTGCCCGCTACTTTTTGTTGCGCTTTTCGAGCACATTCAATTCGGAATTTTCAGAGAGTTGGCACCATTCGAGTGCGTATTCCCGTGGAATTCGAAGGTAGCGAACTGCAAAATGGTAATGGGGGTTAGCCACCTTACATGACAAGAACTCCTCTTTTCAATCTCCTCATGTTCCTTCTTTTTCACAGCATGTTCATGGAGCCGAACATTGCAACATAGTTGAATGACTTTGTGAGACCTTGAAAAGGTTCATGAGCTGTGGGAATGGTCAAATGGGAATAATCAAGTGGGAATGGTCAAAGGCTCAACCATCAGCTATATTTGAATACTCGAATATACATTTGTACAGAATGATGAACTTTAGTTCACTAACATTCGTGGTGTGCAACAGCATCAGCATGTTAGCATAAATTCATTCGCCTGACATTCTGTAATGAATGCAGTCATATATAAGTGATCTGACATGACCCGGATGTTGTGCTTGCATCAAATATGTATAAAAGATCCCCTTCATTGCATAATCCGTATATCCGTACTTACCCCCTCCACAGCTGAGATCGAGATCTCACCAGCCAGGGTATAGATCGCGGCCGGCCGCCACCTCAAACCTAACTAGCCCGCGGCCAGACGACTCTTTAATTACGCCGACCAGACCGGCGTCGACCATTGGTCGCCGCCGGCGATCACGTGACCGCCTCGGTGCCGGGCACCGGCCGGCCCGCCTCTGCCGCCGCCGCCGCCGCTGGCGTCCTCTCCAGTCGACGGTCGCGTCGCGAACGGCGCGGCGCGCGCGGCTTCACGGCGTCGTCGCCCCGTCGACACCGACGGCAGAGCCGACGGCAGGGCGGCAGACGGTCGCGCCGGCCCTTTCACGTCGGAGTCGGGCGCGACTGGCAAGTTCGCAGGAAAGCTGGGAGATTACCCGGACCGCAGAGTCCGCCACCAACACTACTGGGCCGGGCTGAAGAGTGACCTGATAGCAAGCTGATCCGAGTGAAGCTCCTGACACGGCTTTCGGGAGGCCGGTGTTGAGACCGTGACCTAACCGTGTGGAGCCGCAGTCCCAACAGCCAGCCACCTTTAACGGTGACCCCGTGACCCGGGCACTCGTCGGCCGGTCGGCATCGTCTGACGTCACGGCCAAAACAGTGGTGTCACAGAGCCACAGCTGCAGACGTGGTGGCGTGACGTCACAGACTGAAGCGTGGTCCGGCGGCGTCTGCACAAGAACCGTGATCCTGTGACGTCACGACTGTAGACGTGTTGCGGTGACGTCACGGCCGGACGCGATGTGCTGTGACCCGTGGGGAGGGTACAGTGCGTCTGCGATGACTGTGAGCAGTGTGAGGCCGGCTGTGTTGTTGCTGCTGGTGATCGGCCCGGGACTGGTGGGCGGCAGCGAGTTTCCAGAGAGAGAGTGCTGCGACTCGATCCCACCCCTGCCGGCCCAGTTTACCACCCCGCCAGTCTCGGTGGGAACTGACCGTCCAGAGGCTGCCCTGACCACTACACACAAGTCTACAGGTAGGTTCCAAGAGACTACCCGTACCACTCTCGGTGGAAACTAACCCAAAGAAATTGCGCTAACCATCACACAGAAGCCCGCAGATAGATTCCTGGAGATCGCCCCTCCACTCTCGGTGGAATCTGATTTTCTAGAGACTGCACTAACCACCACACAGAAGCCCACAGGTAAGTTCCAGGCGAATACCCCATCCACTCTCGGTGGGAACTAACCCTCTAGAGACGATCGTATCTGTCACAGAAGTTCACAGGTTGGTGCCAGTTCACGAACTTGGCGGCTTTTTATGAGGGAGGTCCCGAACGCAATCCATCGAAAGCAATCCACTCCGGCCGAAGTTGGCGAAACCTCCTCTTGGCGAAACCTCCTTCACCTAGGGAATATGGTACATGCATCCGAAATGTAAATGCACCGTATCGAATTATCGAACTGGCATCGATGCCAAGTCAGTCACTTTTTTTTTGTCTCGCCACGGGCTCAGTTTATGACATACACGCCCATTCAGTGCGGTACCCTGAATCGACTCAACATAGCCACGCAATCTCCCGGCCTCGAGGAACACAGGTCACGTGGCATGACGACATGGCTACGTGACCGACGGCTGAATCCTCACGGCTACCGCACATGTAGCCGTGAGGATGTAGTGCCTGTGCACGTGCACCCACAACACCATTTCGGTGAACATGAATTGTGAGTTGTTCAGAGGAAATATTGGAATACTAGCTGACAAGAAACCAAATTAAAAGGGCAGGCCTATCTGTAGGTGAAATAATTAGATCTTGAAATATTGCCGCAAAGTTATTCAGGCTTCAAAAGCGTGACTGCTGGTAAGACCGGATCGGGCTGGGTTGCTGGGATCGTGTGTGTTCGGGTCGCTCAGACGAGCTTTACCTGGATATGCTCGCCACTAACTAGACTCGTGACATAACTATTAATTGGCAATCGTCAACTGTTGATAAGCTCTTGGTAAATCACTGCTTCGACTGATCAGTTCGGGAAAGGTGTTTCCTTCCCTGATGTCAGATTTCCATAAATATTCCATAGGACACTGGACGCTCTATGGAGCATTAGATACGCGCAGATAGATTCCTGGAGATCGCCCCTCCACTCTCGGTGGAATCTGATTTTCTAGAGACTGCACTAACCACCACACAAGCCCACAAGAAGGTTCCAGGAGAACACCCCATCCACTCTCGGTGAGAACTAACCCTCCAGAGACGATCGTATCTACCACACGTGTAGACTTATAGCCATTAGTCTAATTGCTATAATCGTACACGGAGTTCCACTAGCCGTGTCTTCCGCCCCCTTTTTCAATGACAGCGGTGGTGTGCTGTATTACTACTCTCCAACGCACCAGTGCACCATGGAAGACATGGAGTGCTGGGCGTTAAGTTCTTTGTTCCGCGTATTATGTTCAGATGGCTGAATTGAATTAGAAAATAGATTGCGAAATGTGTTCGTTACCGCCGGGGCACTAAGCCACACCGGCGACCAGACCGCAGCGCCAATTAACACCATCCGGTGCCCTCGATGACCCAAGCATACCAAACCACGTACTCAGTGACACTCGTTGGTTTTCCGGTCACGCAGACAGTGAACTCAGGCTGCTATTTCACCAGCGACACCCGGTGCGGACTTCCGACGCGCACTACCCCCTCCACCTCCGCTCTGGCTGGACCAACGTCCTCTGGGCGCGCCGGTTAGCCAAGTCCCAACTCTCCCGCCGGAGCATGACCTCGTCGAATCGAGATCATCACGCCGAACCATGCCTGTCTCACCTGACCATCCACATGCCACTGGCCCATCAAGGTGACACCACACAACATCATTCCATCTGTCTGCTGCAGACTCTCCAGATGCTCACTTCCTCAATTGTACCACATCACCAGACCATCTCTCTCTCCCCGGAGCACATCACCAGGCCGTCTCCTCTCCCATCAGACTACATCAATAGACTGTCCCTCGATCGCCAGACCACATCATCAGACCAGCATTCTCTTAGCGGACCACATGACAGACCATATATATCACTTACCAGACGACGTCACCAAACCATCCCTCTTCATCGGACAACATCACCAGACCATTCCTCTCTCACCGGACCACATTACCACAACATCCCTCTCTCACCAAACATCATCACATTATCCCTCCTTCACCGGACCACATCACCACAATATCACCGAGACCACATCACCAGATCACCCCTCTCTCACCGGACCACATTACCACAATCTCACCAGACCACGTCGCCACACCATCCCTCTCTCACCGAACATCATAACATTATCCCTTCCTCACCGGAATGCATCACCATAATCTCACCGAGACCATATCACCTCATCACCCCTCTCTTGCTGGACCACATCACCATGCCATTCACCTCTCACCGGACCACATCAGCACAATCTCACCGACCCATCACCCGCACTATCCATCTCTCGCCGAACATCATCACATTATCCCTCCCTCACCTGATCAGATCACCCCTCCCTCACCGGACCACATCACCACCCCGCCGCTCCCTCACCGGACCACATCACCAGATTAACCCTCTCCCACCGGACCACATCACCACAATCTCACCGAACCACACCACTACATGATTGTAGTGGTGTGGTGATCCTCTCACCGAACATCATCACCTTATCCCTCCCTCACCGGACCACATCATCACAGTCTCACCGGACGCACGCCACCACACCACCCGTCCCTCACCGGACCACACCACCACACCACCCCTCCCTCACCGGACCACATCACCACCCCTCCCTCACCGGACCACATCACCACCCCGCCCCTTTCCCACCGGACCACATCACACTTCGGACGGTGACGCCGTAACGGCCGTCCCGAGCCGACGGCGGCGAGAGCCGGCTTGTATATCGACCGGCTCAGAGTCGATTGGCCCACTGCACGGCCGCCGCCCCGGCCCTTGCACAGATTGGCCAGGGGCACTTCTCGGAACAGACGGATCTCACCGGTTGAGCCCTGCCGCTCTGGCAGCCGCTGAGTCGGGGCTGAACCGCGACTGGGCCGTGACTGAGTCGGGACTGAGTCGTGACTGAGTCGGGACTGAGTCGGGACTGAGTCGGGACTGAGTCGGAACTGGGCCGCGACTGAGTAGAACTGAGTCGGGACTGAGCCGCGACTGAGTCGGAGTTGGGCCGCGATTGAACAAGAATAAAACAGGGAGTGGGACTGAAGTGGGGAATGAGCATGGAAATGGATGAGCTGATTGAACCTTGAGCAAGTGCTGAGCCGCCATAGTGATTGATCTAACAATGGCATCGCCACGGTCCGAGGTCCGAGTACCATGGACATCACTAGTTGTCTACACAGGTAGAAAGTGATTAGTGGCATATGTGTCATATTTTCTGTGGCTTTCATGACATGTTCTAATCGATCAATGTTACTTACGCCCCATCAGTTTTTTCTCCATCAAATTTACCATATAATTATTTGACGTTGACCATCCCTCATAACATTAGATTTGTATATCCATCTGCTACCCCCATACAATTTGACACGTTTTGGTCCTCGAGCTGCCCTTTCAGGGTGAGAATTATGCGGGATAAGGAAAGTGGCCCAATGGTGCAGTGAGTGACGTTGTGAGGTTAGTTCCCGGTCCAACTCACTGCAAAAAATGAAGGTAGAGGGGGGGCATCGGCCGAAAAAAACGTTTTTTGCATTCATCACGCATCCTGATGATCCGTTAAGTCACCAGTTGGCATCCCATGTTTCTGTGTATTTGCTCAAGTATTATGAGGCTCGGAGATGTCTGCGATCGATTTGTCCAGCCACCATATCTTGTAATGTCCCCGGTCGGTGCATTGTCAAGCCACCATACCTTGTGCTGTCTCTGATCGGTAAATCGCCGCCAAGCCACCATGCCTTGTACTTTAACTTTATACAGAACTTTATATATATATAAATATGTATATACATATATATATATATATATATACATATATATATATGTATATGTATATACATATTTATATATATATATATATATATATACATATATATATGTATATGTATATACATATTTATATATATATATATATATATATATATATATATATATATATATATATATATATATATATAATACCGGATCCTTTTAACAGAACCATTCCAGGAAAATGCTTGCATCTGGTTGACATCCGAAAATTCCAAGGTCAGGCAAAGGTCACGCCGTGTGGTCAGGCCAAGTAAGTTTAAGCATGCATATCTCCGGAACATCATTTCTGAAGTATGCAAAATATGTTCCAAGAATAACTGGTAAGATACTGAAGCATCTTTAACAACTGTCAGCTTCTGACCCCGTGACCTGACCTCAGGTTGCGCTGGGGCAATGCATATATTGCTAAAACGATCTCTTTAGCCTTCGCCTGAGCGTATTCTGAATGAACAGAAATTCCAAGGGAAGGTCAAATCAGATCAAATATGGCTAGATCGCATGAGGTCATCTCATCTCAAGTCATTCGTTGGCTGTCCAATGTCATTTCGACCACTTACGCGGCGCTGAAACCGAATTCAGGTGTTATTTGGCGAGGAACAGTAACATTCTTTATAAGATAGCATTTTGCAGAACATACATAATAGGTGACCATACCTGATGTTATTGATATTTGACACCTAATTTAATCTAGATTGCTTACTACATGTCCCCATCATTTTCGGCGTATGTAATTGCCAGCAACTTGAAGTTACCCTACACAATGCGGTAAAAAAGACACAGAAATTGACCTAACCTCAGGACAGTAATATTGACCTTGCTTAGCATTTCCAGATAGCAGGGTGTTCGCCACGATAAAAGGACATCACGATCTGAGTTTGATGTTTATATGTTGCAACCACTCCGAATGGCAGTACTTGGAAGATTTTGGGACACTGCATTTTGACCCATCCCAGATGAATGGCCTTTCATGACCTGGACCTGAAATGTTTACAAAATGTGCAGAAAAGTTGTATAAGAAGCTATTGAAAACGTCATGCCTCTGTATCTACTGTTTTGTTCCCTATTACGGTAAAACCTGAAGGGGGCTTTCGAAGGGTTAAGGCATCCGACACAGCAGCCCGGCTGCTGTGTTCTCACCAGAGGTCTAGAAACGTGGCTACTTAGCTACTATGGTAGGTAGCGCATCTGCTTATGACCTTTTTGCAGATGTATCGAATTTAGAGAATGTGTTTTAATACTTCGTATACCTATGTGTCGGACGAGCGGCAGAACATAAGAAAACTGAATACGTCGCATCAATTCCATCAGCATCAGACTGTGAACAACATCAATGCAACAGAGTATGGCATAAACAACACTAAATGATATTCATTAGTGGGATAATACACATTTGCGGGATAATAAACATGGGATAATAAACATCTATGGCATCTAAGCTAACGTATCTTGGAATTATTTGAAGCAGTCTTGAACCAGAAGCGTATGGGGGCCTTGTGGGGTGGGGGGGGGGGGGTCAGCGTCAGCTGGTGCAGCTGCTACAACTGGCCTTAGACTCCTCCCGCACCCACCCACACTCCGTAGCTTTCCAGAGGTTCGGTCTTCAGCGATGCTTTGCACACATTAAAGCATCGACTCCACAATCCACACTCCACATCCAGATCATTGAATCTGAATGGCAATTATACCATGATCCAGATTCTACGGTGAATGTTGTATTCTGTATGCTGGATTGCCAATGTAGCGCCATGTAGCGCGACGTATCACAAGCGAAACTCGCCAGTTTAAGGCAAAATTGATGAGCATTGCTGGGTACATAATCATGGATTTTTCATCTATTCATGTGCTATAACAAAGTATATATATATGTATATATATATTGTATTGTGATACGGAAACTTCAGGTGATTCTCTCCCTCCTTCGGGATGCGTAGCGCGGTGTTTACGCTTTTATGGAAGTGTACACACTTCCTATTTGCGCATTATTTAATTATTTCATAATATTCCCTGCTGGGTAAAAACAGAAAATATGTATTTATAATTAGAAAAGTAACAACAGTTGTCTCATTTTAGTAATGTATGGAACAAGCATATATTCACAAGTCAATGCGCCTATTTATTAAAATCCGTGATATTCGTTTAAAACTGCCAGCGTCTGTATGCCAGCCGCCACAAACGTCACATTTCTTTGGTTGCTCTATCAATTGAATTTATTGCGATCGTTGCCGCTAGGCACCGCTGGCAGCACGCCGTTCTGACGTCATGTATTATTTAAAGAAACGTTTTCCTATTAATACTGATTGCACTAAGAAATATTGTATTTTGTGATATTTTTATTGGAGATTAAATACTGTAGGTAGATAATGTAGTCCATGCCAGGAAATGTTAATAGAATATTAAACCATGACGTCAGAACGAAATGATTCACGAGCGATAGACAACTCCAATAAATGAAGTTGACAGAGCGACAGCTGAGCTTGCTTCCGTGCAGTTCCTTTCAAACGTGACCAGTTTTTATGCGGTTATTGCGCGTGGGCTCTTCCTTTTCGAGTGGTCCCGTGATTGCTTGCCACAATGCCCAAGGAGCGAAAGTTGAGCAAGATCAGAAGTCCCAAGAAGTCGGATGCCTGGGCATCAAGACAATTCGTGCATTGTGGCGTAACAGGTTGTAGTTGGTATAGCTACGAGTATTCACTTAAACGTCACGTGGCAAGTAAGCACAAGGAATTGTCTGAGAAGAATATTCGGTTCAAAGGCACAGGATTTGCAACCGGGGAGTAGTTTGCGAGCTGGTGCCCGGTGTATGTGGTAAGTACCTACCTAGGTATGGGTAGGGGTGATGTCTTCTGAGCACTTGCCTTTGCTATGTAAAAGATACTTAACTTCATCATCTTATCCCCTCATCTTTAAGCTTGGCACACACCCTACGAGGTGAGTGATTAATCATTTGCAGATGCAATCCTTCATGGAAAAGGCAATGGCTCTGAATTTGAGAACTGGTTGGCTGAAACTCTACTTAATTGTCCTGAAATGCCACCCCTCCAGCCCTCTTGCAATCCCCAATTTGTTGAAATGCTGCCTTTCCAGCCCATTTGCAGCCATCAGCTGCATGTCTGACCAACATTGAGCACACCTTGATGGCCATGACCAAGGCTTAAAAATTGGGCTGTTTTGCAACACGACAAGATGTTGGTAGGATTTGCTTAGCAGCATGGCATCCTGGGTTAAGCATGATGCAATGCATAACATTAACCAACCTAACAAAATTTGGCTAAATCTGAAGCCTAATTTTGCATGCATGGGCTGCCAATGTTAGCAAGTGCTGTAATACATCTGGTTTTGGACATGTTCTTTCAATACAGTTCTGGTTGGCTTTTGGCATCATCTTGCGCACCACAATTGTCACCCAGTTTGCCATGGTGTTGGTCCATGCAATTCCTTATACCATTGTCCAAAAAATGCATATCTACCTGTGCAGCTGAAGAACATTGTCGCTTAGAAATTGTGGATGATTTGAGAAAAACAAGACATGCATTCAAGGATGGAAAACCAGTATTTTACATCATTGATCAGTTATGGATCATCATGCCTGTCTAAACAGTCTAAGCAGGGAAATTATGAAAACTTCAGAAAGGATAAAGGAATACATTGCCATCAATTGTGAATTTCTCGTCTTGATATGTGCTAGTATATTGAACGAATCACATATTCTCCGATTTGATATGAACCTTTAGCTGATTTTGTACGGTGCCTGTGGAGATCAGCTGTGTTGTAAAATATTCAAACTGTAGCGGCGACCACGCCCTAATCCCAAATATACCCTTGGCTGTAATCCGTGCCATGGAGTTAACTGCAGGTTAAAAATGGCCACAACCATTAAATGGGATAACTGGAGCAAATGTGAACAAGTTATGAAGCGATAGTCCGACATTAAAGCGCTGGTTTGATCGTATTTACATCATTTCATTCCATGTATTTTATGTTTTGACAAGAAACACAGATTGAATGACTTAAGGATAAGCCTCGAAGTACCTTAAATATTTGGTATACAGAGATGTTTTATAACACATAAATCGACGACTTGGCACATGTTCTTCGATTACTCGTAGTGATTCAAGAAGTTTTGCTCTTCATGTAGCAATTGCGTGTTTCCATAAATTGGTGTGTAGCGGAACCGGCAATTTTTAGAGCTCTGGTTCTCACAAAAACACAGTGTCGTGGCAGGGGACGGACAGAGGAGACAGGCGGCTCCAGGCGACCGCCGCTCGATTTGAAAAACGCGTTCTGCGCGGCAGTCAGCCTGCATTTACGTAGGCGGAGGCTCCCTGGGTCCGAGGAGGGTGTTTCTCCCGTCGACACAGCTGCAGGCGAACGAGACGAGCTATCCTCCCTCAGTGCCGTATACACCCAGATCGGATCACCGTGCGCCGCCATGGTGTCGATCCACGGTCATCTGAGGGAATTCAGAGCTTTTGGTGGTCAGATGGTAAATTTTGGATCGGGTAGCGATTCCAGCGGCGCAATTCATGATTTATTTTTATTTTGTGTGGCTGCAAAGGCAGCAAGTGAGCAAGAGAAGGAAAGTAAGATTGTAAACGTGTCTGTCCTTGCTATATTTATTTTACTCTCGTTAATTCCTCCACGCAGGCCTGTAATAAACTGCCAGTATCCCTTACTCCAGGTTACTCCAAGGACGTGTCTCTACCATACTCAACTACAACCCTCAATTAACTACCGTGCCATATGATTAAAAAAAAACACCTGATCCCGTTTTACTCCAGTGAAGCACCAGCACAATCCTTTCATCCACTTTGTATTCGGCCAGTATAACCCCCTAAGTCGATCCATATTTTCTATATCGTCCATGGAACCGAGTTGCACTTGAATCATATTCAACACAAAGATACGCATACTCGACATTCTCTTCAAACATGAATCACGACAGATCCTTAAGCTTTGGTTTCGAAGCTAAAGCATAAGCGACCATAATTATGGTGGAAGACAATGCAGGCTACACCTTGCACTAGCCGGACCTCCGTCAGCCCCAGACCATCCGCCACCACCTCGCCTTCCGACACAACGGCATGGTATCTCGTGATCTCTCTCCTCATCCTCGATGTGCGTCTCTCGGCCCATCATTCCCAGACCATCCGCCACCACCTCGTCTTCCACCACAGCGGCGTGGTATCTCGTGATCTCTCTCCTCATCCTCGATGTGCGTCTCTCGGCCCATCATTCCCAGACCATCCGCCACCACCTCGCCTTCCACCACAGCGGCGTGTTATCTCGTAATCTCTCTCCTCATCCTCGATGTGCGTCTCTCGACCCATCATTCCCAGACCATTCGCCACCACCTCGCCTTCCACCACAGCGGCGTGGTATCTCGTGATCTCTCTCCTCACCCACGATGTGCGTCTCTCGGCCCATCATTCCCAGACCAGCCGCCACCCCGCCTTCCACCACAACGGCGTGGTATCTCGTGATCTCTTTCCTCATCCTCGATGTGCGTCTCTCGGCTCTCCGTCCGTCATTCAAAACACCAATATTGATTTTTCGGGCTTATCCTGACAGGATTAAACAATTTGTAATTCATCGCGACACGTTCATGCTGACAACATTTATCTCGACATAAGTCTTGTGAGGATAAACGCGGTCAATCGAATAATAATGAAAACTTCATGTGCCGTGGAATGGCGTAGATAATCTTTTTGTGCATTCCCATTTCGTGGAGGGGGTGTCTGATGACAGAAGTTAGCAAGACGCAGGGCTTCCACCAGATTAGCAGTAGCGCACTGGTTACTGGTGTTGAAAAGTGTTCAGGTGGCCATTCTTTCCAGTTCACGCTCATGGGCACCACGCTAAAAATTTAAAATTGTTCTTATGAATTATTTGGTAGCTTAGCGATGGATTGGAGGTAGCGGTGGAGGTACGACGGAGCCGCTCGTGCAGACTTTTACTACCAAGGAGGCAAGCATGGGTTTATGCAGAAGTGATCTAAATTTAGCTTACCCATACCAAAACCCCACTCTCCCCAAGTAATAAGGTACATTTATCATGGACACAAAACAAAATATGGGGTGTGTCAGAGCGTAACCTGATAGTGAACCATACACGTCACATTGTATCATAAATTTCACGGATAACCGAAGACCCATTTTGTTTTCAGCAGGAGCAAACCATGGAACTGAAACACGGCGAAGAACGATCAAAGGTCGCCGAGTTTTAGTCCATGTTCCCCACCATTACCTACCATGTCAGAAACACAAGATACACTATTATAAGTACGAGGGCGTGCAGAGCGCAGTACCCGAAATACTTCGATGTCCAGAAGAAAAGTTGTGCTAGGTCTGACACTACTTTTCGTGCATCCCTTATGATGTGCTTTAGGTCATTTGTGAGAAGACAAGATCCTCATTGTTGGCTAAGCAACGGCGCAGCAGTCTGCTTCCACACAACACTTATGGTTTAAAAGAGACATATTCTGCAGAATCACGAACACAATCCGAACGTCGGCATAAGTCTAACAGCCACAAGTCGGTCAATATACTGCTAGCTAACACACAGAGTGGCTCCAAAACACGACTACCCATGTCCGTCCGGGCCGGACCGCCATCTAGAAAAGGCCACACGCGGGTCGATATTAATCCTACGTAACGCAAAACAGCAGCTCTAAAGGGTAAATAGCCCTGCCATCCGGGCATGGGCCGCGCCACAGAAAAGGCCACACGCCAGACGATAGCAATGGTACCTAGCATAACAAGAGAGCGGCTGTAAAGAACAACTACCCGTGTCGGTCGGTTTGGGCCGGGCCGTCCAGAAAAGACCACGCCTCGGTCGATAGTGTTCATGCCACACATGAACAGAGCGGCTCTAAACGATAGCTTTAGGCGGCTCATGTCCGTCCGAACGCAGGTCGCCGCCTACAAATGGACACACGCCGGTCGATGGTAAAGCTATCTAACACACAACTGTCCAACACACCTAATATGCTACAGTCTCAACCTAACAAACGCAAACAGCATACAACAGTCCTAGCCTAGCACACGAAATGTCCATCCGAGCCCAGCCGCAGATGGCCTGACTCGACGAAAAGGCCTCGCACAGAACACAGCTACTTGGGAATCGCGGCCTTCTCGTCCGTGAGGACACCTTTTACATTAAGAATAGCATGTTGTCGGCATTCACCATTCACTCTCTGATTGAACACCAGGAGTGTTCAATTATCCTACATCAGCAGCAAATCGTCCTTGGTGCCGGAGGTTGTACATACATCTTCCTTCTCCACGAAGATCTTTCCACAGGTGTATATCAAGCAGCCGCTCGGCAAGCTCTGCACTCTGGGAGGTCTTGGATATCTCGCCCTCCAAATTCATATGCACACGGGCCATAACCGTCTGATCTGGAAATACAAAAAAGAAGAATAACTAAGAAGCAACATGCAAGTCGTAAACTCTGTTCATGGTATAAAGTACAGCACTGAGTACCAGGTCGAGATGGCGGATGAAAGCATCACCATACAGAGTCAATTGAGAGCCGCCAAGGAAAAAGAAAATAACGAGTGGATTAGCATTACCTCCATGACATAGCCAACATCAGAGGGGCATGAAAGGGGATTATTGGGTTCTGACTCCCTCGTTGGATAGCCCTTGTGAAGAAACACAGCCAATTAATTCACCAAGCAAACGAAAAATTCAAAAGGTTCAAGGTACAACAAACATCGCGATAAAATCGCGGATCTTTCTTCAGGGGCCAATGGCAACCAGAAGGCTCCAGGCGGGATAACGACATTTTCACCATATCCTGAATCCGCGCCCTGACGAACGGTGCCTATTTTTATATAGGCCAATCAGTGACCTTCCGTGATTTGTGAATGTATGTGATAAGAGTAAGAGTACTGACAGTATAGCATAACATGAAGAACATGAATTGGATATGTGGTGAGAAGAGAAGTGGAGAAGTTGAAATAACTGACCGCTACGACATTGTTTTCTGTAATTTGAAATCATGATGTACCTACCGACAGCGGGAGTCACTAACATTTCAATCAGCAGGGGAGATAAACCAAGCCACAGTATTTAATCGTCACACTGATTCGTTTGACAATATACGTAAGACACTCGAAGAACAAGCATCCTAATAAAAAACGGCACAGCGATTCTCTTTGGCATAACATAACTCATCCACTGGGACAAGTACAGTACTCTGCGCAGCTCTTGCACATTAGACATCCTTAGGGCACGCGGAAGTGCAACAAAAGCAGAATAATGGTATTGGTTTAGAAAAAAACTGGCACAATGGACATGCATTGTAGAATGCCTCCTTCGCGTGTGATCAACGTCACCAAGAGCGTACGTTTGGGGACACTTATGCAAGTAGTGTGGTGGATTTAGCTGTATCATATTTAAGCAGCTTCACTAATACTTCCTGAGTTATGGTATCGAATATGTATGTTGCTGTCTCCTATCGCGATGAGTGAGTTTGTTTTGTTACTGCAGATTTTGGCGTTCACCGACACCTACCATGGTTGGGGTCGGATGCGGAACAGCTAACTGGACAGGCATGGAATGCTGGTGCTAGGATTGGTCTACTTCGTACTATATAGGCATTTGCAGATCAACATCAGGCCACCGTGTGCGTATGCTGGACGAGAGGGTTAGTTAGTTAGTTTTGAGTGCTTTTAAGTACATCCACCACACTGGCTATGCAGAGTCCATAGCAGCATGACTTAAACGTGAGCATGCCGTTCTGGCGTGAAAGTATATGCTCATAAAACGGGTAACGTAGAAACATAAATCGCGCGAAGTTCACCACTGAAAGAGTGGACAGTGATTATATACTAAATGCAACCATCACCGATTCGTCCCCCCAAAAAGTCATGGAGATTGTACGGCTGCAAACGTCCAAAGTTACGTCATCTATCAGCATGTTGAGGGAACGATGTCAAAACATGATTTACCAGCGTGAGTGGTACCAATGACTCAAAGGTGTATTAGCCCCACAAGGAATGCAACGGCGAGTTGCATATTTGGAACGCGAAAACCCACATGTTAGATTAGTCAAAAGATGAGCAGCAAGGTTATCAGTCAACACAAAGCATACAACCCCAGTAGCAGTCGTGGTCTGGCCGTGAATGTTTATGGTAATTTCTGAGGACTTTCTTTTTTTTAGTTGCAACGAGGGAATCAGAGAGTTATTAAAGACTAGTACTTTGCGTACGGCACAACGGCGAGAGTAAATATTCGTTTCTCACTTTGCCCCTTTCTCTTTGCAACAAGGTTGTAGGGTGAAGTAAACGTTTTCAAAGTTACGACCTTTGGCTCTTACACTTAAATGATTCGCATCAGTGTAAGATCGTCGTAGCACAAGATGATGCGATGTCCATCCAAAGTGTGAAAAGACCATCAACAACCCTTCGATAGACGGATGGCGTATGGAACGACTCCACCAGGAAATAATGGGTCCAGTTGCATACGCGTTGACAGGTGGTGCTTCAGCGTCGCTTCAGTTTACTTGGGTCTCGGAATTCCAGAATTATGTTTACAGTATGACCAGTAGACAAGCAGCACCTGGAATACTCCACCTCTTCAAAAGCACCACGTCTGATTGTCCCAAGCGCTAAATACCATTGTAGCAAAATAATAGCTGAATACAGCAATCATACAAGCATGCATAAAGTGGTGGCACACACATAACTTCGTTCTGGTTCACGACGTCCATCGTTAATTGAGCATGTGCGCCAAAATAGTTTTGGAATGATAGTGCATGGAAAATGCAATTTAATTTGTGTGCCAATGGCTTAGACTATAACGCTGATGGAAACGATGACTGAATTTAGTTTCATATTTAATTTCTTCCGTTGAACGTTATTTTTATAATACGCTTGCGTTAGAACAGATTACAGGTAGACATGTGATGTGTTCACGATCACACCCACACTTCGAAATAATCTGACTTGGAACTAAGGCTATCAGTGTCTAAATGGTGCCCGTTTCTTTGATGGATGAGTCTTCTCACGCGTGCTATTTCTGGCGAAATGAGATTCCATAATCATGTTCTTCGCACAGTTTTCCGGCGGCACTGTAGAGAAAAGATGCAACCTCAGCTTATGCAATCACCTTCACGGAACTTGCTAGGAAGATTCATTTCGGATAGTCATGTCCGGTTGACCTGATGAAACCCATGCTTCGTCAAGTATGCAGCAGAACTACGGCATGGCCATCACAATTCCAACTGCTCAAATGACGATCCAATTACGTTGCACCATCATCTACCAGTCGATAAGCCAAGCTCATTCCGTACTACTAAAATATAAATGGAGCCTGGCTAATGACGGCCGTAAATCCGAATTCGCAGTCAGCTTCTTATAGGAAGAAGCGTCTTAACCTCTGCAGAACAGTCTATTAACACACGACCCGCCCACCCATCCCACCCCCACGCACACACGAAGACATACGCATATTATATATATACATATATATATATATATATATATATATATATATATATATATATATATATATATATATATATATATATATATATATATATATATATATATATATATATATACATATATATATATATATATATATATATATATATATATATATATATATATATATATATATATATATATATATGTATATATATATATGCATATATATATATAAGTATATATATCTATATATATATATATATATATATATATATATATATATATAAATAAACGTATTCGACTCCTTAGTGCATCATTATGTTGGGTATCTTTTTCAGTGCATAAACAGCGTATTTTCAGCATACGAAATACAAGCAAGTACTCACACTCGGCCGGCGACATACAACATTGAACTACGTGCCGGCAGGACATGACTGACCCAGCAGTGGTGGTTCAGACTCAGCCTCCCCAGTGACGGTCGGCAGTGACCATAGCATACTGCCTGTCAGTGACCGAATCACGGCGACTCGTCCTCACGCATATTGAGGCTGATCTGAGCAAGAGCAAGTTCACCGTGCATTGAGCGCACCTGGCTTCTTGTTGACACGCACAATGTAAAACGTTGCCAATGGCAAATGTCAGAAAATGGCTACGCCATAATTCCTTCGCCAGCGTATGGAGATTTATTCTACCATAACACTGCTTTATGTACGTTTCTTCTAAGACCCATTTTAAGAAATGCGGCGTTCCTCTTGTCAACTCACGCCTGCTGCGAATGACAACAACGTACACAGGTTCATCACCAAGCAGATCGCAACACCGCAACAGGCACCTCGACAACGCAGCACAGAGCAGGGCAACGCAGCACAGAGCAGGACAAGGCAGCGCAAAGGAGAACAGTGCAAGGCAAGTCAGGTCAGCGCAGCGCAGAGCAAGGCTATTCAGCGCGGAGCATAAGAGCGCAGCACACGGCTGATGGGAGGAGGAAAAGAACAGCCGTGGACTATTTTACAACGCGTTCGACTGCTATGCGATACAGCGTCGCCAACCTCTCACGCCGGTTGGTCGCAGGTGGACTGGTAATCCCGCCGGTTGTTGGGATTCGAGCCCACGATCCTGCGATCAAGGGTCAAGTGGCCGAACGGCTGACCTGCCGCGACCCACTGATGGGGGAGGAGCCGGCGATGACAGGTCGCCCAGCCACCGGACCACGGCGTCGGCTGAACTGGGGCCGGCCGTCTGGTCGACTCCCCAATGGCTGGTAATCTGGCAGAACGGCCGACAGCCATGTCCGATCCGGCGGCCATAATGCCCGGTTACGGCCGCGGTCGGGGTCAGACAGCTCGAGCCCGGGCGACAAATCCGCCGTCTAATCATGCCGGCGCCCTGTCGGTGGCACATTCCGGCCGGCGGCCACTCGGGGGCCACTCGTGGGCCACACGGGGGCCACTCGGGGGCCACTCGGCGGCCACTCGGGGGCCACTCGGCGGCCACTCGGGGGAAACTCGGCGGCCACTCGGCGGCAACTCGGCGGCCACTCGGCGGCCATCCGCGGGCCACCCGTGGGCCACTCGGAGGCCGTCCGCGGAGGCCGTCCGCGGGCCACTCGGGGGCCGCTCGGGGGCCGCTCGGGGCAGCGCGCGGCGGGCTGATATCAGCTCGTGGCTCCACCTCGCCCTTTCCGTGCGTGTCGGCTTAGCCCACCGAGGAATGCAAGATGACAGAGCCGGAGGCACCCGATAGTCCGACCTCCGACGGTGCTAATTGCCACCACTCTGTTGTGATCGAGCTTCGAAGACTGGCAACAAAGAGGAGGCCCACCAAAAATGTTGGTCTGCGTGCGCATTGTATGTGCGGCTATGCTTCCAGCAGTGTCTCGACAGTGGAAATTAATTAGCAGCCCACTCTGGGATGGCACGATTTCCCTTTTTCAGTTCGGCTTCTTGGCGTTTTATGGCTCGGACCAAGTTCCCAACAACATCGCATCGATTGGTGAGGCGAAAGTATCGAGCCATGCGTGCCGGCTGTGGCGGTGGCGTAACGGCGGCAGGTGGCCATTTCAGTTCAAAGTATGTGTCGCACGATATGCCAAAGTATGTGTTCTAATGAATGCCACACATTTGCTTGGCCAGTATGCAAACGCGTCCAGCACAGCAAATGAACGCGCACATTTGTGCGCGTACGCTTGAGCGAGTGAGTGTGCGATGTTTAGTTCTGCGGTGTGCCACGTGGTGTGCCATTTCATTGCGGCGCACAGACATGCAGGATGAAACGTGTCACAAACGCCGGCGTGCAGGAGTTCACATCAAAATGCAATCTTCATGCTTCCGGAAGCGCTAAATACGTCTGATGCGACCAGCGCTAACTACTTCTGACTAAAGCCGATGCTATGGTGTTCAGCTTATTTTTATCATTAAGAATGTGCACGCGGCTGAAGTGTCCGCCATGATTCCACCACTCTTGAATGTACAGGTGCAATATACGTGCGTCGTATAGAGCCATATGTTGCCAAATTTGATGGAGCCTTCCGATCTTCCAAGTAGTCGGCTACTTCTCGACCATCACCATCGCCAAACCTCCGCATAGAAGACGATTTTGAAGAAAAGTATGGAAGTTGCATGGAACACTTAAACCTTATCCTGATCATAGTTAAAGCCTGACGCAATGTCTGGTGTTCACTTTTGAAAACTGGTGTCATTAAGCAGAGTAGCGTCCTAAGTAGGAAGTAGAGACTCGTGGTAATCGGAAATCCCTCCTATGGCTATTTTATGGCTGTTGGCTTGGAACTTTTCGAAGACTTCGAACCATAGCGAATGGTATTGCCGGGTTTCACTTCAGAAAAACATTCTGGGTTCGCCGCGTCCCCGGTTCACCCAAACTTGTGTCGTGAAATCGGATCAGATTAAGAAGGCAGAACTCTGTCGTCCGTCACTTCTTGTCTATATCACGACCAAGCGTGCATTCCAGCTACATTATAAGAGTATGTTGTCCCACTTCTGTGGATGCAAGTAATAAGTTGGCACGGGCCATGAATAATGCATACCGTGTCGCCATGCCCAGTAAACTTCGACTGCAGTAAGCACACCAGTTGTTATTCCTACGCATACTCGAGTTGGTTTTAAATAAGAAAGTGAGATGCACTCTTCGAACCGGCACACTGCTAAGACTAAAACAAACCACAGATGTCACACGCGAAGAGACATTTTACTAAAGGTGAGGAACAGTGTGTATTTATTTGGATGATCCTGCTATCATTATGCACGTTTTGCTATCACGCAAGTAATAAGCAGATTTTGTCATTGTCGGCAATAAGCAGTGATGGTTTCTACTGGTTTCTTGTTAGAGATAATATCCTGTTAAAGGCGTTCCCGGACGCTACAGGCTGACTAGCTATGCGCTGAGCTTGGCAGTGGTGATTACTTCTGACCTTCGCGCAATCGATCTCGCGGGATGAGAAGATGTGCTCATTAATAGTCTCTGTGATGTGCGTACTAATGTGCTCACTAATGTGCTCCCTAATTGTATCACTGAATGCATCAGAAGGCTGCTCGCCCTGGCTTTGCTGTCTTGTGTATCTGTTTATTTCGCCACTGGTGATGCATTATAACTCGGACTCTAAAACGTATCGCCTGTTAAAATGTATGAATCCTATGGTAAACTATGATAGTCTGTCAACCTATTGTCCCCTTATCTTTTCCCCATCGCGCATACCATTATCCCTAACCCGCACAAAGAACTACTCATCGTGATGTGAAATGTTATTATTTTCATGCCAACACCTGAAGTGGAATCCACACATTTAACTTTTCGAATCATCAAATATGCTACTTCAAATGAATTCTTGGATATGGACTGTTTCGCATGGACTCATGCACATCTTCGTGTAGACACCCTTGTGACAAGAACATCGGATTCCACGCAATCTTAGTTCACATCTCAGTTCATGTTATCTCAGATTACATGTATGGTGCACATATTATTGGATCTGACCATGATTGTTGTCGAAAAGTGATTTGTGCCACACTGGAGGCAGTATGGGTCCTCCGCTAGCCCGATCCGGCGTAGCGTTGACCTTATAAGTGTTGAGCACCACAGTCAGAGCTGGGACAGGATCGCCTGCTCCCAATGGGTGAGCATACCATGACCCTGGGTCGCCTGCAGGTGGGGGTGGGTTGCCGCTCGCGCAGCAGATCACTGCTTGGTCTTGGCCTTGATGGCCGCGCGGGCACTGGAGAGGTTCAGGGGCACGGCAGCCTAGTCGGTCTCCGCCGCTGCCCTGTTCCCGACAGCCTCGCGTGGCCTGGCATCCACTGCGTAGTGGCGTGCCGCCCTCCGTCCACCACTCGGTAGAGCATGCGCCGCACGTCCATGGCCAGGTTCTCCGTCTGGGCGTGCTGCCCCTGCCTCAGACGCTGCAGGCCGGCTCGGGAGTCGGTGTACAGGAGGATTTCCTTGATCTTGACCTGTGATTGTGGTGGCAGGCTGTCCACCTGCCGCAGCGCCTCACGTATCGCAGCGAGCTCGGTCCGCATGCTGCTGCAGGGGATACCAGCTGGTGTCGTGCACTCGACCTCCCTGTTCTTACTGCCTAGCCGAACCAGCGTGCCTCCATCTCCTCTGGTGGTGCCACCAATCGCCGACCCTTCGCTCAAAATGGAGCAATCTGGGTCCAGTAAGATCTCCAGCGCCTGTAGGGCAGTCTATCGTTGTTTTTTTTCCGGTGGGTTGGTTCGTCGCGTCTTGGTGGGCATATCTATGACGAAGGTGACGCTGTCGTCGTGATGTGTCCAGGGTGCCTCCGGAGGGACGGTGGCCAGGGGTTCCTCCAGCACGCCCAATGCTCCCCTCGTCCGTGACCCACCTGGCGACCCCTCTCAGGCACGGTTTGTGCTCTAGGGTCACGTCCTCGTCCGGTAGTGGTGGTAGTCGCCTCCCCCCGTTCCCCGGCCACGATACAGGCACGCCTCCGTGCTTCGTGAGGTCTGTATCGCAATCTCGGTGGGGGGATCTGTGATAGGAGTTGGGGAGTTGGATCCTCTGGTCGAAGCCTGGTGATCCGACTGAATTCTGTCACCGCCAGCCCCTTCGCTCTCACGGTCAGGGCAGGGAGATTGGCCTCGGCTAGAAGCGTGGCCTTCTTTGTGAGCTTGATGCAGCCTGTGATTATTCTGGCGCACTTGTTTTGCTCGGCCTGGAGTTTGTCGCGAGATGTTGGGGCGGCGTGTGTAAAGTACACCACGGCGCCGCAGTCGAACATGGCTCTGATGTATACAATATATGCTGTTTTAAGGCCTTTAAGGCCCGAATGCTTACGGTCTAACGGTAACATGCAGGTTACAATTGTAAATGTTGCGGCAATTGTTTAGTTGTACCCGACCGTGCACCCAATTTATTCGAGATGGTGTATCCAGAGAAGCACAGATGGTGCAGCTTGAGTTTGCACCAATCTATGCATCCTTATTTGATTTCAAAACCTTATAGTGCATGTCAGGTCAAAGCCTGTTCAGTTACACCACGCCTAATATACAATTCTTAGTAACTACTATGCATGGCTATTTCCGATTTTGTGCGAACGAAGGAGTAGTGAATTCGAATTCTGGTCCCACACGATTTATCAAAGGATGTTTGATGTAAATTATCATATGAGGTCAAGTGTTATTAACACAGTCGTTTGATCTTCAGAGCTTTAACAAACGGTGATAAACAGTATTAGAACATGACAAGGAACTATGGGTGCCTTGTCGTCTAGATGCATTAACTACAACAAAGCACAAATATCGATTTTTTTAAATAGTGTAACACTGCTCGCTTAAATGAAGCCAGTGACATGATGACCTACTCTGACCTTGGCTGGCTTGCAAATGAACCATATTCTCGGAAAGCACCTAATACTTACAAGTTCCGCTTCTTGACACATTCGTTGGTTGGTTGGTTGGTTATTTAGGCTTAGGAGCTTTAGGCTATGACCAACGCATTGACTGCGTTGGTCATAATGCGCCCGACCGCTTCGGAGTTGTGGAGGTTAGGAGCTGTGGGAGTTAGGAGCTGAGAGGTAGGATATTATGAGCTGTGGAGGTTACGACCCCTTTGCATATGTTGAATTTCTGAAAGTTATAAGCTGTAGAGGTTATGATACACTTTCTTCACACATTACCTTGAATAAATTAGCTGATGACAAAACCTGTGAAAATACATCGAGCAAGACTTGAAAACTAAACTCGTTGACTAATGCATTTATCGACGGCGTGATATTTCTTGGCGAAGAGCAATACAATAATACTCCATATATAATGTATTACATTTGTTGGATGGAGGCCAAAGGGAAGGGCGAGCTACTCCGATGTATCAAAGAAGAAGTTCATATGAACTTGTCCTGCCTGTCCTGAGCAAGCCTTCACCATAATAACCATTTTGTTCCAGTGTTGGAAATTCTAATTTTGTCACTTCGAAGTGTACCTACTTTGATAATTTTGATTTGCTCTGAAGTAGTTTTTGTTCACAATAAGGGGGATTGCATGGCGGCAATTAGCACAATCTATCTGGCTGGCCATCAATCTGGTGATGACGTCGTGACGCGTGCTCCGGGGCTGGGGATTAGTAGGCTCAAAGGCAGTCGAATACAAGATGTCGCGACTGTGGATGGCACAAACCGAGCGGAAAAAAAGTTGTGAGACGAAAGGGGCCGTCACGCACCGTGCCAGATTGCCGCTTTGGCAATTCGGCATGGCAAATTCAAGTGTGAGATAGGTGCGCCATATTCTGCAAACGAGCCAAACCTAGTCAACAGAGCCTCTGTTGAATACGGTACAGGTATGCAAAATTGTCATGCATTGTGCCGAATTGCCGGACTCGGTTGTACTGACCACCATGATGCTTCTGCTTCCGCCGCAGTTGTGTACGCAGGCTGTGTCTGCACGGGCTGCCAATAGACGGCAGTTGCGGTATGCCTTCGAGTTCTCTGCCGCACTGGTATGTGTTCCTGCCCCGTGCCTGCAGCTCGGTGGTCGTATAGTCTGCCTCTTGCTCAGGCAGGTCCAGCGTCCCTAATGGTGTTAGCGCGACAAGTCCCATTACTTTCTGGTGGTCGAGACAAAACCGCTTAGGAGAGGCGGGAGAGGGAGGGGCATGCATTCTCGATGGAGGAGGGACAACATGGCTGATAAGAACATCCAACTACGTAATTGGCTGTGTTGTTCTGCCATTAAAGCGTTAGGATGAAATCAGCCCTATGTCGTGTTTAGAACAATCCGGCACTCGCACCTGCCGCTCGTGATCTCGGCAGCACCCGGATATGCTGGCTCCCGGGACGAGAGCCGCCTCAGTGGACTGGGCAAGGCGAAGGATTCAAGTTGTCTGAAGAAAGGCAATTATTGTAAAATGGTCTGAGCGAGTGATCTGATGTAGCAGCCAGAGGCACCTCCGCAGCTGGGGAATCAGGCTCTAAAAAATACGACCACACAAGCCCAGAAGACGTTGATAGTGGATTAGCTGGGCTGCGAGGAATCCAGTGACTCCCCTGCCTGCGCCACACACCTCGATATGGCTAACTTTAGCGCTGGTTACCACCGGACGCATCTCTCGCTGCCACGTTGATGGGTATATGTTTATTCATCCGCAAATTATCGGTGAACTATATTGAATACTAACGTATTCATCATTTACTGGATTGGTGTGGCGCCCACAAGCACTGCCTGATACGCCAGTCGTTACTTCCAGCCGCGGGTGACCAGGAAGCGGAGTACGAAGACGGGAGTTCATACACGGCCGCCTGGCTCACTGCATCGTTCTTTTTTTATTGTGCAGTGTTTTTCCGAGGCACAGCCACCGACGTTATGATTACGAGCCAGGGCGGAGCCCGAACGATTCTACTCCCGTGTTTATGACAGTAAAGTTCTACTGAGTACCCGGCGGGCCGGGCCGTCACGCCTTTAAAACCGTAATAACTTTTTTGTTGCAGCGTTTCTCGGTCTTTTGTGTTTGCTCAGAGACATATGTGTTCATTTAGTTTTGATTTTACCACTTTATTCCAATAGTCTTCATAAAATGTTCTTAATCTGAAAGGGGTTTGTGTCGGCTTTTCCGCTGATGGCCAACTTTCAACAGCGTTACATGGAGCAATACAGCATTTCAAGTTCAAATTCTCTCACTCAAGACCCGATCTGCTCTTTACATTTTAATGTTCACTAACTGATGTCATCACAATATTTCACTCGATCTTTATTCAGAGAAAGGAGTTTCTGACGGCATTCCTCCGCACCTGCAACAACCATGTACATCTGATCGCAGCTGGAACCCTTAGTCCTTCTCAGCCATTGCCGGTTGACCATATGACGGCATACGCCACGTGACCTGCAATCCTCGGAGCCAGATGTGGGCCATCCTTCGTGCTGAATGATTGTGTGCCGCGTCCGCTGAGCGGGATGGCTGGTGGAGGTACAGATAGTGACACATCGTGGCACCCGCTCTGATTTGACAATTCCGCACAGTGCATTAAGTTTGAGGTACGATGTCAGCCATCACGGGCCGTCAAGAGAATGCGGCTGCGGTCGGTCCACCAATTTCCCTCTCGTGGTTTGGTGCTCGATCCTGTGCCTGCAGCAGGAGAGTCCCACAGCCCTCCGGCCTCCTGGCCTCGTTCGTCCGGCGCCTGGCGCATTATTTAGTAATGACGCCTTATTTAGTAGATTTCCAGCACCACTTTCCGATCGCCTCTCCCGTCGTCCTGGGTAACCCAGTCGTGCCATGGAACCCACGGTCCCCTCGGCAACGAACATGGGTCTTGAGCGATGCGGGTTGATAGCCAACTGCCCCGCCAATCTTCGGACAGTTGCTGCGCCGACTTAATGGCGTCGCAGAGAAGACGTCGTCCCTGAAGGACGGCGACGGCGATGCGCCTGGGGCGCCGAGACTGCAGTGTCCCGGGCGCTAAGTCTCCAGCACCCGGTGCGCCAAGTCTCCAGCGCCCGGGGCGCCAAGTCTCTAGCACCCGGGGCGCCAAGCCTGCAGCGGCGCCGGACCGCCGAGACTCCGGCGCCCGGGACGCCAGGACCCCGGCGTCCGGGCCGCCGAGACTCGCCGATCGCGATTGCAGCTGGCCGCCGCCGGCGCCCGGCGACGGTGACCTGCGGCGTGGCCCGAAGGTGGTCTGCACGGCCGGCCAGGGCGTGTCTGCAGCTGCAGCCGGGGTCGGCGCCTAGCATTAGCGCGGCTGCTGTCCGGGCTGGCCGGCACCACGTCGGCCACACCTGGGTGGCCCGGACAGGCGGATATCGGCTCACACGCGCCGCGCCGCCCCGCTTCCGACACAACAGCCCGGATTACCACGGACATTTGCTCCAAGGTTTTGCGCTGCTTGGTGTCACATCGAGCTAGGAAGCGGATGAATATATATATATATATATATATATATATATATATATATATATATATATATATATATACACATATACATATACATATACATGTACATGTACATGTACATATGCATATACATATGCATATACATATACATGTACATGTACATGGACCTCCATGTCGGAACGGGACGGAGGACCGCTATGATTCTGCATGATGGTAAGGTCATTGACCTGGTATTATTCGATGCATGTGGAACGATTTCTATCCAGAGACGCCGCAATCGTACAAAGTATTTGGTGTACGAGCCAGCGATGATCGGGGGGAGGGAGGGGAGCTCAGCGATAATGCTATTAAAGGAATCTGGGGTGAGGTGGTTTCATTTGAGTGTGGATTAGTCATATTCATCGAATTTGCACACACCGTTTTGAATTCGCTAAAAATTCGTCCGCTCTCGTCTAGCACCGCTCGATTGGATATCTGGCTTCATGGTTGGGTCGAAGCATAATTATGGTCAACACGTCCGTGGCAGAGTGACATGAATTGCCCCCGTACTGGGCCATGAACTGCCCCCGTACTGGGCCATGAACTGCCCCGTACTGGGCCATGTACTACCCCCGTACTGGGCCATGAACTGCCCCCGTACTGGGCCATGTACTCCCAGCACTGGTACTGGCAGGCTCTGGCTGCAAGCTTGCTTCGGTTAAGGTATGCGTAGGCTGGGGCCACGTCGTGTACGTTTTCGCTCCATGGCTGGGCTGGTACTGGGCTGGCATATTTCTGGATTTCTTGGATCTCTGGTCCATGGTATGTTGCTAGGTGGAGGAAATCTAACGTCGGTAGGAAGTAGCGTCCTAGCCTAGAGCATCATGACGCGCTTCTTTAGGTAGCGGAGATTTATTCCAAATCAATCGCAATCAGTCGGGAATAAGATCGTACCACCGGCAAAAAGATCGTACCACCGGCAATAAGATCGTGCCACCGGCAAAAAGATCGTACCACCGGCAATAAGATCGTGCCACCGGCAAAAAGATCGTACCACCGGCAAAAGATCGTCCACCGGCAAATCTACCACCGGCAATAAGATCGTGCCACCGGCAAAAGATCGTACCACCGGCAAAAGATCGTACCACCGGCAAAAAGATCGTGCCACCACCGGCAAAAGATCGTACCACCGGCAAAAGATCGTACCACCGGCAATAAGATCGTGCCACCGGCAAAAAGCATCGAAATCGTACCACCGCAAATTCACCGGCAAACATGGCCTATGACCAAGATGCCTGCTGGTGGGAAGCGTGTTCGAAAACAGTTGATATCGGCCAGGGAGATAGATGAAGTAACGGCCAAACATTAGTTATCGATTCGATTCGACTTCTGTCCTGTCGACAGTGAAAATTCCAAGCCAGCGTGACACGACTTCCCACACTAGTCAGTACAGCGATGTTATATTTGCAAGACACTTCCATATCAGCAATACTAACGCACTGATCAATGGGCAAATGCGACAATTTACCGCATAGCGCCCACCGAGCCGCGGTGCCTCAGGCGGAGGGCCGCTGCTACGGACAGCAGACAGACCGCCGACAGACCTCTTCCGTCACTCGGGCACCCAGGATGGGGCAAGCTCACACCCATGGTGTCCGAGCCTCGGCCGGGTCAGGCGCCAACTCCGCGCTGAATCTGCGCTGAATCTGCGCCGACCCCCCCCCCCCCCCCCCCCCCCCCCCCCTTCCCCCCCCCTCCCCCCCCCCCCCCCCCCCCCCCCCCCCCCCCTCCCCCCGCTTCCCGCCCCGATTCCGCACCGACTCCGCACCGACTCTGCGTCGACTCTGCGCCGACTCTGCGCCGACTCTGCGCCGACTCTGCGCCGACTCTGCGTCGACTCTGCGCCGACTCTGCACCGACTCTGCGCCGACTCTGTGCAGATTCAGCGCCTGATCCGGCCGGGGACACATGCAGACTGAGGACACGAACCTACCATGCATATATGTCCTATATAAACATGCTATAGTAACAACACGAAGTGAGCCCGAGCTCGGACGGGCTATGCAGAGCACCATTTACCATTGCAATGAAACCGCAATCAGCACGCGACAATGCGGATAGTCATACACAAATAAATGACGACAAATATAAACTTAGAGCTTCCGGCAAAATAAGACAAAATTTCGCATTTTCTCAACACGAGACACTGCTCATTTTCCTGTTAATGACGAGTTGCATTAATTCAAAATGAGCCACTAAGCGTGACACAAGACGTCATAAATGCAGCTGTAGGCTTGGATAGTTTGTGTCTGTGCTAGACTTAGTTCATGTGGTCTGTGCCCCTAGAACTTGTCAAACGTCGTGCGGCGGCCATCGTTCAGCGATACAAAATCCGCCGCCATGTCCCTGGGTGACACTTCTCATCATTTCACAATGCACGTGAGATGACTTAAACAAATAGTGACCTTCCATGATCTGAAGAGAGAGAGAGAGAGAGAGAGAGAGAGAGAGAGAGAGAGAGAGAGAGAGAGAGAGAGAGAGAGAGAGAGAGAGAGAGAGAGAGAGAGAGAGAGAGAGAGAGAGAGAGAGAGAGAGAGAGAGAGAGAGAGAGAGAGAGAGAGAGAGAGAGAGAGAGGGGGAGAGAGGGAGAGAGGGAGATAGGAGATATAGGAAGATAGGAAGATAGGAGATAGAGAGAGAGAGAGAGAGAGAGAGAGAGAGAGAGAGAGAGAGAGAGAGAGAGAGAGAGAGAGAGAGAGAGAGAGAGAGAGAGAGAGAGAGAGAGAGAGAGAGAGAGAGAGAGAGAGAGAGAGAGAGAGAGAGAGAGAGAGAGAGGGAGGGAGGGAGGGAGCAAATGTCAACTGCAAACTCATCCAACGGCTTTCATCAGAGCTGGTGGTGTACTTCGGTCGAGCTGCGATTGCCAGGTCTCTTGGGAGGTGACCATGGTTCACGCGGGCGACCACTGTCGTGCATCTTCAGCGTGACCCGGGCACCCGTGGGCGACCACTGTCGTGCATCCTCAGCCTGACCCGGGCACCCGTGGGCGACCACTGTCGTGCATTCTCAGCCTGACCCGGGCACCGGTGGGCGACGGCCAGGGCACCTCCTGTGACCTGTGTCGCCTGTTCTGGGACCCGGTAGTCGCGGTGAGGGTCGGCGTCATCATCGCCGCGGCAGTGTGGAGTACTGATTGTCTGATTATGCCCCTGATTGTCGGCGGCGTGGCGCTTCGCCGCCCCTCTCCCTCCTGCCAGTGATGAGACATTCTTTTCCCGTCCTCCCGGCGGCGAGGCGCTTCACCGCCTCCCCCTTCTGCTGGTGACGAGACGCTTTTTCCCGTCCTCCCGGCGGCGAGGCGCTTCACCGCCTCCCCTCCTCCCAGTGACGAGACGCCGGCCTGGGAGACGAGGAGACGTTCTTCCGCCGGAGAGACGCCTCCTCCCTGCCGGCGAGGTGGAACGCCTGCTCCGGCGGACCGGAGCTCAGCTCGGGCGGCTCGGAAATGTTCCCCGGGACAGCGAGCCAACAGCTACGGCTCGTTTCCGCCATCGGTGCTGGACTCCAGAACTGCGGGACTCCACGCCGACGACGACTCGACGTGTTCGGGATGGGAAGCAGCTCGCATGGTGGCCGACGCTGTGACACGGATATCAAGGAACAGCTTCTTGGAGTCCATTTCATCTCCGGAGAACATTCATTCGGTTCCCAACTCAGCTTAGCTGGTCATTCCACCAACCCCGTCTTTCCGGTCAGATCCTCACTTACAGTCAGTCTGGTGGTGGTGGCGGTGGCGGTGGCGGTGGCGGTGGCGGTGGCGGTGGCGGTGGCGGTGGCGGTGGCGGTGGCGGTGGCGGTGGCGGTGGCGGTGGCGGTGGCGGTGGCGGTGGCGGTGGCGGTGGCGGTGGCGGTGGCGGTGGCGGTGGCGGTGGCGGTGGCGGTGGCGGTGGCGGTGGCGGTGGCGGTGGCGGTGGCGGTGGCGGTGGCGGTGGCGGTGGCGGTGGCGGTGGCGGTGGCGGTGGCGGTGGCGGTGGCGGTGGCGGTGGCGGTGGCGGTGGCGGTGGCGGTGGCGGTGGCGGTGGTGGTGGCGGTGGTGGCGGTGGTGGTGGGGGGGTCCTGATAGACCCCCGTCTAATTTCCAAACTAAGCGTTGCACGAAACGAACGGGATGCCATCGGAAAGCTGGGAACGAATAGGGATCGAAGATAGTATATTCCGTTGTATTCTTATATAATTTTTTAATTAAAATGGCGGTTGGAGAAAAAAATCAACACGTTTTATATCCGCATATTAGGAAAGCTTAGGTCGTGTAATGCAACTTTGACACTTTTTATGCCATGGAAAATAGAAATAGCATTAACAAATGTAGTGTCTATATAGGTTTAGGTCACCCTGAGCATCTTGTAGTGACCCGACTTCAGGACACTTAACGGAGGACAAATAAATTGGATAAGGAACTTCTGATGTTTCTGCATGCATTCCAAGGTTAAAATGATGCTTGAAGAAAATGCATATCGCAAAAATAAGACCATTTGTCCAGAATGGGCCAAAATTGGTCGTGACCTCAGGCCACTGACCAAACCTCAAACAAAAATAAGATACGCGTTTGGCATGCACTGCCTAACTGCACTCACGTAGTAAGTTTCATTTCAATATCTTTCATGTGCATGAGTTAGCGATCTTCAAACATTTTTGGAGTCGTCCTTTTTGGCCTGAGCTAGGTCAATAACTTTACATGCTCCAAGGTTGAAATTTTCACATCGGACGAAAAATGTTGAAGGAAAAAGTACTGCAAATTTTGCAGCACGACGCGGTGCCGTTTTCCGCTGTCACAGAAAAACCTTACGAGCATAAAAGACCCTCCGAGACGGGTCAAACAAATTATTTCCTACAATAAATATTATCAATGAACTGTCAAAGCTCGTCCTGTCCTGACTTGCCTATGTGTAGGTTCGAAATGCTGATGAAATAGTTAACCTGGGTTTATAGCATTGGGTGATTTTATAATTTATAGTACTTTATCATTTTAGTTAGATATTGTGTGGTATTTATTCCATGATAGGAATTATACTATAGTGCATATAACAGTATATTTATATAATTATAGAAAGGGCACACATTGGCATAGAACGCAATCCAGCTAGTATAGCATTAGCTGGACAGAGTTGGAAGTCGTCTGTCGCGACTCGTGAACGTCGTCGAATTAGCAGACACATGTCACGCGTTGGACAAATGCCCACGAATAACGTAAATACTTACGTAGACCTCGTATAGTCAGGTACAGCTTAGTGGATCTTGTCCATGGACACACAAATAGTTCGCTAGTTGCTGCAGCTTGACGGGCTGTTAACTGCAACGCAATTGACATAGGTGGTTTATCAGCTACATGCGTACGTGGTAATAAGTTACAATGCTTCTTGAATCATTGGCAAATGATAAGGCATTCCTATCAATAAATCCTATCCACCGTTGCGGTTCTCAGGATCTCATGCCCCACCGCTGCGATTCTCAGGATCTCGTGCACAACTGCTGCAATTATCAGGGTCTTTGCCGCTGGTTACAATCGAGAGCCAACCACCGGCGAGTCTACTTCCGTGTGGATGCGAAAAGAAGTTCATTTGAGCGGTCAGACCCAGCGAGGCCCGGTTCTGTCCGACTTGACCGTCACGCTCTTGAGGCATGCATCACTTTTGTTCCGCTCCAGTGTGCCAAGCCCAGCTTTCTTTGCTCACAGCTTGACTCGGCCTTCAACTTTTGTGTTGCCAACTTTCGCCCCAATAAAGCGTTTCCAGTGTTCACATTTACCAACGTTGAAGAACTACTTGTACGAACTTCCTTCCCCGCCAGGTCACTGCAGGTGGCCCCCGAACTACCAGTGCCACCTATGCTGACCGTGACAGTCCACCTCCGTCCGCTGTCCTGAGCAGTTTGATTCCAGATGGTTTCTACAGCCCTGTCGCCCACCTCTTGCCGTCGCTCATCCAGCGCTACCAAATCCATCCAGCGCTACCAAATCCCACCGTCACATTTCCCTGGTGTTATTACCGTAGGGCCGTCGTATTAACGAATAAAGACACACAATCCTGAACAAAACTAAATATTACTCAACCTCATCGATATCGAAAAGCATGACAACGTTGACCTACGTTCCTTTCCACATGGTTTCACCCAATGCTCACATTTGTCAGACCCAAAAATAATCTGCGCGTGAAAACAAATACAACGGCCGAAAGTGTAAAAGGGTGATTTCGCATTAAATGGACGTCTCCAAAGTCCAAATTAGAAACAAATGATTGTCGTTTATTGTCGCTAGTACCTGGTGTATCACGTATTGTACCATGTCACCAATCATTCATGCTTACTCTCACCTGGAATAAAAGCGGTAGATACCACCATATAAGCTATCGGTATTATGACACACGAGAAAGCATGTCCAGGTAGCATTCTGGGGCGACCAGATGCACCATCCTGCTAGCAATCGCCAGGTGCCACTGCCCGGGCGTGGGTCTGTCTCACTATTCGGTGGCGCGGGTTTCCCTGTGACCCTGCACAAGAACGGCGGCTGGCACGCTGCAGGGCGGCGTGGACACAGCTGGGGCGGGCGAGGCAAGTCCGTTTGCGGCGGGGACGGCCGTGGCGCGCGTGCGGCCATGACACCGGCTGATGGCCGCCGGCGGACGCCGAGACAGATTGGTCTCCAGCTGGGCGCCGACGGATCGGCGCCGGGCCGGCCGTCGCGGGAATAGCCGGGTATTATCGTCGCGCGGCGCCGACATTTCGCCGCCCGGGCGCCGCCGGTGCGAACCGACCGCCTGCGGCGAGACGACCAACTGTCTGCTCCAGGGGCGGTTATGGCGCTAACAATGCGGGCTGGTGTGGGCTTGTCATGGCAACGGTGTGCACTGCGGACGGTGCTTCGGGTTAATTGCAATGGTGCGCAACTCGGAAGCTCGTTTGGATCCACACGTTGTCCGGACGTTTGCTGCACCGGGTATTGGCGGCGGCGGGTTCGCATTGAAGCCCAACGTTGAGCTGCTACTACATTTTCTGTCCAATCTACATTCGTTGGTGCAATTGGTCTCTTTCTGGAGATGCAGATACAAGGATTCAGCAAATTCCTAGAAGCATAATCAACCGGGAGCAGGCTGGTATCTAACCACCGCTTTTGCAAGTTCAGGTCCGCTTTTTAATGGCACGCACCGGCCAACACGCGCTTTGCCAGGGTAGGAAGATTGCGCTGGCCGTGCCTCTTCAATGGGGAAATGTCTGCTACCCGTTTGCCAGGGTAGGAAGATTGCGCTGGCCGTGCCTCTTCAATGGGGAAATGTCTGCTACCCGTTTGCCAGGGTAGGAAGATTGCGCTGGCCGTGCCTCTTCAATGGGGAAATGTCTGCTACCCGTTGGCAGATATAGTTTGCAACATGCCAGGGTAGGAAGATTGCGCTGGCCGTGCCTCTTCAATGGGGAAATGTCTGCTACCCGTTGGCAGATATAGTTTGCAACATTATTTCTATCCAATGAATTCCTGACGCGGAGAGCCATAGTGTGTAAAATATTCTGTAGGCGTTAAGTACGTTCTGATTGATGTTTCCAGGGAATGTCCGACCAACTTTTGCGCTGAGTCAATTTCCACGGTTAGGTTGTGTCGCACTGAAGAGGAAGTCTCAGAAATGTGTTGCATCAACACTTATCACAGCCACGAAGAAAGAACGTTTTTCGAATATATTTGTACTTTGGACTTCGCTTGGGTTGTGCAGGAATCATCATGTAGTACCCGTCACTAGTGCATGTGATGATAATCTTCTTCTTTTTGCTAACTTGGCGCGACTGGAAGGTTACGCAGTGACTATGATGTCACGCAGTGGATGGGAATATCAGCAGGCGGAACGTGCGAAAAATAGATGAATTAGTAATGTCCAGCTCCAAGACAGTCTACTGGAATCGAATCATAGAAGAACTTGTGATGCACATGGCCGTCTGCTACAGGCATGCGAACGATCCACATCTCATTTCGAGTATCGACAGTCCAATCGCCATACAAACACAGCAAACATGAAGCGTTATCACAGTAATCCGATGCAAGTGAAGCATCTCTGTTGGCCAACTGTTCTTCAAGCTATCCCACACCTTTTATTGCAAAATGATCAAGACAAGGTGACGCGTACGGAAAAGCGACTGTTGGTGTATTTCTAGAGTTGCTTCATACATTGGATCCCATGGTGGGTCCACAGCATTGACGGAAAGACATTTGTATGAAACTGAAGTCCCAGAGTTTTATGGGAGCAGCTTTGAATCGAGCAGCGAAAAGGGACTACGAACGAAATGGATGTATATTTTGCACATTCACATATTTGACGGGCATATAATACGTAATAAATTCGTGTTCGTAAATAAGAGGGGTCTTTAATAAATGCGTGATTTTAATATCAATACACAAGCACTTCCATGTCCATCCATATTTTGGGCTGGAAGCTGCTTGGCAAAGAGGTAAATTTAATGGACAGTTTTCCTGGACTTCTTAATCAGCTTTTTTAAGCTGAAATGGTTGTCCTTGTTCGTAATTCTTCGATTGGATCATCATTTCCGGGCACTAACTGCACTTTGACAGAGGTTGGGGCATTGCCTTTGATGACATGCGTAATACGCTCGAAGTCAGCTGAAGTCTAGAGCCTTGGATGTATTAGTATTAAGTACCATGCTAAGACATAAGACATATGAGCTCACTGTGGTTCGTGCACATGTCAACATGTATGATTTGAACGCTTAGTTATTTGAGCATACCGTTGGTTCCATTTAAAAAAAGCAGAAAAGAAGCAATCCAAATATGAACGCTAATTTTAGACCAATATTCAACGTTTTCTCTTGCTGGCTTGGAGCTTCAACATATCGAATACATGTCCTAAGATTAATACATATATGCGGGGTAATTATATTCACACCTGTCGATGCATGTTTGTATGTATGTACATGTGGTGTGAACGGTGTTGGGTGTTTAGCACAGCAATCCAGTTTCTGCCAATATCAAACTGCACATTGGCTGTCCAGCTAACCGGCTTTTTCCAGTCTGGTGTCGACGCAAAGCGGAATAGAAATGATCGCCAAGCAACTGTCTAAGGATGAATGCTATAACTAGACATACGAGCAGGCTCAATGGTGTCGGAAATATGGTGTGTGAAATTGCCTGCACCATGGCCGAAACTGCCAAAAGAAACATCCAGCATAGACTGTCCAGTTGGGTGAGCTATGCGAAGTCCAGCACAAGCTGTCCGGTTGGATCAGCTATGCAAAGTACTTTATAATCATGCACAGAATGACCCCTTATGAAAACGAACCCTTGCGTGGTCAGAAGTGCACATGACCAAAGGGCTCCTGAAACAATTTTACCGGTTCTGTAACACAAACATGTAGCAACCTTTGCCGTCGACGGCCGGTCAGAGACCAAGCCCAGGACCATATCTTCCTACGAAAAACAGATGTATTCATAATGATGAATAGCGTTTGAAACAGTTCGCTAATTGGTTGCGAATTAACCCTCTCTATACGGAGCAACACCATTATAAAGTAAATTAATCCAGTGATTTTACCGTCTCTTTCACCCGGTATTAGCGTAACGTAACCAGTGTGGTCAGAATCGGATGGCTGGGATACGAGGACAGGCTAAGAGGCCCGGGATGTCGGATCTTTCCTCTCTTGCTTGCTTGTTATCACCGGATGCCACATCAGCCGATTTGACATAACTATCTCATTAAAGTAACAAATATCTAGCGGATGACACTTTGCCACAGCTAAAGACAAAAAACGGAAAGGTGAATGTGATCGCCAATGTTCGACAGCACTTGCATGTCTTGTCACGACATGTCTGATCAGCACCTGGCAGCACCTGTCATCTCATGATAGCACCCACTGGTAATCAATGAGCATGTATCTTGTTATATCTGGCGACTTTTGGTAGGAAAATACTACGGTTCTTCTAATTACTACGGCGGTGCAAGCCTGCCATCATTTAAATGTTTTAAAAAAATCACTCCAGATCTGCCAAAATGGCTTAAATCTCCAGTATTCCATGAAATAAGCCGGACTTGTGCGAAGTCTAGCTCAACTTAAACTTCGTGAATATCGCTACTATAGCCGTTTTCACGAAGCTTTTCGGAACATCTTTAATGGGACACTTCTAGCTGTGGTGGTGCACGCTCAGTCTTCACTGTCTGCTAGCAGTGCGCTGATAGATCACGGTCTCTGTATTCACTGTACATGGTCTGGCAATGCACGCTGTTGTCTCGAGCCTTGCTCTGACGCGACTGGTCCTGTCGGGGCGAACGGGAGTGGGTCGCGCATACTCTGGGTCGCGCATCCGTGATGCCATAACCATAAACGACGGTCCGCGCTCCGCACATGCTACACACGCACAGCACTAGTAGGGCAGCTATGGCGGATTTCTGGTTTCGAACCGGATACGGAAGGGAGAGGGTCGATTTCATGGCATGATTTATGCCTGTTTATCGGTACACTAAACCTTATTAACTCTCTTGATAGCTGCTTTGTACATGCTTAGACTAGTTCTTCTATTTATCACGACGTGCCTGCATCATCAAGTTATTTATAATAAATGTGACATTAGTCGACAGATCTAGAAACTCAGGGCAAGACACGCCAGCGGCAGGAGGCCTGTTCAGTGACAGCCGGTAGGTGCTGCCAGGTGCTGCCGGGTACTGTTCCGTGATAGCCGGTAGGTGCTGCCGGGTGCTGCCGGGTACTGTTCATTGATGCCCGGTAGGTGCTGTCAGGTGCTGCCGGGTACTGTTCCGTGATAGCCGGTAGGTGCTGTCAGGCGCTGCCGGGTACTGTTTATTGATGCGGCCGGTAGGTGCTGTCAGGGTTTTAGGTGCGGCCGGGTACTGTTCAGTGATGCCCGGTAGGTGCTGTCAGGCGCTGCCGGGTATTTTGTGTGCCCGGTAGGTGCGCCGGGTATGGTGCCGGTGTCTCGGCCTGCCGGGTACTGTTCATTGATGCCCGGTAGGTGCCAGGCGCTGCCGGGTACTGTTCATTGATGCCCGGTAGGTGCTGTCAGGTGCTGCCGGGTACTGTTCAGTGATAGCCGGTAGGTGCTGTCAGGTGCTGCCGGGTACTGTTCAGTGATAGCCGGTAGGTGCTGTCAGGCGCTGCCGGGTACTGTTCATTGATGCCCGGTAGGTGCTGTCAGGCGCTGCCGGGTACTGTTCATTGATGCCCGGTAGGTGCTGTCAGGTCTGTCGGGTACTGTTCAGTGATAGCCGGTAGGTGCTGTCAGCCTGCCGGGTACTGTTCATTGATGCCCGGTAGGTGCTGTCAGGCGCTGCCGGGTACTGTTCATTGATGCCCGGTAGGTGCTGTCAGGTGCTGCCGGGTACTGTTCAGTGATAGCCGGTAGGTGCTGTCAGGTGCTGTCGGGTACTGTTCAGTGATAGCCGGTAGGTGCTGTCAGGCGCTGCCGGGTACTGTTCCGTGATAGCCGGTAGGTGCTGCCAGGTGCTGTCGGGTACTGTTCATTGATACCTGGTAGGTGCTGTCAGGCGCTGCCGGGTACTGTTCCGTGATAGCCGGTAGGTGCTGTCAGGCGCTGCCGGGTACTGTTTATTGATGCCCGGTAGGTGCTGTCAGGCGGTACGGTCGGTACTGTTCAGTGATAGCCGGTAGGTGCTGTCAGGCGCTGCCGGGTACTGTTCATTGATGCCCGGTAGGTGCTGTAGGCGCTGCCGGGTACTGTTCAGTGATAGCCGGTAGGTGCTGTCAGGTGCTGCCGGGTACTGTTCATTGATGCCCGGTAGGTGCTGTCAGGCGCTGCCGGGTACTGTTCATTGATGCCCGGTAGGTGCTGTCAGGCGCTGCCGGGTACTGTTCATTGATGCCCGGTAGGTGCTGTCAGGTGCTGCCGGGTACTGTTCAGTGATAGCCGGTAGGTGCTGTCAGGCGCTGCCGGGTACTGTTTATTGATGCCCGGTAGGTGCTGTCAGGTGCTGCCGGGTACTGTTCAGTGATAGCCGGTAGGTGCTGTCAGGTGCTGTCGGGTACTGTTCCGTGATAGCCGGTAGGTGCTGTCAGGCGCTGCCGGGTACTGTTCATTGATGCCCGGTAGGTGCTGTCAGGTGCTGCCGGGTACTGTTCAGTGATAGCCGGTAGGTGCTGTCAGGTGCTGCCGGGTACTGTTCAGTGATATCCGGTAGGTGCTGTCAGGTGCTGTCGGGTACTGTTCAGTGATAGCCGGTAGGTGCTGTCAGGCGCTGCCGGGTACTGTTCATTGATGCCCGGTAGGTGCTGTCAGGTGCTGCCGGGTACTGTTCAGTGATAGCCGGTAGGTGCTGTCAGGTGCTGCCGGGTACTGTTCAGTGATAGCCGGTAGGTGCTGTCAGGTGCTGTCGGGTACTGTTCCGTGACAGCCGGTAGGTGCTGTCAGGCGCTGCCGGGTACTGTTCAGTGATGCCCGGTAGGTGCTGTCAGGTGCTGCCGGGTACTGTTCAGTGATAGCCGGTAGGTGCTGTCAGGTGCTGCCGGGTACTGTTCAGTGATAGCCGGTAGGTGCTGTCAGGTGCTGCCGGGTACTGTTCAGTGAGCCGGTAGGTGCTGCGCTGCCGGGTACTTCATCGGTAGGTGCTGTCAGGGCGGGTACTGTTCAGTGATAGCCGGTAGGTGCTGTCAGGTGCCGGGTACTGTTCAGTGATAGCCGGTAGGTGCTGTCAGGCGCTGCCGGGTACTGTTCATTGATGCCCGGTAGGTGCTGTCAGGTGCTGCCGGGTACTGTTCATTGATAGCCGGTAGGTGCTGTCAGGTGCTGTCGGGTACTGTTCAGTGATAGCCGGTAGGTGCTGTCAGGCGCTGTCGGGTACTGTTCATGATAGCCGGGGTGGTTTCGGGCTGGGGGGTACTGTTCATTGATGCCCGGTAGGTGCTGTCAGGTGCTGCCGGGTACTGTTCAGTGATAGGTGCTGTCAGGTGCTGCGGGTACTGTTCAGTGATAGCCGGTAGGTGCTGTCAGGCGCTGCCGGGTACTGTTCATTGATAGCCGGTAGGTGCTGTCAGGTGCTGTCGGGTACTGTTCCGTGACAGCCGGTAGGTGCTGTCAGGCGCTGCCGGGTACTGTTCAGATCTGCCTTCTCAAGAAAGATAGATGCTGCCTATCATGGAATATCACACATTCTCCAAATGCTGGCAATCTATAAATAGCCATAGCTATTTTGCTGCCGAATGCTGCCAAATGTCCCCAATCCACAAAGAGCTAAAGCTATTTTTGATATAAGCGCGGCATACTTAGCGTTTCCTGAAAACGGCTAATGTGGTGTTTTTGCTGCCAGATAGTTTGAGGCAGCCAAAATGAACATTGTAGTTTTACCAAGAAAATGACCGCTCAAATTACCGGATGACTACACCATGAGGATTATCCCCCCCCACACAAAAAAAGAAGCTTAACGTGGCTTGAATCATTCGAATGAAGTTAAGCAAATGTGAGCACGGCCGCACGTACAGGGGCTGGGGGTGATGTCCTCCCCATTTTCTCCGATCTTAACGACTCAATGTTAACGATTCGCATGCACGACTGATCGGTCCGTGACGTTAGTTCCGATATTTTGAACCCCTGTCTAATTCGAAAACGGCCTACCGGAGCGACAAACAAAAATCGTCGTCGTCTTTAGCTCGACTAGTAGATTCCGAAGCAAGGACAACTGTTCACATCGTCATTTATTAAAGATTAAAGACTAGGCGACGAAGAAAAGATCATGCCAGAAATACATCACAGTTATGGGTTTCCCCGCAAATCACTGTATGGATGTGCAAAGATATCGGTCATTAGGGTCACTTTCACGCAGTTGAGTTACTTACTAACCTATATAGTTGATAAAATCACTAATAAATACCTTAAATCTTCCTAGGGATTCTGAACGCGTCAGAAACCATACAAGAAATGGACATCCGTAGCTGGGCACTCACCAGCGGATGCTTCTTCCAACTAAACAAGTACACCAGAACTGACGAGACGCATCCACTTTACTACGTGAGCGAATAATCAATCGTTGTTTTAGCAATATAGGTGTAGACGTCACTCCAGCACCAACAAGTGAACTGGGCAAGGACAAGGACAAGGAAACCGGCCTGCTGGCGCGACGAAGGCGGCCATGCAAGCCGCCAAGCAGCGCCCCGAGGCTCGTTTAGCGGCGGCTGTTCCAAGCTTTACCGCCGGCGCTGTCGTCAGACTGAGCAAACCTTCCCGACCTGCCTTGTCAACATCCACTGTTTTCACGCCTCTGATTTTAGTCCACCCGGCCGGCCGAGGCGAACAAATTAAATAACAGAGTACTAAAAGTTGGCGGAAACTGAGCAAACGAATCGCATCCCGCCGCCGGGGACGATGTCTGGCTTAGCGAACAGTCCGAGGGAATCCGGCTGAATGCCATTCACAGCGGAGCAGTGGGCGGAATTGTGTGCATGGAGTCTTTCAAAATCGCGTCAATGTGACCTCATTAACTTGTTCCCAATGTTTTCAGCTGTCAGCGTGAAAACACCATCGCCTACAATCGACTGTAAGATGGCCCGACAGCTCTGTCAGAAGGACCGAGCCTGCAGCTCCATCACGTCAATCATACCGAGACTCTGCGGCCAGGAACTGGGTGAGTAGAATGATGTGTCCATCACCCCACTTACAAACATGCATGCATGCATATATATATATATATATATATATATATATATATATATATATATATATATATATATATATATATATATATGCATGTGTGTGTGTTTGTGTGTGCGTATGTATCTTTATATTTCGGAATAGCCGGCATGTGCACATCTGATTGAATGTGGCAGTGTATATATTACTATCAGTTTTCCCTGATGTCTTTCAATTCGCATTATCGCTTTTCTCAAACTCAGTGTGAACCGAACAATCGGTTGTCTGGAAGCAGTCATCTGCCAGTCCTCATTGTTCTTATTTCTCACGTTTAGTCAGCACGCTTCACATTATCGATTATTATGTACACAAGGCTTGCACGCATCGGACCATAGATTAACACGACAAAGCTGAAATATGACATTTTAAAAGTATGAACTTGCAATAGGTGTGCGCATTCAGAACGTTCGATATACTTTCATACCAGGTGGGTGTAGCAACTCATGCCTACTTGGCTGTACCACTATGCATACGCATACACAACACGGTCTTTCACATAGTATTTACGTCACTCATGCATACAGCATAAACAATGTGATGCACGGTACATGCACGCAGTACATGCTAGCATTCTGTAACACAATGCAACTGTTTGTTAGATCACTTCAACAACAAATGCTTTGAACGACCAAATATAATTTGTTGAACAGAAATATGCATGCAATACCAGTGCAGGTATTTCTAATTTACCTAACACTACATAATTCCTTTCCCTGGATCATTTGCACACGAGCGTAGAGGTCACACAGCAATCGGTATCTTGCTCTGCGTTAGGAAGCGAGACCCAGCAAGATAACATAATTAATCCTACAACTTCCGGGGGGGACAAATTCCTCCCACATACTTTTCCTGGGATAGCCATCGAACACGAAGAATGATCGCGCTCAAATTATGCATACGTTCTGACAATATAATAACATTGTTTAATACAACGAAGAATGGCTCTTATATGCTCCTGGGTTTTAGACATTGCGTGTAAAGAAAACATACGACCTTCAATATACCAGGAGGGTGCTGAGTTGACATCAAAAGTAAGGTTAACGATTATACTTTATTACTCAACGTTTCGGCCAGGGGCCATCGTCGGGAGTGATATACAAATGTCAAGTTTAACAATTGAGAAAAAAAAACACGCGGAAAAAAGCGTGCAAAAGACAGTGGAATGCAGAAAAAGCCTCCTCAGTGGTGCAGACACTTAAGGAAACTCCAAACCAGAAACAAACTATGTCAAGATAGAATCCTCTGAGGAAGCCCGAGCCGATGGTCCACATACATATCGATACATACACTCACGCACATATATAGACATATATCGAATATAA